>JACEFO010002536.1:0-18606 GCA_015342445.1 Digitaria exilis
AAGGTCAACTGATTGGCATGGCTCTAATTTCAAAATTTTGAACATGAACTCGAAAATCTTCCAACATGAAGTTGTTTAGAATTTCAGAGACACGTTCCTGCGCTGAAATATTGGAGAAAAAAATTGAAATCTTGGCGTAATTCAAAAGGGGGTAAATCACCTGTTTTGAACTGAAATTCTGAAATTCGAGGGGCTAAAAGGCAAAATTGCCAAAGTGTCAAATAGGAAAAGTCAGAAATGTGATGAAGAACAATTTGCTTTTGTAAGATTTGTGTTCTGTGGTAAGATCTTGAGATTTGGCTAAGATTCCATTTCAGCTTTGAATTTGAAATTGAAATTTTAAATTCCAAGATTGGGTTGAATTTTGAGATTGTTCCAAGCATTTTTAGGCTATGGTCTGAACATGAAAGTTGCTGGGTTGACTTACTCTCCAACTTTTACATTTGCACTTTTTCAAGTTCTTATGAAGTTTCAAAGTTTTCCTTATTGTTTCATTTGAATGGGCTTTGGCTCAAATTTTGTTAAATTTCCCCTTTTCTTTTAAACTCACTTTTTGAATCATGCTTAACTTAGCTTAACCTTCTGGTTAGCGTTAATTAACACCAGGGTGTTACAGCCTACCCCTTAAAAAAGAATCTCGTCCCGAGATTCGGGAATGCTAGGAAGTGCGGAATGTGCGGTACCTGGTGGAGTGGTGAGAAAACCAGGATAATGGCGATTGAGATATTCTCGGTCTCCCATGTTGCCTCTTCTTCAGTGTGATGAACCCACTGAATCTTATACATTTTAACTGGAGCTCCTTTCTTGTGTGCCTTTCTTTCTGATCAAGGACTTTGAGAGGTTGAGGCAACGTAGGTCAGATCGGGCTCAACTTCCACGTCTTCTTGTTCCACGACTTCAGTCGGAACTCGGAATACACTTCTTGAGTTGTGAGATGTGAAAGACATTGTGTACCAGCTGAAAGTTTGTCAGGAAGTCGCAGAGATATGCTACGGAGCCACATTTCTCAATGATTTCATAGGTCCGACGTAACGGGTGCAAGCTTTCCCTTTACTCCGAACCTTGACTCCCCCGAGTTGGTGAGACCTTAAATACACATGATCACCGACTGCGAATTTGAGAGGCATTCTCTGGCGATCGGCATAACTCTTCTGACGAGACTGAGCGGGCTTTGAGATTTTCCCGAATAACCCTGACTGCTCTTCGGCTTCAATCACCAGGTCAGGTCCGTATATTTCTCGCTCTCCAGGCTGAGACCAAACACACGGGGTTCGAACATTTCCCATACGCAGACTTCGAAGAGGGCCATTTCAAGCTGCTTGATAACTGTTGTTGTATGAGAACTCGGCGATAGCCAGGCATTTATCCCAACTTGCTTCATATGAATGACGCCAGCTCGAAGCATGTTTCAAGGATTTGATTCACCGCTCGGTTGCCCATCGCGGTCTGCGGGTGGTAAGCCGAGCTCGAATAAGCTTGGTGCCAGAGATGCATGGAGTTGCTCCCAGAACCTTGCCACAAACTGCGGACCTCGGTCCGAAATGAATGGTTCTAGGCACCCCGTGCAGACGTACAATTTGGTTTAAGATAGATCTCGGCATACTTCTTGACGGCATAGGTGGTATTGACCGGAATGAAGTGAGCGGTCTTTGTGAGCCTGTCCACAATGACCCATATAGAATCGTGCCCTTGTGCGGTCTTGGGATAGGCCAACAATGAAATCCATACTGATATCCTCCCATTTCCATGATGGTATAGACAAAGGTTGAAGAGTTCCAGCCGCCTTAAGATGACTAGCTTTTACTCTCCGACAAGTGTCACACTCGGATACAAACCGGTGCGATATCCATCTTCATCTTGGTCCACCAAAAAGTTTTCTTCATATCCTGGTAGCATTTTATTGCTGCCAGGGTGAATAGAGAACTTAGAGTGGTGAGCTTCACTCAAATTTTCTTCCGTAATTCCGGATCTTTAGGTCGACGATACGGTTCCCAAACCATATCATGCCTCGGGCATCCCTGACGGAAACAGTTATACCGTTCCTCCGTTCCTTTGGCCAGCTCCTCTCGAATAATTCCGACCTTTTATCGGTCTGCTGGGCTAGAAAGATCTCGTCGTGCAATGTGGACTCGAGAGATATGTTGTTAAGATAACCGTGCGGAACAATCTCGAGATTGAGTTTCGCCAGCTCATGGCATAGAGTGTCGGCATATGATTCGACCGAAAGACAATGCAATGCGATTTGCGGCTCAAGGCATCCGCAACCATGTCGCCTTTCCAGGATGATAGTGCAAACTCATATCATAATCTTTTGCCAACTCCAGCCATCTTCGTTGCCCTCATATTCAAGTTAGCCTGAGTGAAGACGTACTTGAGACTTTTGAGGTCGGTATAACACGTTGCAAGGAACTCCTATCAGATAGTGCCTCCATATTTTCAGAGCGTGGAATCACGGTGGCCAATTCAAGGTCGTGAGTGGGATAATTCAGCTCGTGGGGACGGAGAGCACGTGAAGCATTAAGCAATAACTCGATTCTCTTGCATAAGAACGCAACCGAGTCCGGTGCCTGAAGCATCGCAATAGACATCGTAGGGTTTGGTGCTATCTGGTTGGGTCAGAACAGGGGCTGAGGTCAAAATTCCTCAATGTGCGGAATGCCTCTTCACACTTTTCATCCCACACGAATTTCTGCCCTTCTTCAAATAGCTCGGTCATTGGCTTGGCAACTCGTGAGAAATCCGGAATGAAACGACGATAATATCCCGCCAAACCCAGAAAGCTTCGGATTTCGTGGACGGAGTAGGAGCTCCATTGCGGATTACTTGCTGCAGCTTTCGTAGGATCACCGAGATACCATCCTTAGAAACAGTGTGACCCAAGAACTTCACACTATCCAGCCAGAATTCAACATTGGAGAACTTGGCATACAATTGGTGATCACGGAGTCGTTGAAGAACAATACGGAGATGCTCGGCATGCTCTTCCTCATTCTTGAATAGACAAGAATATCATCAATGAAAACCACTACGAACTTATCCAGCTCGGGCATGAACACCGAATTCATGAGATACATGAAATAAGCGGGAGCATTAGTCAGTCCGAACGACATAACCAAGAATTCATAAAGTCCATAGCGGGTCGAGAAAGCCGTCTTGGGAATATCACAAGGACGAATCTTGATTTGATGATATCCGGAACGAAGATCAATTTTGGAGAATATTGTAACACCCCTGGTGTTTAAAGCGTATAAATAAGAGTAATTAAACAAACTAAGGCAATAAAACCTAAAACTAAATCACCTGTAGGAGTGAGGTTATACACGAGGATTTTTTTTAAGTTTGTACTTGTCCCCTTGGTTCTTGAAATTTTGAACCCTACAAAAAACTTTTCTAGTACAAATCTAAACATCCTCTCTTACAAGTTGAACGGCAAAATTAAGTAAATGCTTCTATGCCCTAAAGGTCTTAAAGGACTAATGGCTTATATGAAATCAAACACATAATTCTAACTAAAGATATTAATGACCTTCTGAAGGTAAGGTTCTAATTTAAAAATTATAAATAAGAGTTGTGACATCACAAACGTCTGATTAATATGAAGGGTTGTTGTTTCTATTGTTTCAAAACACCTTTCTTAGGGAAGGTACTTTCTAATTATAAAACCAAACCACTTTCTCAAATGGAAGTAGTGTATCTAAAAATGTCATTTGCAACCTTGGTGAGTTATGTATATCTCAGAGGCTTTATCCACCGAACGTAGAAAATCAAGTTTGAAAGACCAACTTAATCATGAGATGAAAAACACACGACCACACACCCTTTTGAGGGAGCACACTTTGGGCTATAAATAAAATAATATTTAGAGTGCTTCTAATGTTCTTTAGTAAATTAATTGTTGATGAATTTAATGTTAGAGTTAAACACTTGGACTAATAAAGCTTGTAGTTCTAATCATGGCCTACATGTGGCAATCTTGTGGTGTTAGTAATAAAATAAGATTTTGTTCCCAACATGAGCTTTCATAAAATTACAAAGGATGTAAATTAATTAATATTTTAGTATATGTTAAGTTGTCAATGACATAATTAAAGTTGAGCATATAAAATAAATAAGCTTTAACCTCCATGTATTGTGTCCATGTTTTAACTATAAGTTTAAAATAAGATTTTACTCCCAAAATAAAAGGGGGTAGGACTTTAAATTGAAAACTCTCTTTGAGTATCATACCTATGATGTTTTAGTGACACTATAGAAGGTTTAATAAAGGCGGAAGCGGTGAAAAAATAATTAATAAAAGAATTGGGGAAGGAATTTATGATTTTACCCCACCTGTTGAAAAAGAGAGAAAACTTGGACTAACACTACCAAATGAGGAGTTATTTAAGACTTGATTTTGGTCTTACAAAGGTGGATTAGTATGCAAATAAAACACCTCCTCTTTTCTACCTTGTTCGAATACTTTGGAAGCAATTAGAATATGGAAATTGAATTTGATTAAAATTATGACATGTAAAGAAAGCCCAAATTCTCTAATATAACTATGGATGGGTAAAAGGCTTATAAAAGACTAGGTCTCAAATGTGGAATTTACATCTTTTCCCCACTATTTTTTGGAGTTGAATGAAAGGCCAAAAATTCCATAACCAAATTCAAATTCAAATCTTTTGAATTTAAAACTGCACCTAAACCAAGAATGCTTATTACAACTTTCAAACCTCCATTGTAATACTGAGTTCTAAGGTTTCCAAAATGTATTATTACGTAATTTTTGGAACATCGGGAGCTATTTCTTTTAGGCAAAACTTTAAATTGAAATTTTTCTCTCTTACAGCCCGGCCCCACCTGTCAGCCCCTTCTTCCTCCTCACGCCCTCCCTCTCCTGCACGTTGCCAGCATGCAGTGGGCAGCGCTGGAGGAGGCGCCACGGGTCCCTGGCGCCCTCTCCTCCCTTCCCCACGCGAAATCCCTTCTCTACCCTCTCGGATGCCTCCTATTTCAGCTCTCCACTGCCAAACCCAGCCCTTTCCATCTACAGAGCTGCAGCCCCTCCATTGCTGCCATGGAGCTCGACTCGAACTCGTCCCCGCTGTCCTGCTGCCCCACGGCCTCCACAGCGCCGCCCCTGACCATCCCCTCCACCTCTCCAACGCCCCCAGGCACCCCAGCAGCCCCTCCATCGGCCTGCAGCGCCGCCGCCAGCCGCCATGGATGTGCAGAGAGCTCGAGCTCACCGTTGAGACCCCCCCTGCGGTCATCCCCCGCTCAAAGCAACAGCCAAAACGGGTTCCCCTACCTCCACTCTACCTCTCCCAGCCGCATCCCCACCACTCCGGCCACTGTCCTCGCCGGAATCGGAGCACCAGTGGCTGCCGCCGCCCCTGCTCGCCGTCGCCCCCTTCCCGGCCTCCAATCCCCGGTCCAAGGTGGGAATGGATAGCCCTCGTCGCGGTGATGCTCCCCATGCCCTTCCCCCTCGCCAAGACCTCGCCGACGGTGGGGATTCGCCGTCAATGGCCGGCCAAGGGCCTCTCTTCATCTTCTTCCTTCTGCAGGGTTCCCAATGTAAGATTCCAGGGGCTTAGCTGTGAAGTTTTGAAAAGTTCCGGGGGCTAGATTGAAAAGTCGAACTGCAGATCTAGGGTTCCGGCAGTGAACTTGTAAATTCAATATAAAATCGTAGAAAAATCATAAAAATTCAAACCAAAATTCTTTGTACTCCTGGTGATGTATATTTCATTCCCTACACAGCATGTATATGCTTTTATTGCTTGGTTCAGGCTCTAAAAATCAAACTTTGAAAATGAACTTTTGTGCATAATTCCTAAACTACAGCAGCTATGGAAGTGATCTTTGGATATGTTGTTACTCTAGTTACAAAGGCTTTGCAGTATCAATCTCGCACTGAGATACATTTTCTAGCTCCGAATATAAATTATTTAAGTTTATCTCAGCTGAAACATTGTTTGAATTTTAGAAATTTTTCCCTTCAATAAAAATTACCAACTTGGTACAGTACAGTATCCATATTAACCACTATCTTAGAAAAATGCTAAACCCATTTTTAGCTCAGTTAACATGCTTAAATAATTGGGGTAAGAAAAGGAAGTAGCATTTGTTTGACCCATGTTTTTTTCTAAAACTGAGTACCCACTTGCTAGATGAGCTTACACATGACTTATTTTGCTCCTATAAATAGTTCACTCTATTTTTATGTTGTATTTATTTTATAGGATTAAATATCATCTCCTAGCGGCTGAAATAGTTGAAAATGTAGGAAATCTGAAAATTTAAATTACTTAATAAAATGTGCTCAACCTTGCTGCAGCAAACATAAGCTAAAGACCTTAAGTTTATTCATGAAGTTTCACTAGAATCCGAATTATAGAAATAGGACAACAAATTGGGGCTTAAATCTTGCTTAATCAATAAAAAAAAAAAGAAAAAGAAAAAAACCATTCTGTAGCACATGTACATGAAAGTAAAAATTTAGGAGAAAACTAAAATTATCCAAAAACATAACCTGCGTTACTAAATGAAGAAATAAAAAGTATAATTTTATATATGTACACAATCACCATCGAAAGTAAAGAACCATATGGCACCCTTCCAAGTGTGTAGTAAGGTGAAAGTAGAGAATTCATATTTTTGTCTAGGTGATTATGGCCTCAAATACCCCGTGTTTTTTATCACAAAATTGAAATCAATGTAAATCTTATGCATATGCATCTCGTATAGATCCCGGAGGATGCGTACCCGTCGCGGATTTCGAAGAAGGACCACAGGAAGGATGGGAGAATGCTGCGGAAGCAAGTCAAACTAACCTTACCTTAGCCCAAGCTTTGAGTTGAGCAAAAGGCAAGCCCCGGAGCATGACCTAACTTTTACCAAATTATGCACTTTGAATTCCCTATGTTGTGCATTTACGTTCAAGGAGTTGATTGAATACCATAGCTGCAATATTCTTCCTAGTACCTATGATTGCAATACTGTATGAAAGGATCGATAGAGCATTGCTATAGGTTCGTTACAAGTCGGGTGATTTCTGTCACTCGCGTTATATAGGAATGCTTGTTCTTTACTTATGTTGGATCATAAGGATTGACGGGCGGGATGATAGATGTAGATCTCCCGTCCGTGTATGATAAATGATTAAGGTCGAAATGTGTGGTAGAGTGTGTCAAGTTTTTGAACGTACCACATACATGCCGATATATGGGAGCGGTAAGCCGCCCGGTACCAGATTGAAGCTAGGGCCGATAGCATCTCTCTTGGAAACTTTGTTTTCCCCCTGCCGTACACTTGGTGGATTATGCGTGATGCTGTGAGTGAAGCAGTAAACCTATTTCCTAAGGAGTGGACCCGGTTCCGAATTGTGGATCGATGGGAAAGGTTGGGAAATGCTTGTGCTTTTATAGCAAGCAGAGTATCCGTGTATGTTGGGTTTTCCTGGCCAGGTAGCACCAAATTCGGTTCGAACTGTCCGCTTCTCGCGGTTATGAGACTGCTTGACCGCTTGCTACATCGAGTAATATAGTGGATTATGAGATCATTGAAACTTGTTCTATGAATAACCTTGTATTGCACCACTTGTATGCTTAGAGAGGATGCTAATTTAGAATGGTAAATTTACTAGAATATGAAGCTAAAACTTGAAAGCAAGGATCTACTTTAGTTGCTTTTTGGCAAACAAACCACCAGCCAAAAGCCTTCTTGTTAGATGTCGGTGATGTAGATTTCACCCGACGGGTAAGCCTTGCTGAGTATCTAGTATACTCACCTTGCTTGTGACAATATTTTACAGGTATCATTTTGGATGTGGATGCTATGACTTGGCCCGTCCAGGTTCCACCTGGCTGGCACATCGAATGGGTCCCGTCCTCTGGCGAGGATCGGGAGGAGTAGCTTCGTGGCAGGCTTCAGCACGGAGTTATTTTGTACCGCCGTAGATTATTTACTTCCGCTGCAATGAACTTCTAATTTCAGTTGTTATGAACTTTCAAATTCCGCTGCAAGACTTGTACTCTGATTTTATTCAACTCGGTTTGTAATAACTAGTTACTATGTGCGTGATTTAATTTGTGGAATGTTGTAATCTCTGGAACCCGCCTTCGTGTGGGCGTGCTGTTGTTTCGATCGGGGAAAAGTACGTGGGTTAATCGGGTTTAATCCGACGGCGCTCCAGCTTATTCCGGATTAAGTGCTTGACTACGTGATTAGTGGTCAAAGGTACTTAACTTGGAATAATTTCGGAGTGGAACCGCCACAGCTGGCATCAGAGCGAAAGCAGCAGCCGGAGAGAGCACAGACCTTTAATAAACAATTTTTGAATAAATTGCCAACTCGTGCTTCCGATGCGCCTTGCAAGGAAGGTTGTCATAGGGACCGCTAAGGATGTACCTAGAACATGAAGCCTATGTGGGTTAAGGGATCACGATATGATAGGTGGCAAATAGTATATTATACTGACTTCCCAGCACATTTCATTCTGTCATTTACTTTACGCATGGTGGGGCAAGGCTACGGCGATTGCTGTACACGTACCACAGGCACTATATGAAAATATCAGTGGCGGCACATAGTCAATACGCTGTGATGGCGTATGAAAATAGAGTAGGATGGTGGGCGCAAGGTACGGCGATTGCTGTAGCGTACCACGGCATCATATGCAAATATGATGGCGGCACATAGTCAATATGCTATTTCAATAGCGTATGAAACTGTCAATATGTTGCTTTGGTGACATATGAACATTGCCCGTTCAATGTTAAACGTTCGGGTGCCACCTCTATAGCGGGTGGTAATGAATGGAGACGCTTTCGTGAGTGCTGGCACGAAAGGTTGATTATATATGTTCTGGAATGAAATTTTCTGCAGGTACACTAACCACGATTCCGTAAGACGAACGGTTAGAGAAATTCGGTTAGTTAATATAGGGAGAGACGGATATTGCCTAGCCACCGGCACTAACTTCGTAAGCCAAAAGTTATTGGTATGTGTGTTGGTGAGAACGAATAGGCCGCTCATGCATTGCATCCTCACTGAATTAATATCAAATTCTAACACATGAACCAAAACGAACCGCCGTCAAAGAAATTGAAAACACAACTCAAAATCCTGCTGAGAACAATCTGTTTGCACCCTTAATTCGAAACTGAAAACTTGGTCAAATGAAAAAGTGTTCAACATGAAAGATGTCAGAAATATTATAAAGTTTATGCTGTAGAAATTTCATCGAAATTGGTTCAGTAGAACTGGAGTTATGTTTAAAATGGTAACCCCTGTCTGCTGGAATTTTCTGGGAACAACAGGTTAGAAAATGGATTTTTACACCCTCTTAACAGCAGTATCTTCTAGAGGTTTAAAAATGAAAGTTGTCACAAATTTTGTCTAGTTTATGCTGTCAAAATTCCCACCAAATTGGTTCAGCCAATTAAAAGTTATGCTCAAAATACCAACTTCCTGTCTGCTGGGCTTTCAGCAGAGAATTGATTAAAAGATTGGGGTTTTGCGCCACCTAGGTCACTCGTTCTGTTTTTGTGTTGAACTAAAAACTTATTGGAAGTTATCTGAACTGTATTATGATCAAGTTGGGTAATGGTTGGGTTTATAGATTTTGAGATATGGAAATTTTTTTTCCTACTCTGCCATAATCTGACTACTTTCTATAAATATATGTCGGTTCTCCCTTTAATTTTGATGTCTATATTGCTGCCGCCTCACTTGTAGCTAGCTCTGTTGTGGCATGTCTAATTTTCAACACTTAAGTAAGCTGCAATTAAGTTAAGAAAGACAAGACTTTTGGACAAGTAGAACTCGATATATGAACCTAATACCGACTTCCTGTCTTGCTGAAAATTCTGGGGCAGCCAGTGCAAAAAATGTATTTTTGCACCATGAACCTCAAATTTGACGAAATGATGAACAGTAACCTTATACACAAACATGTCAAAAACGCTCTGGTGAATTTTGAGAATTTTTGGTTTACTCAAGATGGAGTTATGAAGCCTTAAGGTTGCGGCCGGAAATATTGGATTCCTAATATCTAATGCATATCCTTCAACATGATTTTGTCAAATTTTTTACCACCTGAAGATGGTCTTCTAGGATGTAAGCTGGTTGCCAAAGTTAATTTGAAATTTATAATGGAGACACCCACAAAAGTTCAGCCCCAAGGGAATAAGGAAACTAGAGTTATAGGCAGAATTATAAAGTTCGGTGTGCTGAAAATCCATCTAAACCGAGAAGCCTAGATTGAAAGTTTTGACCACACTTAATCACTAGGTCAGCGTCTGAGAGGCAAACCAATGCGTAGATTACCAAATTCCTACTAACTGGCCAAGGACGAGAAATTTTGGATGCTGGAGCTAGGAGCTATGAATTCTCTCCTACGGAAACACAATCTGTCCAGAGTAATTCTTCTATAATTTTAATCTCTAATATCCTCCACATCTACGCTACTATAAGACACCTGACCCAACGCAAGGCAATATGGACTACTTCGATCCATTCTCTTGTCCTAACCCTTGTAGACACTTGATCCGCTTATGAAATAGGAGAATGTAATGACTTAGGAACAGCACGTGTTTCCCCGTGGACGTAATCGTTGAATTAATAAGTTAAGTTAAGGGTGGATCAAGAACTTTGAGCTTAGGAGGAGTATATGGATATGCAATGACTTGAGCCAACAATGTAAATGTAGGGGTGTCAGGTATAACAATGTCCTATTACATGATGTGTTAGGATCCGAACCATCGACCTCCCTTATTGCTCGATTCCATACACCTCAAGTCTCATATCTTGATCGAATTATTATCATTAACTCTCACATGCCGCGTGATTATGATCACCCGCCACTCTCGACTTTTGGTCCCCTATACTCAACTACCTTGATTCCCTGATCCTTGAATCCCGTTTTATTCTTGCTCAAGGAAATAATTATAAATGAGAACAAGACGTAAGTGGGTCAAGGTCACAATTGTATGCATAAAGGTTATCCGTACCTTCTTCATGCAATGGAATCATTCGGAGTAATTCATGTGCATGGGCATTGCATACCATTAACATGTCATTCGCACCATGAAAATCTTTTGGTACCTAACCACATGTGCATCTAACCCATGAATGCTTCTCCCTCCTGGTGTCAATTGGGTTGTCCCCTCTGAATTTATTGTGGTATTGTGTTCCCTAACCATGGTGCCGTGATGGAACCTAGGACCTCGTGTGTGCGCTGCAGCCACACGCTTGAGTCACTTGGAGCACACTGGTATCTTCGTATGTGGGAATATGACCCACAAGGACCTTTATTGACAACCCAAATCGATACTTCCTTACTTTCACTAATTGTTCCGCAATGATGAATCTTAATTATGTAGTGTGAGGCTACTAACGTGCATCACGGCATGTACGTCATACTCTCATAAACATATGCACCATACGCTCATGTGCATGTGTATCATATCATGTGCACCTCATCATGAACATGCCATGTATACCATGGTAAAGTGCATAAGTTTGGCAATTCGACAATTAAGACGAAATGGAGCAAGAATTTTTCCAAAAATTTCCATACCACACCACCTTTTTTCTAGGCGTATTTTCTCATTGCCATAAGCAAATATTTTATTGCCCCATCCGTGTTGTTCCTTTTAGCTCGTCTTAGAATTTGGGCAGCAACCCCGTGTAACGTCATGTCGGGTCATGTATGATGTGGGCTAGTTTTAAAAATCTTTTAGGCACTCTTGTCATCTCATAACCTTGTTGATCATTAACCATCCCTTTTTCTCTTAGGAGAATGCTAAAGAGTTCATTCCTTGTTCCTGTGATATAAAAGCAGGTAAATCGTTGTTATTTAAGACCTACGATTGATTAAGCATCTTGCCCGTGACTATCTACAGTCTCAAAGATCACCTTTGCCTTCTGATTCTCCCACCATCACGTCAGGGTCTCAAGGGCCAGTTTGACCCCCTCTGTATCCGTGCGTCGTGTGCTCTGCCCCGTTCACCAGTCCACTATCACCTTCGTCGTTTTTCCCTACCGCGGCTGGCCAACACTACCCTCAGTTGCCGTCGTACCATCGTCCCGTCACCCAGGGAATCTCACTGCCGGCCACTACCAAGCCACGCGCCACCATTAGTCCATTGCCATTGCCGGCCCCTACCTCCTGCTATCGACACACCACTATCGCTGCTCCGCTCCGGCTGTCGATAAATGCAGCCTCTCCAATGGCTGCCACCACTCCTTGGTGCTCCACTTGAGTCACCCCACTCCGCCGCCCTCGTCTCTCTTCGGCGACCTCCACGGTACCCAAGCTACCCATTCCCCCACCATGTCCTCCATTCTTTGACAAGCAAACTCTGCCTCCACCTCTTCGTAAAGCCACGAGGAAGTTCCCCTCTCGGCAACCCACCTTGACGTTTAACCAAGATCCACGGCACCAACTACATCGAAGGAGGAGTTCGCGCAGAAGTCACCGGAGGATTCCGCAAGAATTAAGTCGACGAACAAGGAAGGAGTCGACTTTTGACACCATCCATGGCTTGTCCCTTCTTTCCCCCGATTGGCCCTGGTGTTCACTGGACAATAATGGTGTATTATTTTTGTCTTGTATGCCAGATCTTGATGCTCTTAGCTTTCCATATCTACATTCATCGCCCGCTCCCCCCACGAGCGACGTTGAGGTTGTATCGGAGATCTGGAATCAGGTATTATCTCCGAGCAGTAAAACCGTAAGAACTTGGGTGCGTTGTGTATCTGTGTTTCTTCGACTAACACCTCTTCCTTCTAATGAAATGTCCACCTTTCCTCCCTGTGCGAATCTCGGGACGAGATTCTTTTTAAGGGGGGTAGGCTGTAACACCCCTGGTGTTTAAAGCGTATAAATAAGAGTAATTAAACAAACTAAGGCAATAAAACCCTAAAACTAAATCACCTGTAGGAGTGAGGTTATACACGAGGATTTTTTTTAAGTTTGTACTTGTCCCTTGGTTCTTGAAATTTTGAACCCTACAAAAAACTTTTCTAGTACAAATCTAAACATCCTCTCTTACAAGTTGAACGGCAAAATTAAGTAATGCTTCTATGCCCCTAAAGGTCTTAAAGGACTAATGGCTTATATGAAATCAAACACATAATTCTAACTAAAGATATTAATGACCTTCTGAAGGTAAGGTTCTAATTTAAAAATTATAAATAAGAGTTGTGACATCACAAACGTCTGATTAATATGAAGGGTTGTTGTTTTCTATTGTTTCAAAACACCTTTCTTAGGAAGGTACTTTCTAATTATAAAACCAAACCACTTTCTCAAATGGAAGTAGTGTATCTAAAAATGTCATTTGCAACCTTGGTGAGTTATGTATATCTCAGAGGCTTTATCCACCGAACGTAGAAAATCAAGTTTGAAAGACCAACTTAATCATGAGATGAAAAACACACGACCACACACCCTTTTGAGGGAGCACACTTTGGGCTATAAATAAAATAATATTTAGAGTGCTTCTAATGTTCTTTAGTAAATTAATTGTTGATGAATTAATGTTAGAGTTAAACACTTGGACTAATAAAGCTTGTAGTTCTAATCATGGCCTACATGTGGCAATCTTGTGGTGTTAGTAATAAAATAAGATTTTGTTCCCAACATGAGCTTTCATAAAATTACAAAGGATGTAAATTAATTAATATTTTAGTATATGTTAAGTTGTCAATGACATAATTAAAGTTGAGCATATAAAATAAATAAGCTTTTAACCTCCATGTATGTGTCCATGTTTTAACTATAAGTTAAAATAAGATTTTACTCCAAAATAAAAGGGGGTAGGACTTTAAATTGAAAACTCTCTTTGAGTATCATACCTATGATGTTTAGTGACACTATAGAAGGGTTTAATAAAGGCGGAAGCGGTGAAATAAAATAATTAATAATAAAAGGAATTGGGAAGGAATTTATGATTTTACCGCACCTGTTGAAAAGAGAGAAACTTGGACTAACACTACCCAAATGAGGAAGTTTAATTTAAGACTTGAGTTTTCGGTCCTTACAAAGGTGGATTAAGTATGCAAATAAAACACTCCTCTTTTCTACTTGTTCGAAATATCTTTGGAAGCAATTAGAATATGGAAATTGAATTTGGATACAAATTATGGACCATGTAAAGACAAGCCCAAATTCTCTAATATAACTATGAATGGGTAAAAGGCTTAAAAGACCGAAGGTCCTCAAATGTGGAATTTAACATCTTTTCCCCAATATTTTAAGGAGTTTGAATATGAAGGCCAAAAATTCTACCAAATTCAAATCAATCTTTTTGAATTTAAAACTGCACCTAACAAAGAATGCTTTACAACTTTTCAAACCTCCAATTGTATACACTGATGTTCTAAGGTTTTCCAAATAATGTATTATTCGTAATTTTTGGACATCGGGAGCTATTTCCTTTTAAGGGCAAAACTTTTTAATTGAACAATTTTTCCTCTCTCTTACAGCCCCGGCCCCACCTGTCAGCCCCTTCTTCCTCCTCACGCCCTCCCTCTCCTGCACGTTGCCAGCATGCAGTGGGCAGCGCTGGAGGAGGCGCCACGGGTCCCTGGCGCCCTCTCCTCCCTTCCCCACGCGAAATCCCTTCTCTACCCTCTCGGATGCCTCCTATTTCAGCTCTCCACTGCCAAACCCCAGCCCTTTCCATCTACAGAGCTGCAGCCCCTCCATTGCTGCCATGGAGCTCGACTCGAACTCGTCCCCGCTGTCCTGCTGCCCCACGGCCTCCACAGCGCCGCCCCTGACCATCCCCTCCACCTCTCCAACGCCCCAGGCACCCAGCAGCCCCTCCATCGGCCTGCAGCGCCGCCGCCAGCCGCCATGGATGTGCAGAGCTCGAGCTCACCGTTGAGACCCCCCCTGCGGTCATCCCCCGCTCAAAGCAACGGCCAAAACGGGTTCCCCTACCTCCACTCTACCTCTCCCAGCCGCATCCCCACGCACCTCCCGGCCACTGTCCCTCCTCGCCGGAATCCCGGAGGCACCAAGTGGCTGCCCGCCGCCCCTGGCTCGCCGTAGCCCCCCTTCCGGCCTCCAATCCCCGGTCCAAGGTGGGGAATGGAAGCCCTCGTTCGCGGTGATGCTCCCCATGCCCTTCCCCCTCGCCAAGACCTCGCCGACCGGCGGATTTCGCCGTCAATGGCCGCCAAGGGCCTCTCTTCATCTTCTTCCTTCTGCAGGGTTCCCAATGTAAGATTCCAGGGGCTTAGCTGTGAGTTTTGAAAAGTTCCGGGGGCTAGATGAAAAGTCGGAACTGGCAGATCTAGGGTTCCGGGCAGTGAACTTGTAAATTCAATATAAATCGTAGAAAAATCATAAAAAATTCAAAACCAAAATTCTTTGTACTCCTGGTGATGTATATTTCATTCCCTACACAGCATGTATATGCTTTTATTGCTTGGTTCAGGCTCTAAAAATCAAACTTTGAAAATGAACTTTTGTGCATAATTCCTAAACTACAGCAGCTATGGAAGTGATCTTTGGATATGTTGTTACTCTAGTTACAAAGGCTTTGCAGTATCAATCTCGCACTGAGATACATTTTCTAGCTCCGAATATAAATTATTTAAGTTTATCTCAGCTGAAACATTGTTTGAATTTTAGAAATTTTTCCCTTCAATAAAAATTAGCCAACTTGGTACAGTACAGTATCCATATTAACCACTATCTTAGAAAAAATGCTAAACCCCATTTTTAGCTCAGTTAACATGCTTAAATAAATTGGGGTAAGAAAAGGAAGTAGCATTTGTTTGACCCATGTTTTTTACTAAAACTGAGTACCCACTTGCTAGATGAGCTACACATGACTTTATTTTGCTCCTATAAATAGTTCACTCTATTTTTATGTGTATTTATTTTTATAGGATTTAATATCATCTCCTAGCGGCTGAAATAGTTGAAAATGTAGGAAATCTGAAAATTTAAATTACTTAATAAAATGTGCTAACCTTGCTCAGCAAACAAAGCTAATGACCTAAAGTTTATTCCATGAGTGTTCACTAGAATCCGAATTAATAGAAATAGGACAACAAATTGGGGCTTAAATCTTGCTTAATCAATAAAAAAAAAAAAAGAAAAAGAAGAAAAACCATTCTGTAGCACATGTACATGAAGTAAAAAATTTTAGGAGAAAACTAAAATTATCCAAAAACATAACCTGCGTTACTAAATGAGAAATAAAAAGTATAATTTTTATATATGTACAAATCACCATCGAAAGTAAAGAACCATATGGCCCCTTCCAAGTGTGTAGTAAGGTGAAAGTAGAGAATTCATATTTTTGTCTAGGTGATTATGGCCTCAAATACCCCGTGTTTTTTATCACAAAATTGAAATCAATGTAATCTTATGCATATGCATCTCGTATAGATCCGGAGGATCGTACCCGTCGCGGATTTCGAAGAAGGACCACAGGAAGGATGGGAGAATGCTGCGGAAGCAAGTCAAACTACCCTACCTAGCCCAAGCTTTGAGTTGAGCAAGAAAAGGCAAGCCCGGAGCATAACCTAACATTTTCCAAATTATGCACTTTGATTCTCTATGTTCGTGCATTTACGTTCTAGGAGTTGAATGAATACCGTAGCTGCAAATTCCCTAGTACCTATGACTTGCAATACTAGTATGAAGGGATCGATAGAGCATTGCTATAGGTCCGTTACAAGTCGAGTGATTTCCTGTCACTCGCGAGATAAGGAATTGCTTGTCTTTACTTATGTTGGAATCATAAGGATTGACGGGCGGGATGATAGACGTAGATCTCCCGTCCGTGTATGATAATTGATTAAGGTCGAAATGTGTGGTAGAGTGTGTCAAGTTTTTGAACGTACCACATGCATGCCGGTATATGGGAGCCGGTAAGCCCGGTACCAGATTGAAGCAGCTAGGGCCGATAGCCATCTCTCCTTGGGAAACTTTGTTTTCCCTGCCGTACACTTGTGGATATATGCGTGATGCTGTGAGTGAAGCAGTAAACCTTTATCCTAAGGAAGTGGACCCGGTTCCGAATTGTGGATCGATGGGAAAGGTTGGGAAATGCTTGTGCCTTTTATAGCAAGCAGAGTATCCGTGTATGTTGGTTTTCCCTGGCCAGGTAGCACAAATTCGGTTCGAACTGTCCGCTTCTCGCGGTTAATGAGACTGCTTGACCGCCTTGCTACATCGAGTAATAAGTGGAATTATGAGATCATGAACTTGTTCTATGAATAATTGTATTGCACCACTTGTATGCTTAGAGAGGATGCTAATTTAGAATGGTTAAATTTACTAGAATATGAAGCTAAAACTTGAAAGCAAGGATCTACTTTAGTTGCTTTTTGGCAAACAAACCCACCAGCCAAAAGCCTCTCATTGTCTAGATGTCGGTGATGTAGATTTCACCCGACGGGTAAAGCCTTGCTGAGTATTAGTATACTCAGCCTTGCTTGTGACAATATTTTACAGGTATCATTTTGGATGTGGATGCTATGACTTGGCCCGTCCAGGTTCCACCTGGCTGGCACATCGAATGGGTCCCGTCCTCTGGCGAGGATCGGGAGGAGTAGCTTCGTGGCAGGCTTCAGCACGGAGTTATTTGTACCGCCGTTAGATTATTTACTTCCGCTGCAATGAACTTCTAATTTCAGTTGTTATGAACTTTCAAATTCCGCTGCAAGACTTGTACTCTGATTTTATTTCAACTCGGTTTGTAATAACTAGGTTACCTATGTGCGTGATTTAATTTGTGGAATGTTTGTAATCTCTGGAACCCGCCTTCGTGTGGGCGTGCTGTTGTTTCGATCGGGAAAAGTACGTGGTTTAATCGGTTTAATCCGACGGCGCTCCAGCTTAATTCCGGATTAAGTGCTTGACTACGTGATTAGTGGTCCAAAGGTACTTAACTTGACATCATGGGGATGAGAGGGTACTTATTTTATTAGTGACCGCATTGAGAGGCGGTAGTCCAATAACACATTCCTCAGCGTGTATGATCCTTCCTTGTTCGACGAATAGCAGACAACCAAGGTAAAGTACTCGGACGAAGAAACCCCTTGTCCATTGTAAATCTTGGAGTTGAGTTTTCATCTCTGCCAATTCTCGGTCGGTGGCATTCTGTAGGTCTCTTAGAAATTGGTGCGTGCCTGGTTGTAGCTCGATTAACGAACAAGTCCCGATCCCGGTGGCATTCCGACGGCAAGTCATCTGGGAAGACATCGGAACCACAGACAATAGGAGTTCTCAAGCTGTTCAGTCATAACAAAAAACACATGAGCTTCACAGGAGTATGGAGAGACGGAACGATAGAGTGTGGTAACCTGTTGTAGGTGAGTTATATCAACAATTCCTCAGCAATGTCTAACAAACCTTGGCTGTGCCAATCCAATTAGCTCCCGAGATTGGATATATCTATCCCATCCAGTTCTAAAAGAAGAATCAGATCGGTCAAGATGACTCTACTACCCAATTTAATTGGCACTTCCGCGCCATTTGATTTGCAATTCAAGTTCCCCCTGCGGTTATGTATTTGTAGGCCCGCATTTGTAGATACGCAATTTAAACCACATTTCTTAGCACAACTTGGACTTATGAAGCTATGA
>JACEFO010002537.1:0-28243 GCA_015342445.1 Digitaria exilis
GTACAAGGTTTAATGCAAAATGGTTGATTAAAATCATGTCACACCAAATCAGCTTATGTGATATCAACAGCGGGTGGTAAAATTGCTTCAAATGAGATCACTCGCTCAGTGCCAATGAAGATGGGTAGTAAAGTTTTTCCCACCGATCTGATTCTATTAAGATTGGAAGGGATTGATATTGTTTTGGGGACAAATTGGATAACTCAACACAAGGCTGTGTTAGATATTTTAGAAAGGGCCGTGGATATAAATTCACCAACACATGGGGCTAGCACACTTTATTTGCCACAACGAGAGTGCACCAACACATGTGCATTCTCAATGATACAACCACGACTACAAGACATTCCGGTGGTATGTGAGTATGCCGATGTTTTTCCGGATGACTTACCTAGGTTACCGCCAGATAGGGACATTGAATTTGTGTTTGAACTTCAAATGGGCACAAGACCTATATCAAAAAGACCCTATAGAATGACACCCAATGAATTGGCCAAATTAAGATTCAACTTGAAGAATTGTTAGACAAGGATTTTATTCGTCCAAGTCCTGCTATCTTTGTCAAAAAAGAAGGACCACTCTTTGAGGTAGTGTGGACTACCGGCCTCTCAATGCGGTGACCATAAAAAACAAGTATTCACTTCCCCACATTGATGTCCTTTTTGACCAAAGCTGCCAGAGTGTTCTCTAAGATTGACCTTCGCTCTGGCTATCACCAAATAAAAATTCGTCCTTGTGATATTCCCATGACTGCTTTCTCAGCTCGCTACCGACTTTATGAATACTTGGTCATGTCGTTTGGGCTCACAAATGCTCCAGCCTACTTCATGTATCTCATGAATTCGGTTTTCATGTCCGAGCTTGACAAGTTTGTAGTGGTCTTTATTGATGACATCCTCATATAT
This sequence comes from Digitaria exilis, assembly GCA_015342445.1. Taxonomy (NCBI): domain Eukaryota; kingdom Viridiplantae; phylum Streptophyta; class Magnoliopsida; order Poales; family Poaceae; genus Digitaria; species Digitaria exilis. The sequence continues at coordinate 906 of JACEFO010002537.1, forward strand.
TCCAAGAATGTGGAAGAGCATGCCGAGCATCTTTGTATTGTTCTTCAACGACTAAAAGATCATCAACTATATGACAAGTTCTCCAAATGTGAATTCTGGCTAGATAGCTGTCAAGTTTTTGGGCCACAGATCGTCCAAAGATGGTATAGCCATAGATCCATACCCAAGTACAAGAGGTGATGAATTGGAACCACCTACTTCTCCATGAGATTCGGAGTTTTCTTAGGGATTAGTCAGGTTATTATCGTGCTTCATTCCGGATTTCTCTCGAATTGCTAAACCTATGACCGAAGCTCTTGAAGAAGGGTGTCAAGTTCGTGTGGAATGACAAATGTGATAAGCTTTCCACACCTTGCGAAGACATTGGGACTACCGCCCCAATCTTTGCACAAACCCGACAACACCAAGGCCTTATGATGTCTATTAAGATGCTTCAGGCACCAGACTCGGTTGTGTTCTTATGCAAGAGAACCAGTTGTGCTTATGCTTCACAGGGCACTCTGACCTCTGAGCAAAATTACCCTACTCATCATCTTGAGTTGCAGTGGTTATTTCATGCTCTCTCAAGATTGGTTGGAGACCGTATCTTATGGGTGTTCAATAACAATATAGTTACACTGATCTCAAGAGTCTCAAATATATCTTCACCCAAGCACATTTGAACATGAGGCAACAAAGGTGGTTAGAGTTGGCAAAGGATTCATGACCTTGATGTGCACTATCACCCCTGGGAAGGGCCAATGTGAGTTGCAGATGCTTTAGCCGCAAAGCTCATTGTCATGTCGTTGCCGGGAGTCTTATGCCAACAGATTATGCCATGAGATGGTGAAGCTTAATTTGGAAACGCGTTCCACATGGCTACTAAAATCATAGTCTCTATCGAACCAGGCTTGCACGACCAAAATTGTTATTGCCCCAACTAAATGATGGATGCATAAAAATCCTAAAGAGAGGAAAACTAGTAAAAGGAAAAGAGAGAATATAATGTTTTCATCAAGATAGACAAGCACTAATGTGGTTTGGAGATCAGTTAGTGGTTCCCAAGAACGCCGAGCTCCGAAAGAAAATTTTGGATGAAGCCCACTTGTCCAAGTTCTCTATCCACCTGATCGTTAGCACTAAAATGTACCCACACATCTGAAACAAAACTTTTGGTGGATCAGAATGAAGAGGAAAATTTCCAAATATGTGTCCGAATGTGACACCATGTTGGCGAGTAAAGAGGCTAGTCACTTGAAGGTAGCCGATACTCTTCAACCCTACTATACCCTCTCTCTGGAAATGGGAGGATGTAAGCATAGATTTCATTGTTGGACTTCCTAAAACCTTCCGCAAGGGTAATGATTCCATTTGGGTAATCGTGAATAGGCTCACTAAAACCGCGCAGCCGTCATTCCAGTCAAAGTGGTCTATACCTCTATGAAGTATGCTAAAATCTACTTGAATTGAATCGTTTGTTTACATGGGGGTACCCAAAACAATAATTTCCGATCGGTAGGTACGCAATTTGGTGGCACGATTTTTGGAGGCAATTACAACTGATCCCTTGGCACCAAACTGATTCCGTAGCTCGGCTTACCACCCTCGAAACCGATGGGAAAAACGGAAAGGGTAAATCAAATCCTTAAGATATGCTTCGAGCTGGTGTCATCCACTAGTGAGAAAGAATTGGGAGTAAAATGTTTGCCTCTAGCTAAATTCTCCTATAATAATACGGACCAAGCAAGTTTGAATATGCACCATTTGAAGCCCTGTATGGGTAGAAGATGTCGAGCACCGCTACGGTGTTGGTCTCAAGCGGAGTGTGAGTCGTTATACTTATGGACCCAAACCTTGTCATGGAAGGATGAGGAAAAGGTTAGGATCATCTGTGAAATCTTAAAGCCACCAGGCCTCGACAAAAGAGCTACTTTGATCAAAGAAGGAAGCCTCTTCAATTTGAATTCGGTGAATCATGTGTAGTCTCAAGGTTCTCTCCGACCAAACGTCTGCTAAAGGTGATCGTGTTAAAAGGAAAGGTGCACCCCGCTATATTGGTCCATATGAAATCACCGCAGCAATGTGGACCCAGTTGCTTATTGCGTGATAGTTCCCAGCTTAAGCTGATCAGCCGTGCACAATGTGTTCTCTTGTCTCTCAGCGTAGAGAAGTGTAGTCTAGGTTTTGACCGAAGTTATTAACAAGAAGAACTATCGGGGAACCAGATTCTTATGGACTTTATTGATTTGGACTTCCAGAGGACCCCTTCAGGGCCACGATTCCATTTGGGTAATTGTGGATCGAGTCTTCATACCAAGACCGCGCAGTTTTATCCAGTTAAATATCACTTATCTTAAGAAGTACGCCCCGATTTTTTGGACCGCAGAGTATCGTTTGTGTACACGGGTCCTTAAGCGATATTTCGAGATGTGTGTTCTGTTCGTTAGCACGGTAGGTGGGAACATCTGCAAATGTCCTAGCACTAACACTATCCGTAGCTAATGAATATCACCCACAGATCGATGGCAGACATGAGTAAATCAAATATTTGAAACTCAGAATTTCGAGCCTAGGTGTTATTCATTTATGGGAAAGAATTGGGCAGAAGTGATTTGTCTTGGCCGAATTCTCTATTATAACAGCTACCCTATCGAAGCCTTATAGAAAATGTCCAAAAAGCAAAGTTGTTTGTCATCACAAATCAGACCACCATTCTTCTTTGAACTTTTTCAAATTTTGCTGTTGACCCTTGAAAACCTCAAAAACCGAGCAGACCTCCTTTTCAAACCTAGCTTGTTTGAGCTTGAAATATTTACAATTTCATGTTTGTTCCAAAAGGAAGGTCGTGTCCCACTTTTCAAACTATAACTTTTAGTTTTGTACTTTTGGATGTCAGTTCAAAATTTTTGAGAAGTTTGTCCATGAGCTGGAGAGCCCCCTCGGCCCTACAGCAGCTCGCCCTACTGTGCTCCAGGCCGCCGCAGCGCGCCACGTGGCCGGCAAGTGCCGGCGACCTCGACTGCCCTGCCAAGCCTCGGCAGCAGTGTCCCGGGCCCGCGCACACTCCTAAGCCCTTGCCCATCCCTTCCCGCACTGCCACCGCCTAGGCAGGCTTCGCCGCGCGCAGCCGTCATCATGTCACGCCGTGCTCCCCCGGATGCTAGCGCCCCACGCCGAGACAGAGCCTACAGATCAGCGAGGGAGCTTGAATAAATGCATAAAATTTCCCGTCAGTCATCATTCGCCACGCTACGTAAATCCGAAGCGACCTGTGGGAACTCGCCAGCGATTCCATCGCCTGAAGCGTTGCCGACATACTTTCACGAGCTGAGCGGATTCTGTGTCCTGTCTGTTACATTAAGCCTGGACCTCGCAAATCTCGGGGGCGAGTCCTCTTCCTTAGCCGCAACGCTAAGTGTGACATCTCTGAGTGAAATACTAAAAAGTATTTAAGATTATGCAACAGGGAATTAAGCTTAGGATTCAAGATCCTCTCAAATTCACAAAATTCAAACTAACTCCAAAACAGGGATTATTTTGGCACCACTCGAAACCTCGAGATTTTTGGTACTACTTGAAGAATCTCCCAAAATAAAAGTTGGTTTGGCAATCATAATTAAACCCTAGTCACTGTTTGGAAATTTGTTGAAAAATTTGCAGTTAGTCCCTCAAAACTCAAATACCGATTTAGGACACATTTCTGCTTTTTTGGGTTATTTTGAGCTTGAAAAAACTTCGAATTTCAAGTTCATCCCAAAGGAAGTTGTGTCCCCATCTTCCCAACTACACTTTTAATTGTTTGCACCTTTTTCAAGTTCTGTTTCACATTTTTGGAGAGAATTTGAATTCAACTCGGAGCTCACCCGGAGCCGGAACAGTGCCCTGGCGCGCGCTGACGCCGGCCAGAGCTCGGCCGCCACACGGCCGGAGCTCGGCGGCAAGGCGCCCTGAGCTGGGCCGAGCCACGGCGGTTGATGGCCATTTGTCGGTCTAGCCCTTGTCCGGTCGCTCCCCCGTGCGGCCGCGCTGTCAATGGTCGCCGCCTGTCGCCCTCGCTCCTCGTCGCGCGCGCGCACAAGGCCATCATGGGGGATCGCGCGCGCGGCGCAGTCCGCGCGCGCGGCGAGTGACGCATGCGCCGAGCTCTGCAGAGCGCGAATTCTTCGCTCACTAACGCGCCACAACGCACTGTGCACGATGCCCACCGCAGCTCGCCCTCGGACGGATCCTTCGCCCGTCGAGCGCCTTCCCCGCGCGCCCGAGCCTCACTGTGCAGTTCATGGCGGGTCGCGTCGAGCGCCGCGCTAGGCGCGCTCGCGTCGCTCCCGAGGCTCAACAGTGGCCATTTCGCGTGCTTGAGCACTCCACCGAGCCTCTCACTCAACCCCATTCACTTCGCTCGAGCCTCCCATTGAGCTCTCCACGCATTTCCCCTCCTTCTGTCTTCTTCCTCGCGACGCGCAAGTCCCGAACCGAAGGCAGATTCGAGAAATGTCGTCGCGCTCGATCCCCCATTCCCAAATCCACTCCGCCGCACAGCAGACCACTCCATAGCTCCTTTTCCCAACTTTCCCCAGCACATTGGCCATTCCCGAGCTCGAATTTCCAAAGTTTCCCAAATCGCTTTTCCGGCCGTCGAACCACCTCACCTGTCGAGACCTACCTCGAGGCCTGTCCCGAGCCTCCTCTGGCACGCCATTGGCTTCCCCAAGCCTACTGGTGCTCTAGGACGCGCCTTCCCCACGAACGACACCTGGAGCTCGCCGGCGCAGACCCCGCAGCGGCCCCGCGCCGCCACCTCCTCGTCGCCGGCGCAACTTCCGACAACCCCCGGTCTCCAATCCGTGCTCAAATACGACTCGTGGTGAGCCAAGGACCACTTTCCCCCCACTTCCCCGAGCCCAGTTCGCGCGTGGTTTGCCCGGCGCAACTACCGGCAAGGTCCCCAGGGACCTTTCTCATCTTCTAACCTTTGTTTAGGAGCCTCTGTCAAAAGTGCAGGGACTCTCTTTCGCGAAAGTTTGAAAGTTCTAGGGTTCTCGGGTGAGAAAATAATGCATTTCTTACTAACCGACATAGGATTCTGTTTTTCCCGAATCTTGTAAAATCGATTAAAAAAATCGTCAGAAAAAATCGGACCAAAATATGCAAAAATACTCACTCTGGAATCGTGAGAACCTAAACTACAATCTCTATTAGACATGTTTATTGCTTTTGGATGAACTGTTATGGGATTAAAATCAAACTAGGAAAACCTAAAGTTTGTGCACCAGATTTTAAATCCCAGATGCTCCGCTGGGGTTTGAGGCTTTGGATATGCTGTTAGTAATAGGCTTGGACAGTTTGTGTCCAAAGGAGACTCAAAAATTATGGTGTGTAGCTCCAGTTATAGATTTAAATGTATTTTTCCTGACTTTCTGCAGTAAAGAAATTGTTAAAAATAATTTGTGCAGCGAAAAATTCACCATTTGCCTCCTGAGAACTAAAACTTGTTTAGCCGACACATGTGAAATAAATTGAGAAACTTAATTTTTGCTCTGTTTAGGATGGCAATAATTAAATATGTGTTTTTTGGATAGAAAAATAATGAGGACTACCAAGGGTATGTTGAGCCACCAACTTGGCCAGAGAGCCCCCTCATGATATTGCTTAGCTTTGTAGGAAATCTCCTGAAATAAGATGAAATTCAATTTATTATGCTTTAATTCACTTCCTGCAGCTAGCTGTTTATATGATTTTTATAAATTATGTGTTAACTCGAAATTAGCTAAATTTTGGGAGTGAGCTTAGCTCTTTACTTCCCAGATGCTGTCATAAAGTTTATGGCTAAAATGATGAACAGAAAGAAAGAAACAAAAATAAGAGAATCTAGGTGGAAATTTGATGTGTAAAAGAATAACGCTTTTTGGTTATTAAGTAATAAAATGGTTAGAATCTGAAATTCAGAAACACGCCACCCTAACTTGTAAGAAATAAATAGAATGTCTTTATATAATGTCACAATCACCATCAGATTCAAGCTAAACCTTTTTCACGACACATACACCATACTTTGGTGGAGGAAAATGAATATATCTAAGTATGTCTAGGTGAATATGGCCTTCAAGGCCCTAGTCTTAGCATCAAAGGGGCAGCCGCCTTAAATTTATGCATATCATGTAGAAGGAGCTATTTCCGGACGCGACTACACCTCTCCCGCAGAAGAGGAGCAAGTCCCGGAACCCGACGCCGGTGCAGACGTGACCAACCCGGAGCTAACCCCCAGTCCGAGCAGGAAGGCAAGCCCCGGAGCATAACCTAACATTTTCCAAATTATGCACTTTAATTCCTTTATGTTCGTGCATTTACGTTTCTAGGAGTTGATTGATACCATAGCTGCAATATTTTTCCTAGCACCTATGACTTGCAACACTAGTATGAAAGGACGGTAGAGCATTGCTATAGGTCGTTACAAGTCGAGTGATTTCCTGTCACTCGCGAGATATGGAATTGCTTGTCTTTCTTATGTTGGAATCATAAGGATTGACGGGCGGGATGATAGGTGTAGATCTCCCGTCCGTGTATGATAATTGATTTAAGGTCGAGATGTGGGTTGAGTGTGTCAAGTTTTTGAACGTACCACATGCATGCCGGTATATGGGAGCCGGTAAGCCCGGTACCAGATTGAAGCAGCTAGGGCCGATAGCCATCTCTCCTTGGAAACTTTGTTTTCCCTTGCCGTACACTCGTGGATGTATGCGTGATGCTGTGAGTGAAGCAGTAAACCTTCATCCTAAGGAAGTGGACCCGGTTCCGAACTGTGGATCGATGGGAAAGGTTGGGAAATGCTTGTACCTTTTATCGCAAGCAGAGTATCCGTGTGTGTTGGGTTTTCCCCTGGCCAGGTAGCACAAATTCGGTTCGAACTGTCCGCTTCTCGCGGTTAATGAGACTGCTTGACCGCCTGGCTTCATTGAGTAATAAGTGAAAGTTGAGATTGATAAACTTGTTCTATGAATTAATTGTATTGCACCACTTGTATGTTTAGAGGGGATGCTAATCTAGAATGGATAAATTTACTAGAATGTGAAGCTAAAACTTGAAAGCAAGGATCTACTTTTAGTTGCTTTTTGGCAAACAAACCACCAGCCAAAAGCCTTCATTGTCTAGATGTCGGTGATGTAGTTTTCACCCGACGGGTAAGTCTTGCTGAGTATTAGTATACTCAGCTTGCTTGTGGCAATATTTTACAGGTATAATCTTGGATGTGGATGCTATGACTTGGCCTGCCCAGGTTCCACCTGGCTGGCACATCGAATGGGTCCCGTCCTCTAGCGAGGATCGGGAGGAGTAGCTTCGTGGCAGGCTTCATCACGGAGTTACTTGTTCCGTCGTTAGATTATTTTACTTCCGCTGCAATGAATTTCTAAATTCAGTTATTATGAACTTTTAATTCCGTTGCAAAACTTGTGTACTCTGATTTTAATTCGAACTCGGTTTGTAATAGCTATGTTGCCTTGTGTGTAATTTAATTTGTGGAATGTTGTAATCTCTGGAACTCACCTTCGTGTGGGCCTGCTGCTGTTACGATCTAGTTAAGTACGTGGTTAATCGGGTTTAATCCGACGGCGCTCCAGCTTATTCCGGATTAAGTGCCTGACTACGTGATTAGTGGTCTGAAGGTACTTAACTTGGAATAATTTCGGAGTGGTCCGCCACAGCTGGCATCAGAGCCGAAGCAGCAGCCCGGAGAGAGCAACAAACCTTAATAAACAAATTTTTGAATAAAATGCCCAACTCGTGCTTCCAATGCGCTTTGCAAAGGAAGGGTATTATAGGATCGCTAAGGATGTTACCTAGAGCGTGAAGCCTATGTGGGTTAAGGGATCACGATATGATAGGTGGCAAATAGTATATTATACTGACTTCCAGCACATTTCATTCTGTCATTTACTTTCCGCAATGGTGGGCGCAAGGTACGGCGATTGCTGTAACGTACCACGGCACTATATGAAAATATAGTGGCGGCACATAGTCAATACGCTGTGATGGCGTATGAAACTAGAATAGGATGGTGGGCGCAAGGTACGGCGATTGCTGTAGGGTACCACGTCATCATATGTGAATATGATGGCGGCACATAGTCAATACGCTATTTCAATAGCGTATGAAACTGTCAATATGTTGCCTCAGTGACATATGAACATTGCCCGTTCAATGTTAAACGTTCGGGTGCCACCTCTATAGTGGGTGGTAATGAATGGAGACGCTTTCGTGAGTGCTGGCACGAAAGGTTGATTATACATGCTCTGGAATGGAAATTTTCTGCAGGTACACTAACCGCGATTCCGTACGTGAAACGGTTAGAGAATTCCGACTAGATAATATAGTGAGAGACGAATACTGCCTAGCCACCGGCACTAACTCCGTAAGCCAAAAGTTATTGGCATGTGTGTTTGTGAGATCGAATCGGCCGCTCATGCATCGCATCTCACTAAATTAATCTCAAATTTAATCCTTGACCGAATTGAACCGCTGTCAAGGAAATTGAAATCACAATCTAAAATTCCTGCTGAGAACAGTCTGTTTGCACCCTCAATTCGAAACTGAAAACTTGGTCAAACGAAAAAGTGTTCAACATGAAAGTTGCCATAAACCTTATAAAGTACATGCTGGAGAAATTTCAACGAAATTGGATCAGTAAAACTGGAGTTATGCTAAAAATAGTAACCCCCTGTCTGCTGGAAATTCTGGGGACAGTGAGAAAGAAATTGAATTTTTACACCATCTTAACGACAGTTTCTGCCCAAACCTCCAACATGGAACTTGTTAGGAATTACTTAAACCATGTTCTGGCCAAAGTTGAGAATTTTTGAGCTTACAGATTTCGAGTTTTGTAATTTTTACCACCTTACACAGAATCTGTTTTGTTTTGGCGCTAACCGGTTCTCACCCTTGCCCCGTTTTCTTTTGGTTCAGATGGCCTCCAACGCTGACCTGGCTAGCTACCCTAGCGACGTGTCCTTCTCCGACTGTTTGGGATGGGAAGGATTCCCCAGTATCCTATGGTCGGTTCTTCAGGCTATGGACTACCCGACGCCGCCGCAGTACGAGAGGACGATTATCCGGGAGAGAGGTGTGGTTCGCTCCCGCGTGCGGTTGGTGGTGTACCGCCACCCGCCGTGTCCTAGCTCTCCCACCTGGACGGTGGAAGTGCACGGGCACCACATGGAGACCACGTGCGAGCTAGCTGCCATGAACGGCATTAGCTCCTTTGTTACCCAAAACCAGGAGTTAGTGGAGCATCAGTTACTTGGTTTGTTCCCGCCGACTCAGCCGGACGACCCTCATTGGATGAGGCGTTACTTGAGTTCCCCTCTGAGGATGGCGGAGAGCCCCGTCGCAGCAGCCGCCTTGATGATGAGGTGGATGCGGGCGTATCACAGGTTGCAGGCACTTCTTAGTCGGTCACAGAGCGAGTTGCTCCGCACTGCCATGGACATGTCCACTCGCGCCCGTGACGTAGGGGTTGAGAGGACCTCTTTGTCCATAGAGGTGACTACTAGGGATGCCATGATCGCTGACCTAGAGAGGCAACTCAATGACCTACAGATTGCACACAACAACACTCAGAATGAGTTAGCCCAGACTAGGGATGAGCTTGAGGAGGTACATGGTACCTTGCAGCATGCCAATGCCATGCTTGCCGCCCACGACGCTCAGCACCTCTTTGATGAGCAAGGAGGGGATATAGATGGTGAAGGAGAGGCCCCCGACTCCGACATGGACACCGAGGACGACATGCCTCCCCTTCCCGCTCCACCTTCCCCTATGGGCAGCGAGGCTACCGCTAACAACCTGGATGACTTTTAGAGTGGTAGTGGCAATGACTCCTCCGCTAGGCCTAGAATTTTGGCTTCATGATGTAATAGGCTAGATGGAGTTGAGCTCCTCTTGTTAGCTTTTGTGGCATTGTAAAAATTAATGGCGTAGTGTGATGTAAGACTTGATGATGATGTAAGGGCTGCATTGACAACATTCTGCAGCTTCCCTTTGCTTTAATTAATCATGGTTCTTCCTTTCATTTCTGGGCTGTGATGTGAACTAGAAAGTTGTTTGGAATTTATTCAACTAAATGATCACCAAATTACAACCCCGTGGGGTAAGCGAAATAAAAATGGCGACTAAAACATTACAGCTCGGCCTGCTGAAAAACAGCAAACGCAGAGAGCTGAGAATTGAATTTTTCGGCTTAGTTCCAGTCTGAATTTGAAATTGGGCCCAACATGAAAGTTGTAGAGCATGAAATTTTCGAGCTACTGACCGAATGGGAGCTTATGACTTGTTTCCTGTTGGGAGATACGAATTTTCTCCCAAACTGCGTGCTGATTTGTCACTCTGCGCAGTACACTTCAATATGTTGTCACATTCTACCTTGTCATTTATTATGCAAGTTTGTGAAATGTGGCTAATGCAAGTCCCTACTGCAGATGGCAATCACCTGCAGCGGTCACGACGCTAGCGGCTCCAATGCTAACCAGCAGGGGCCTGAGGGGCAGCAACAACCACCGCCACCTCCTCCTCCGCAGCAACCTCCTACGTGGCAGCAGCTTTACGCCACACAAACGGAGATTCTCCGGAATCTGCAGCATCAGCAGCAGATGATGCAGCAGCAAATGATGCAGCAATGAGGACAACGGGCCCCTCAGCCTCAGGTGGCCCGATACGAGGACTTTCTGGCGACGCACCCGCCGATTTCGCTCGTGCCGACGAGCCCTTGGAGCCGACACATGGATTCGAGCCATGGTCCCAAGTTCACCCACTGGCCACGGCCTTGCACCCGCCAATCGCAAGGGTCGTGGTTCGCGGCGCGAGCAGCTCCGCGGACCCAGCTCTCCTTTGGTGGGAGAACTACCCTGGCCTGCAGCAGGAGGGTCACGTAGTTGAGTGGGATTGAGTTCAAGGCTGTATTCCAAAGCTCATCACATATCCAGCCGGTTCTGGTGGAAAGAAAGCCTGAATGAGTTCCTGGCGCTGACCCAAGGTACTCGCACGGTGCTGCAGTACGCTCAGGGCCTTCAATGGTCTGTGCCCCTATGGCGGGTCATCACGCCCGACTCGGATGAAAGAAGCTGGGAGAGGTTCCGCCGTGGCCTTAACACCAAGCTGAAGGCGCAGTTGGCCACTACCCGTGCTCCCACGTACGGTGATCTTGTCAACCTTGCCATTGCTCAAAGAAGATGCCAATACGGTGCACAAGGCGGAGAAGAAGAGGAAGACTCCCGCTGGAACCGTCTAGCTCGCAGCCCCAGAGGTTCCCGCCTGGTTCCCCAGGCTGCACCGCAGGGACAGTCCAGGGCACCTCAGGGAGTGGTTGGGTTGCTAGGCCGCCACAGCCTAACCGCCCCGTTACCTCCACCGCCGCAGCAGCAAGCACCAAGGCAGAATGCACCACAGCCAGCTCGCCTGAGCCGGCTACCAGTGCTTCAAGTGTGGAAGCAAGGACCATTCATCAAGGACTGCCCACAGAACAGACAGCAGAACCAGCGCCCTGGAAATCAACAGGGCAAGGGCAAGCAGCAGCAGCAGCGTGTGCAAGTCGCCAAGGACGGCTCAACTACACCAACTTGGCCGACTTACCCGAGGGAGCCCCAGACATGACTGGTATCTTCCCTATCTGCACTCAACCTGCTGTGATATTATTTGATTCTGGAGCAACGCATAGTTTTATAAGCACAAGATTCCATGTGAAATGCGGATTAAAATCATACTCATACCCAAATCCTCCTATGTGATATCAACTGCGGGAGGCAAAATTGCATCCAACCAAGTTACCCACAAGGTTCCGATCAGGCTGGGAAGTAAAACATTCCCTACTGATTTGATTCTACTTGGCATGGAAGGGATTGACATTGTATTAGGAGCCAATTGGATGACTCAGCATAAGGTTGTCCTAGATGTTGCGGAACGAGTTGTTGAGATAAACTCGCCCTACGCATGGCCCGAGTGTGCTATATCTGCCACAACGGACTTGCGTTGATGCGTGTGCTTATCTATGGTCGAAACCCAATTAAAGGATATTCCGGTGGTATGTGAGTATGCCGATGTATTTCCGGATGAACTTACCAGGGATGCCGCCGGATAGGGACCGTTGAATTTGTGATTGAATTACAACCTGGCACAGCACCTATATCAAAGAGACCCTATAGGATGCCACCCAATGAATTTGGCTGAATTAAAAATTCAACTCCAAGAATTGGCTAGATAAAGGTTTCATTCGCCCAAGTGTGTCACCGTGGGATGTCCCGCTATCTTCGTGAAGAAGAAGGACCATTCCTTGAGGTTTGTGTATTGATTACCGCCTCTCAATGCGGTAACTATTAAGAACAAGTACCCGCTCCCCCGAATTGACATCTTGTTTGATCAATTAGCTGGCGCCAGAGTGTTCTCCAAGATTGACCTTCGCTCTGGCGTATCACCAAATAAAAATCAGGCCTTGTGATATTCCAAAGACTGCTTTTCTCACACGTTACGGGCTTTTACGAATTTCTGGTTATGTCTTTTGGACTCACCAACGCCCCAGCCTATTTCATGTACCTCATGAATTCGGTCTTCATGTCTGAATTAGACAGTTTGTGGTGGTTTTCATTGACGACATTCTTGTGTACTCCAAGAATGAGGAAGAGCACGCTGAGCACCTTCGCATTGTTCTTCAGCGACTGAGAGACCACCACTCTAACGCCAATTCTCCAAGTGTGAATTCTGGGTTAGAGAGTGTGAAGTTTTTGGCCACACAATTTCCAAAGATGGTATATCCGTGGATCCATCCAAGGTGCAAGAGGTGCTAGATTGGCAACCACCTACTTCCGTCACGAGATTCGGAGTTTTCTGGGATTTAGCCGGTTACTACCGCCGCTTCATTCCGGATTTCTCTCGGATTGCGAAGCCTATGATCGAACTTTTGAAGAAGGGAGTTAGATTTGAGTGGAATGACAAATGTGAGGAAGCTTTCCACACCTTGCGAAGACTTTTGACTTCAGCCCCAGTTTTGGCTCAGCCCGATTGCACCAAGCCGTATGATGTTTACTGTGATGCATCAGGCACCGGTCTTGGCTGTGTTCTCATGCAAGAGAACCGAGTCATCGCTTATGCTTCACGAGCACTTCGACCTCATGAGCAAAACTACCCCACTCACGATCTTGAGTTAGCAGCGGTCATTCATGCTCTCAAGATGTGGAGGCACTATTTGATGGGTGTTCCCTGCAACATATACACAGACCATAAGAGCCTTAAATATGTTTTCACTCAGGCACATCTGAACATGAGGCAGCGCAGATGGTTGGAGTTAGCTAAGGACTATGACCTCAGTGTGCATTATCACCCCGGGAAGGCTAATGTAGTTGCGGATGCACTAAGCCGCAAGGCTCGTTGCCATTGTCTTTCCGTGGGAGTCCTACGCTGACACCCTGTGTCACGAAATGGCAAAGCTCAACTTAGAGATTGTTCCACACGGGTACTTCAACCATATTGCAGTGGAACCAACCTTGCACGATCAGATTGTTATGGCCCAATTAAATGATGCGGGCGTTAAAGTTCTCAAAAAGAAAATTGTCTAAAGAAAGGTGAAAGAAAAGTACAAGTGCTTCCGGTTAGACGGGCAAGGAGTCCTATGGTTTGGACACCGCCTCATGGTGCCCAAAAATATGGAACTCCGGAGGAAGATTATGGATGAGGCACATCTCTCCAAATTTTCTATCCATCCTGGCAGCACCAAAATGTATCAAGATTTTGAAACAAAACTTTTGGTGGACTCGAATGAAGCGAGAAATTGCCACATATGTGTCGGAATGTGACACCTGCCAGCGGGTTAAGGCCAGCCACTTGAAAGGTAGCAGGCACGCTTCAACCTCTACCTATTCCCTCATGGAAATGGGAAGATATCAGTATGGATTTATTGTTGGACTTCCCAAGACCCCTCAGGGCCACGATTCTATTTGGGTAATTGTGGATCGCCTTACCAAAACCGCGCATTTTGTTCCGGTCAATGTCACTTATCCCGCTAAGAGATACGCGGAGATTTATTTGGGAGCGGATCGTTTGTCTACACGGGGTACCCCAAGACGATAATTTCAGATCGTGGTGCTCTGTTCGTAGCACGTTTTTGGGAGCAATTGCAAATGTCCCTAGGCACTAAACTGATCCGTAGCTCAGCATATCACCCACAGACCGATGGGCAAACAGAAAGGGTAAATCAAATACTTGAAGATATGCTTCGAGCCTGTGTTATTCATTATGGGAAGAATGGGAGAAGTGTTTATCTCTGGCCGAATTCTCCTATAATAACAGCTATCAAGCAAGTCTAAAAATGGCACCTTTCGAAGCCCTATATGGTAGGAGATGTCGGACCCCATTATGTTGGTCCCAGGCAGGCGAGAGATACACCTATGGCCCTGACCTTGTGAAAGAAGCCGAAGAAAAGGTTAGGATCATTCGGGAGAATTTGAAAACCGCCCAGACACGACAAAAGAGTTACTTTGATCAGCGGCGGAAGCCACTTCAGTTTGAAGTTGGCGATCATGTGTATCTTAAGGTCTCCCCGACCAAGGGTGTGCAAAGGTTTGGACTAAAAGGAAAACTTGCACCTCGCTATATCGGCCCGTAATGAAATCACTCAACAATGTGGGCCGGTAGCTTATCAAGTGAAGCTTCCGAGAGACTTTCAGCGGTACATAATGTGTTTCACGTTTTCTCAACTCAAGAGGTGTCTTCGTGTTCCAACCGAAGTTGTTGAACAAGAGGAACTCTCGGTTGAACCGGATCTCTCTTATGATGAGTATCCTGTCAAGATCCTCGACGAGAAAGAGCGACAGACACGAAGGAAGGGAGTTAAAATGTATAAAATTCAGTGGAGTCATCATTCTGAAGATGAAGCCACGTGGGAAACCGAGGATTATCTCAGGAAGAATTTCCCCGACATACTTTCATAAGCCGAGGTATTACTTTTCCCCTCTTTATCGTTAAGCGTAATCGAATCTCGGGACGAGATTCCTTTTAGGGGGGTAGGCTGTGACATCTCTGATGTCAAATTAGCTAAAAGATGCAATTAAGATCAATGCAACAGGGTTTTAAGGTTGGAATTCAAAAATCTCTCAAAATTCACCAAAATTCAAACTTAAACTCCAAAAACAGGGTTTATTTGGTACCCAACCGAAAACTCAAGATTTTTGTACTAAACTTGAAAATCTCCCAAAATAAAAGTTTGTCTGGCATCGCAATTTAAACCCTAGTCACTGTTTGGAATTTTTTGAAATTTTTGCGGTTTAGCCTCTCAAAAACTCAAAATTACCGGTTTAGGCACATTTCTGTTTTTGGGCTTTTTGAGCTTGAAAAACTTCGAATTTCAAGATCATCCCAAAAAGAAGTTGTGTCCCATCCTCCATTCTACAAAACTTTTATTTTTGCACTTTTTCAAGTTCAGTTCAAAATTTTGGAGAAAATTTGAATTCAAACTCGGAGCTCTCCGGAGCCCGTGAACAGTGCCCCTGGCGCGCGCCGCGGCGGCCAGAGCTCGGCCGCCACACGGCCGGCGCGCGGCTCAGGCGGCGCTGACGCGGCCAAAGGCGCGGCGGAGCGTGGCGCTCGTCGTCTAGCGCTTGTCCGACCACTGTGGAGCCGTCGAGTCGCCGCCGTCGCCTCCCTCCTCCTCGCGCCGCGACGCCATCATATGCGGGTCGCGCGCGCGCCGCGGTCCGGCGCGCGCGAGCGCGCTGCGCTGGCGCTCTGCTGGCGCTAGGAGCCGCCCACATCGCGCCAAACCGTCTGAGGAAGATCCCCACTTCAACACGCCGCGATCCCCCTCGCCTGCAGCGCCTTCCCCACTCGCGCCGAGCTCACTGTGCGGCCCATGGCGGGTCGCGTCGAGCATTAACGCGCTCGCGCGCTCCCGAGGCAATGCCGCACTCCCCTCGCGCACTCGAGCACCCCACTGAGCTCCCCACTCACTCCACTCGCGTCGCTCAAGCCTCCAGAGAACCCCTCGCGCACTCCCCCTCCTTCTTCTTCCTCGCGCCGCGCAAGCCGAGCTAGACCTCACGAGAAATTCGTCGTGCTCACGCCTCCATCCCAAATCCACTCCGCGCACAGCTAGTCCACTCCCCTAGCTCCATTTCCCCCAACTTTCCCCAGCACATTGCCCACTCCTAGCTCGAATTTCCGATTTCCCCCAAATCGGGTTTTCCGGCCGTTGAACCACCTCATGCCGTCGAGACCCTACCTCGAGCCATCCCCGAGCCTCCCCGAGCACGGCAACAGCTTCCCCAAGCCCTGAGTGAAGCTCACGGACCCCTCAGCCTCCTCGAGCGACTCCCGAGCTCGCCGGCGCAGACCCCGCAGCGGCCCGCCGCCACCTCCTCGTCGCCGGCGTAACTCCGTCAACCCCATCGGTCTCCCCACCGTGCTCAAACGACTCGTGGTGAGCCAAGGATCGTTTTCCCCCTCTTCCCCGAGCCCA
Source organism: Digitaria exilis (assembly GCA_015342445.1). Lineage (NCBI taxonomy): Eukaryota > Viridiplantae > Streptophyta > Magnoliopsida > Poales > Poaceae > Digitaria > Digitaria exilis. Next base: position 17,374 of record JACEFO010002537.1, read on the forward strand.
GTTCGCCGTGGTTTGCCCGGCGCAACTCCGGCGAGGTCCCGAGGGCCTTTGTTCATCGTCTACCTCTTTTCCGGGTCTTTTGTGCAGAAAAATGCAGGACTGGTTCGCGAAAGTTTGAAAGTTCTAGGGTTCTCGGTGAAATTAGATTCTTACCCTAGATTTGATTTTTCCCGAAACTTGTAAAATCGATTAAAAATCGTAGAAAAATCAGAAAAATATGAAAAATACTCTCTGGAATCGTGAGAATCTAAACTACAATCTCTATTAGACATGTTTATGCTTTTGATGAACCGTTGTTGAATTAAAAATCAAACTGTGCAAACCTAAAGTTGTGCACCATTTCCAACCCAGAGCTCCGCTGGGGTTGAGCTTTGGATATGTTGTTAGTAGTGGCTTTGGACAGCTTGTGTCCAAAGGAGACTCAAAAATATGATGTGTAGCTCCAGTTATAGATTTAAATGTGTTTTTCTGACTTTCTGCAGTAAAGAAATTGTTAAAAATAATTTGTGCAGCGAAAAATCATCATATTTCTCCTGAGAACTAAAAACTTGTTAGCACACATGTTAAAAATGAGAAACTTAATTTTTGCTCTGTTTAGGATGGCAAATAATTAAATATGTGTTTTTGGATAGAAAAAATAATGAGGACTACCCAAGGGTTATTTTGAGCCACCACTTGGCCAGAGCCCTCCTCATGATATTGCTTAGCTTTGGTAGGAAGATCTCCTGAAATAGATGAAATTTCAATTTATTATGCATTTATTTCACTTTCTGCAGCTAGCTGTTGGCATAATTTTAATAAATTATGTGTAACTCAAAATTAGCTAAATTTTGGAGTGAGCTTAGCTCTTATACTCCAGAAGCTGTCATAAAGTTTATAGCTAAAATTGATGAACAGAAATGGAGAAACAAAATAAGAAGGAATCTAGAGGGAAATTTGATTTATATAAAGGATAAACCTTTTTGGTTAATTGAGTAGGAACAAATAACTAGAATCTGAAAATTTCAGAACAGCACTCAACCTTGTAAAGAAATAAATAGAATTCTTTTATATATATGTACACAATCACACATCGAATTCAATAAAAACTTTCCACACATACACCATACTTTCGTGAAGTAAATAAAAATATCTAAGTATGTCTAGGTGAATATGGCCTTCATAGGCCCTAGTCTTAGCATCTAAAAGGCAGCCGCCTTAAATTTATGCATATCATGTAGAAGGCGCTATCCCCGACGGCGACTACACCCTCGCTCCCCGCAGAAGAGGAGCAAGTCCAGGAGCCCGGCACCAGTGCAGACGTGAACCACCCGGAGGCTAACTCTCAGCCGAGCAGGAAGGCAAGCCCCGGAGCATGACCTAAACATTTCTAAATATTGCACTTTGAATTCTTTATGTTCGTGCATTTACGTTTCTAGGAGTTGATTGAATACCATAGCTGCAATATTTTCCTAATACCTATGACTTGCAACACTAGTATGAAAGGATCGATAGCGCATTGCTATAGGGCTCGTTACAAGTCGAGTGATTTCCTGTCACTCGCGAGACATAGGAATTGCTTGTCTTTACTTATGTTGGAATCATAAGGAATGACGGGCGGGATGATAGATGTAGATCTCCCGTCCGTGTATTGTAATTGTTTAAGGTCGAAATGTGTGGTAGAGTGTGTCAAGTTTTTGAACGTACCACATACATGCCGGTATAGCCGGGAGCCGGTAAAGCCCGGTACCAAGATTGAAGCAGCTAGGGCCGATAGCCATCTCTCCTTGGAAACTTTGTTTTCCCTTGCGTACACTCGTGGATGTATGCGTGATGCTGTGAGTGAAGCAGTAACCTTCATCCTAAGGAAGTGGACCCGGTTTAACCCGAATTGCGGATCGATGGAAAGGTTGGGAAATGCTTGTTTCTTTTATCGCAAGCAGAGTATCCGTGTGTGTTGGGTTTCCCCCTGGCCAGGTAGCACAAATTCGGTTCGAACTGTCCGCTTCTCGCGGTAAATGAGACTGCTTGACCGCCCTTACTACATTGAGTAATAAGTGGAATTCCGAAATTTATGAATTTGTTCTAATGAATTAAATTGTATTGCTCCACTTGAATGCTTAGAGAGGATGCTAATCTAGAATGGTTAAATTTATTAGAATACGGTGCTAAAACTTGAAGCAAGGATCTACCTTTAGTTGCTTTTTGGCAAACAAACCCACCAGCCAAAGCCTTTCATTGTCTAGATGTCGGTGATGTAGTTTTCACCGACGGGTAAGCCTTGCTGAGTATTAGTATACTCAGCCTTGCTTGTGGCAATATTTTCAGGTATCATTTTGGATGTGGATGCTATGACTTGGCCTGCCAGGTTCCACCTGGCTGGCACATCGAATGGGTCCCGTCCTCAGGCGAGGATCGGGAGGAGTAGCTTCGTGGCAGGCTTCATCACGGAGTTACCTTGTTTCGTCGTTAGTTTATTTACTTCCGCTGCAATGAACCTTTAAATTCAGTTGTGTTGAACTTTTAATTCCGCTGCAAAACTTGTGTACTCTGATTTTAATTTGAACTCAGTTTGTAATAACTTCGTACCTATGTGTGTAATTTAATTTGTGGAATGTTGTAATCTCTGGAACTCACCTTCGTGTGGGCCTGCTGCTGTTACGATCTAGTTTAGTACGTGGTTTAATCGGTTTAATCCGACGGCGCTCCAGCTTATTCACGGATTAAGTGCCTGACTACATGATTAGTGGGTCTGAGGGTACTTAACTTGGAATAATTTCGGAGTGGTGGATGCTGAACGCTACGGCGACTGCTGGATGCTGACGTCGGCTGACGTCACGTCAACTGTGCCGTGGACCGGCCGTAGACCGCGGTCCACGGGTCCACGGTGAACCGGACCGGGTTTAAAACAGGTTTAGATCTGGGCCGTTGGTTTTGGATCGAGCGGCTGGGATTAGATCTGGGCATTCAGCTCGCCGGGGGTAGACGGCTCGCGGCGGCGCTAGGTCGAGACCTCGCCGGAGTAGCTCGGTTGGGGGCTAGAGGGCTCGGTTTCTCGCCGCGATGGCTCCTAAAGAGAGAGGAGACTACAAGGAGTCGGTTTTTGGGGTCCTGGTCGAGGGTCGAGCAACGGCGGAGGCCGGCGGCGAGCGGAGGTGGATGGGAAACTACAGCGAGCTCGTATGGGCAAACGAGAGGGAGAGAGCGGGTCGCGAGGCGGACGGGAATCTTCCTCACCTTCCGGCGAAGCTTCGAGACAAGCTCTCGACGGCAGAGCGCGGCAGAGAGAGGGTGCTGGCGGCGGCGGCGCAAGCTCGGGGTCGGTGGCTAGGGTTTGAGAAGCAGGGGGTCCACGAGGAGGGGCGGCGGCTTATAAAGAGGCTCTGGAGACTCCTTGGCGTGCGCGCCAAGCCAGAGAGGGAGACGTGCGCGGAGCGGAGTCCGCGGCGGCGCGGGGCGGAGCGTGGCGGAGGAGTCCCTAACGCGCACGGCGCGAGTAGAAGCGCGATACGCATGTGGGAGCCCGAGATGTCAGCCGCAGAGAGAGAGGAGTGCGGGCGCGCTGCGGACAGAAGGAGAGGCGCCGCACAAGTGGGCCCCGGGACGTCAGTGGCTGCGGGAGAGAAGAGCGCGGAGCGGGCTGGGTGCGTAGCGCGATCTGGGCCGTGCAGGGAAAAGAAGGATTGGGCCGCGCGGCAGAGAAAAAGATGGGCGCGCGACTGCTTGAGGTCTCGGCTGCGGTGTTGGGCTGCGCAACGGGCCGCAGAATCAGAAAAGGATAGGAGAAAGAGTTGGGTTTTCCGCGCAGGGAGGTGGGCCGTGGAGAAAAGAAAAAAGAGAAAGCTAGGCTGTTGGGCTGCTGGGCTGAAAAGATGATGAGGGAAAAAGAGAGAAAAAGAAAAGGTTTTTCCTTTTATTCAAACACTCACTTGAATTCAAATTCAAATTTGAATTCAACAATAAAATAAATGCACCAGCATGAATGCAACAATAATGTCCCTATACCCTATATTTGCTTTTAATTATTCAAAAATTTTATTTTCCCTACATTAATTATGAGCACTTCAATATAAAAAAAGGCAATTAATTACTAATTTTTAATAGGGCATTTTAGGGTGTTACATAGGTTTAGCCGGTTATTAACTCCGTTTTATTCCGGACTTCTCTCGGATTGCGAAACCCATGACCGAACTCTTAAAGAAGGGAGTCAAATTTGAATGGAATGACAAATGTGATGAAGCTTTCCACACTTTGAAAAACACATAAAACTTCAGCCTAGTTTTAGCTCACCCGATTGCACCAAGCCCTATGATGTCTATTGCGATTCATCAGGCACCGGACTTGGCTGTGTCCTCATGCAAGAGAACCGAGTCATTGCATATGCTTCTCGAGCGCTTCGGCCTCATGAGCAAAACTACCCCACGCATGATCTTGAGTTAAGCAGCGGTTATTCATGCTCTCAAATGTGGAGACAACTATCTGATGGGTGTTCCATGCAACATATACACAGACCACAAGAGCCTCAAATATGTCTTCACTCAGGCACATTTAATATGAGGCAGCGAAGATGGTTGGAGTTAGCAAAGACCATGACCTTAGTGTGCATTTCACCCCGGCAAGGCTAATGTAAGTTGCAGATGCACTAAGCCGCAAGGCTCATTGTCATTGTCTTTCCGTGGAGTCCTACGCTGACACCTTGTGCCATGAAATGGCAAAGCTCAACTTAGAGATTGTTCCACACGGGTACTTCAACCATATTTCATTTGAACCAACCTTGCACGATCAGATTGTTGAAGCCCAATTAAATGACGCAAAGATTAAAATCCTTAAAAAGAAATTGTCAAAAGAGAAGGTGAAGGAAAAATACAAGTGTTTCCGGCTAGATGGGCAGGGAGTGATGTGGTTTGGACATCGCATCGTGGTGCCCAAAAAACACGGAAACTCCGGAGGAAGATTAATGATGAGGCCCATCTTTCTAAATTTTCTATCCATCCCGGTAGCACCAAAATGTACCAAGATTTGAACACAAAACTTTTGGTGGACTCGGATGAAGCGAGAAATTGCCGCGTATGTGTCGGAATGTGACACGTGTCAGCGGGTTAAGGCTAGCCACTTGAAGGTAGCAGGCACGCTTCAACCTCTACCTATTCCCTCATGGAAGTGGCAAGATATAAGCATGGACTTCATTGTTGGACTTCCCAGAAACCCTCAGGGGCATTACTCCATTTGGGTAATTGTGGACCGCCTTACAAAGACCGCACATTTTATTCCGGTCAATACCATTTTATACCGCTAAGAAGGTACGCTGAGATTTATTTGGAACGGATCGTTTGTCTACATGGGGTACCCAAGACGATAATTTCTGATCGTCGGTACTCAATTCGTAGCATGCTTTTGGGAACAATTGCAACTATCCCTAGGCACGAAACTGATCCGTAGTTCAGCATATCACCCTCAGACCGAATGGGCAGACGGAAAGGGTAAAATCAAATACTTGAGGATATGCTTCGAGCTTGTGTTATCCATTTTGGGAAGAATTGGAGAAATGTTTATCCCTGGCCGAATTCTCCTATAACAACAGTACCAAGCGAGTCATAAAATGGCACCTTTCGAAGCCTTATATGGTAGAAGATGTCGGCCCCGTTGTGTTGGTCCCAGGCAGGCGAGAGGTATATACCTATGGCCCTGACCTTGTGAAAGAAGCGGAAGAAAAGGTTAGGATCATTCGGGAGAATTTGAAGACCGCTCAGTCACGGCAAAAGAGCTACTTTGATCAGCGGCGGAAGCCACTTCAGTTTGAAGTTGGTGATCACGTGTATTTTAAAGGTCTCCCCGACCAAGGGTGTGCAAAGGTTCGGACTAAAAGGCAAGCTTGCACCTCGCTATATTGGCCCGTATGAAAATCACTCAGCAATGTGGGCCGGTAGCCTACCGTGTGAAGCTTCCCGAGAAGCTCTCAACCGTGCATGACGTATTTCCACGTTTCCCAACTCAAGAGTGTCTTCGTGTTCCGACCGAAGTTGTTGAACAAGAGGAACTCTCGGTTGAACCGGATCTCTCCAATGATGAGCATCCCGTTAAAATCCTCGATGAGAAAGAAAGACAAACACGAAGGAAAGGAGTTAAAAATGTACAAAAATTCAGTGGAGTCATCATCACTCCGAAGATGAAGCCACGTGGGAAACCGAAGACTATCTCAAGAAGAATTTTCCCCGACATCCTTTCGTGAGCCAAAGGTACTTTTCCCACCTTTTTCCTTAGTTTAATCGAATCTCGGGACGAGATTCCTTTTAAGGGGGTAGGCTGTGACATCTCTGATGTAAAAATGAAATAAACACCTTGGAAACAGATTAAAAAGGGAAAAAGTATGATGGAATTCAAATTCATCGAAATTCAAATTAAATTCAAAAACAAAGGTTGTTTGGCACCCAACTTGATCTCAAGAATTTTGTACTAAACTTGAAAATCTCCAAAAATAAAAGTTGTTTGGTAATCACAAATAAGGCCTAGTCACTGTTGGTACTTTTTGAAAATTTTGCAGTTTAGCCCCTCAAAATCTCGAAAAATAGTTCTGAACACCTTTTGAATTTGGGTTGTTTTGAGCTTGAAAAATTTGAAATTTCAGGTTCACCCAAAAAGAAAGTTGTGTCTCACCTCACTCATAAAATCCTACTATTTATTTTCACACTTTCCAAGTTCAGTTCAAATTTTTGGAGAAATTCAAAAAGGGGCAAAGGAGCTCCACGAGCTGCCAGCTCGGCCCTGCGCGTTTGCGCCTGGCCGGAGCCCGGCGCCACAGGCCGGCGAGCGGCGGAGGCCCGCCGAGCTGGCCAAGCCGCGGCGTCGGTGGCTCTTGTCTCGCGCGTTGTCCGAGCCTTCTGCGCCGTCACGTCGCCGCTCGACAGACGCTTCGCCTCACGCCGCGCGAACGCCATCATGGTGGGCGGAGCGCCGCCGTGGCCGCGCGCTCGCGCGCGATGCGCGCAGAGCTCCTCCGCGGGGGATTCCTTCCACTACGCGCCTGGAGCACTGATGGAAGATCCCTGCAGCGTATCCCGCGCCACACGACACGATCCTCCTCGCCCACCGCCGTAGCGCGCTCTGTTTCGAGCTCGGCGAAGCTTCATGGCGCGGTCGCGTCGCTGTCGCTTCCGGCGCACGCTGCCGAGGCAGCACGTCCCGTCTCGTTGCGTGCCAGAGCACTCCACCAAGCCACTACACTCTCCTAGCTCGCGCACTTCACCGTTCCCTCCTCGCGCGCTCGCTCCCGTCGGTCTTCAACCGTGCGCGCCGCGCGGACCGAGCGAGCTTCGAAGTGAAATTCGTCTCATCGGCCGCTCCACATTCCCAAATCCTCGCGCACGAGAGCTGACGACGCACTTCCCTGAGCTTCCATTCCCCCACTTCTCGCGGAAGTTCTCCCATCTCTCCCCGGCGAGAAATATCGGATTTCCCAAAATCCGCATTACCGGCCGCGCGGAGCCACACACGTCGAGCGCTAACTTTCGAGCCTCCCGAGGTCAAACCGAGCCGTCCACTAGCTCGCCGAGTCACTGGTGCTGCTAGGACCATCCAACCCGAAGAGTCCCACCACCCTCGCCGATCGAGCTCGCGCGGCCCAGCACTAGCCACCGCACCGTCGCCGGCGAACTCCGAGCTTCCCCGGCTTCCAACCGGCCAGCACCAATCGACTCGTGGTGAGCCCTGGTTCTTTTCCCCCACTTCCCCGACCCTATCTCGCCGTCGTTGGCCGAGCGCAACTCCGGCGACAGAGCCGAGGACTTTTGTTCATGTCTCGTTTTTCCAGGGTTCCCAGTGAAAAAAGCTAGGGACCTGTTCGCGAAGTTTCAAAAATCCGAGGGTCTCCGCGTAAAAAGATTCTTAAGGTTTTAATCTATCTTTGCCGAATGCTGTGTAAAATCCACCAAAATCGTACAAAATCAGAAAAATGCACAAAAATACTCCCTGGACTCATGAGATTGTAAACTCCAATCTCATGTTAGCATGTATGGTTCTTTTGGTGAACCGTTTTGAATTAAAATTCAAACTGTGAATTTAGAAACTCGTGCACCATTTCAAATCCAGAGCTCCGCTAGGGCTGAGCTTTGGTATATGTTTGCAGTGACTTTGGAACCTTGTGTCCAAGGGGACCTAAAAATATGGACTGTAGCTTCAGTTATGAATTAATTTGTGATTTCCTGTCTTTTTGCAGTCCTGAAATTATTAAAAATAATCCATGCAGCTAAAAATCACCATTCCCAGAGGCCTAAGAACTTGTTAGCACATCTGTTAAAAATGCAAAATTTAATTTTTGCTCTGTTAGACTAGCAAAATAAATAGATATGTGGTTTCCGGATAGAAATTTGGTTCAGGACTGTCCAAGGGTTGTTTTCGATCCACACTTGGGCCAGAGCCCTCCTTGCACTCAGGACTAGCTCTGGTAGGAAATTCCTTAATTTGGATGTTATTTTCGATTTATATGAATTTATCTTGTTCCTCTGTAGGCAGCAGTTTGGTACTATTTTTAATAAATTCTGTGTAGCTCATTTTTAGCTAAAAGTTTGGAGTGAGCCTAACTCTTAAGTACTCCAGTAGCTGTCAATAAAGTTTATAGATAAAAAGGTCATGAACAGAAAATGAGAAACAAAAATGAGAAGAAATTAAAGGTGGAATTGAGTTATATAAAAATAGATAGACCTTTCTTGATAATTTAATTAAAAATAAAATATGGAAAAAGTCTAAAATTCCAGAACAGCACCCTAACTCCAAAATAATAAATGGAAATTCTTTTATATATGTACACAATCACATCAAAGATGCGTAAAATTTTCCACACCCCCCTCCTCTAATTTTTGTGAAGGAAGATAAAGTAGTACTTTAGCATGTCTCGTGAATATGGCTTTCAAGGCCTTAGATTTGGAATCACTAGGCAGCCACTGTAAGTTATGCATCTCATGTAGGAAGGCGCTGTTTGCGGACGGCTTCTACCATCTCATCCCCGCCGACCGGAGAAGGCACCCCGGAGAACGGTGCCGGCGAAGGAACAATCGACCCGGAGGCTAACCCCAGCTAGCGCAAGAAGGCAAGCCCCGGAGCATAACCTAACCTTTTAAAGTTTATGCATCTATGATCCCCTATGCTTGTGCATATACGTTTCAAGGAGTTGATTGAATACCTTAGCTGCACATTTCTAGTACCTATGACTTGCAACACTAGTATAAAGGATCGATAGGGCATTGCTTTAGGTCCGTTACAAGTCGAGTGATTTCCTGTCACTCGGCGAGACATAGGAGTTGCCTTGTCTTTACTTATGTTGGAATCATACGATGGACGGGCGGGATGGTAGATGTAGATCTCCCGTCCGTGGTATTGATAATTGATTTAAGTCGAAACGTGTGGTTGAGTGTGTCAAGTTTTTGAACGTACCACATGCATGCCGATATATGGGAATCGGTAAGCCCGGTACCAGATTGAAGCAGCTAGGGCCGAGGTAGCCATCTCTCCTTGGAAACTTTTGGTTTCCCCATGCCGTACACTGTGGATAATATGCGTGAGAGACTGTGCGTGAGTGAAGCAGTAAACCCTTTATCCTAAGGAAGTGGGATTCGGATCGAATTGTGGATCGATGGGAAAGGTTGGGAAGTGCTTGTAGCACTTTTATAGCAAGCATTTATCCGTGTGTGTTGGGTTTCCCCTGGCCAGGTAGCAAAATTCGGTTCGAACTGTCGCGCTTCTCGCGGTTAATGAGACTGCTTGACCGCCTTGCTGCATTGAGTAACAAGTGGGAACTATGAGATTGATGAACTTGTTGTAGTGAATTAAATTGGTATTGCCAACACTTGTATGCTTAGAGAGGATGCTAATCTAGAATGGTTAAAATATCTACAGAATATGATGCTAAAACTATGAAGCAAGGATCTACTTTTAGTTGCTTTTTGCAAACAACCCACCAGCCAAAAGCTCTCATGTCTAGATGTCGGTGATGTAGTTTTCACCCGACGGTAAGCCTGCTGAGTATTAGTAATACTCAGCCTTGCTTTGTGCTTTTATTTACAGGTACAGTGTTGGATGTGGCAGTCGATGCCATGACTTGGCCTACCCAGAGATCCCCCTGGATGGCACATCGAGTGGTTCCGTCCTCTGCCGAGGAACGGGAGGAGTAGCACCATGAACAGGCCTTCATCATGGTGTTACGTGTATCGTCCTAGTTTAATATTCAACTCAATCAACCTATTTATATCCGCTCCTGATGATTGAAATTTATAAACTGGGTTGTAATAACTTATGATACATATTTAAGTGTATGCTTGAATATTGCTGAATGTTGTATAATCTTGGGAACTAGCTTCGTGGTGGGCTGTGTGCCTGTTGTTTCCGGATGAGAAAAAGTAGTTGGTTTAAATTCGAGGCGGCTCCAGGCTTCATTCCGGATTTAAGGTTGCCTGGACTACTCGATTTAGTGGTCCCGGTACTTAACGGAATAATTCGGAGTGGTCCGCCACATAGGTGCGGTAGACCTATAGTTGATAGTTACCTTGGGTTGTGTTCCACCCCACGAGAAAGAGAGTGGTAGGCGGCAAGTGGTGACAGCCTTGTCCGTCCTTTGTGCGACCGACAAACGGTTCGGGTGTTTTCATAGCATAGTAGCAGGTTGCCGTTGGGTCCCCCTTCTACCCCGTCTGGACCCTTCCTCTTCAGCACGCTGAAGCAGATCAGGTTAGTAGATAGTTTGTACTAGAGTAATTGTAGGCTATCTGAAGTTAGCCCTCTACCCTCGCCATCTTTCCTTGGTGGGGTCCAGTTAACTAGATTTAGGCTAGTCGCGTCTGCCGTTCTTTGGATTCGATATCCCAGGTATCACTCCCCTGGTGAAAGGCTACATCGGTCTGTG
>JACEFO010002538.1:600000-872609 GCA_015342445.1 Digitaria exilis
TCAAAAGTTCACGCTTAGATTTCATTGACAGGATGGTTTCAAATGAAACAATTATCAATACAAAATTTCCTCATATGAGATATATAGACTTTGTGAACAACTTTATTATCGATTTGTTTGAATGAAGATATCCTCTGTATAAAAGTTGTACATCTTGAGTATACAATTTTGTAGTTCAAAACATTTTTATTTGAGTTACCTCAAATTAAATATGATTTACTATTTTAAATATGATTTGAATTTATCTTTGCCAAAGAAAGCACAGTCGGCAAAAGAGCCCCTTTGTCGTGTGCCAAATAAAAACACTCAACAAAGAGATAACTTTGTCATGCGACAAAAAACACTCGGCACAGAACCCATTGGTCGTGTGCCAAAGAAACCGTCAAGGAAGAGACAATGTTACCGTGTGTCCATAAAAACACTCAGCAAAGAATCCATTTGCCGAGTGTTTTTTTTATTTGGCACGAGGTAAAGAGGCTCTTTACCAAGCATTTTTTTTTGCCGAGTGTTTGTTTGTGTGGCACTCGGTAAAGTTGTTCTTTGCCGAGTGTCCGACAACCGACATAGTACAAACGGCAAAAAAAAAAAGGCACACCACAAAAAACCGGTTTCCTCAGGTGTTTTATGGTTCCACCTTTTTAGCCAAACCACGCTAAACGGTGGAGCTTATATTTATTTACCCAACCTTACACCATCTGTCCACCCTTGCAAGAAATATACATTAAATAAAAGCTCCCTAAGATAAAACAGAACCATACCGGTTGCCCCGCGGCCTCACACAGACACACAAACGAGTTTCTTCATTTCATTCGCACACGCAGATGGCAGCGGCCGTGCTGCTTCCATGGCTCATATGGCTCATCCTCTCCCTGATCGCCTTCTACCTTCTAGACCTGTTTGCACACGCCCGCCGTGGCACCTCCTGGGCGACCAGCCGCACCGCTCCCTCGCCCGTCTCGCCAAGATCCACGGCCCGCTCATGTCCCTCCGCCTGGGCTCGGTCACCACGGTCGTCGTCTCCTCCTCGGAGGTCGCGCGCGAGTTCTTGCAAAAGCACGACGTCGCCTTCGCCAGCCGGTCCGTGCCCGACGCGGTCGGCGACCACGCCAGGAACTCCGTGCCCTGGCTGCCGCACTCCGCGCGCTGGCGCGCCCTCAGGAAGATCATGTCCGCCGAGCTGTTCGCCCCGCACCGCCTCGACGCGCTCCAGCACATTCGCCGGGAGAAGGTGCAGGAGCTCGTGGACCACGTCGGGCGGCTGGCGAGGGACGGCACGCCCGTGGACACCGGCCGCGTGGCGTTCACGACGGCGTTCAACCTTCTGTCGCGCACCATCTTCTCATGCGACCTGACGAGCCTGGAGGACCACGGAAGGTCCAAGGAGTTCCAAGAGATGGTGACCGAGACCATGGAGGCGGCGGGGAGCGCGAACCTGTCTGACTTCTTCCCGGCGCTCGCGGCAGCCGATCCTCAGCGCCTGCGCCGGAGGTTGGCGAGGCTGTTTGCGCGGCTGCACCAGGTGTTCGACGTGGAGGTCGACAGGAGGCTGCGCGAGCGCGACGCCGGTGAGACCCGGAAGAACGACTTCCTCGACCTGTTACTCAACGCCACCGGAGAGCCTTCGACGCCGGGGCTTGACCGGGACACGCTCCAGTCGTTCTTCACGGTAAGAAGAAAAAGTGCTACAGTTTTAGTTTACATATTTTTTTTTCTTCATTTGTGAAGTTACAAATTTTATATGTACCGCGTGGCGCGCGTGTGCATGTCAGTGTAGATGTTTACAGCTGGTTTCCGTACTTTCTTATCATAAGTTAGAACCTAAATAATGGAAATTTCGTGTTCTTGATAAGTTCATCGTCAAAAATACCCCAAAAAGTTTTGGATCTCTCAAGTCTCAATACATACCAAGCAAGACAACACACATCTCTCAAAATATTGCTGGATAAGGTTTAACAAAGATAGTCATGGAAAGGTACTATACATAAGTCCTTAGCTAGCAAGACGACCATCTTAGATTCGTGCATTAAGATAATATATCATGATAAATCAATAATGGAATAGTTGACTTTGCTGACAAATATTTATAATCTAGTATTGGTACAGAGATTGCTTCGAGGAGGTTCTAAAGATGTACTCCCTCCGTTCCAAAAAGAATGCAATTCTAGCACAGTACAATGTGTTTGTAGCTTAAGTTCGATCAATTATAAATTAAAAAGCGTTGATATTTATGGTATGAGACAAACATCATTAGATTAGCACAAAATGTATTTTTTATAATAAATTTATTTTGAGTCATAAATATAAATATAAATATAATTTTCTATGAACTTGGTCAGACATGAACCCCTTTAGTTGGCACGTAACCCATAGTTACATTCCTTTTGAGACAGAGGGAGTAGAACGAGAAACATACACTCTTGTAATCTAAATGTCCAGGAGCAAGTACCAATTGTGCAGTACTGCAGTTTAAATATTAGAAAAAACAAGTTGGGATGCTTCAAAGCTGCTGATGGACCCTGCCTGGAACATAGGGGAAGCACATGATTGCACATGCAGGCATCTGTTCGTTATTTCCAAAAAGGAGATGTATCTTATGAGAATCCAGTTACTGTGAGAATTATGAGAATTCAAATCTAAGCCACGTAATCTTACGCGAACTGGGTTCTTATAGGATACGCTGTCTTCAAAAAATTAGACTTATATATCACAACCTTTTCACCTGAAATTACTGCATTAATTCTACTGATGGAATTTTACCTCATAAAAACATTAAAGCACGTTAAGTTGCATCACCCAGTGCATCTAGTTTTCGTTTTCTTTTTCTAAAGCAACTGGTTTGGGGATGATAATTATAGTATGGTATACTGTTTGTTTCTTACTTTCTTACATGCAGATAAATACTTCAGACATTATTAATGCATCTGTATTTTAGGATTTGTTTGCTGCAGGAAGTGATACAAGCTCCAGCACAGTGGAATGGGCCATGGCAGAGTTGCTTAGAAACCCTGATTCAATGGCTAAACTATGCAGCGAGATTGCAGGAGTCATTGGTTCAAGAAGGAAAATTGAGGAATCTGAAATTGGCAAGCTGCCCTACCTTCAAGCTGTGATAAAAGAAACCTTCCGGCTGCATCCTCCTGTTCCAATTAATGTTGCTGCCGCGGCAAGCTGAGGCTACAACAGAAATAATGGATTTCATAATTCCTAAAGGCGCTCGTGTTCTTGTAAACTTTGGGCAATGGGTCGAGATAAAGACATTTGGCATGAACCAGAGAAGTTTATGCCAGAAAGGTTTTTGGAAAGTATGATTGATTTTAGAGGTGGAGACTTCGAACTCATACCATTCGGTGCAGGACGTCGGATCTGCCCTGGGATGCCATTAGCTACTAGAATGGTGCATCTGGTTCTTGCATCACTATTAAATCAGTTCAAATGGAAGCTCCCAACTGAGGTTCAAAGAAATGCGGTTGATATGGAGGAAAAGTTTGGTGTGACGCTTAAGAAAGCCAGCCCCCTTTATGCAATCGCTACACCAATATGACAAGCAGATCAGATCAATCGGAACAGCATTTTACTTGCTCATTCGTTGAATTCATCTCATGCATGGGATTCGAATATGATGATGTATGATACGTCATATGGTAAATTATTTTGGAAATGAAACTAAATAAAAGAATCCAATGATGCTACAAGCTTTCTCTGTTTACAAATTCAGAATTCCATGCCTGCAGAAAAAGGGGAATTTTACCCAATAATTTTCATATATATGTTCTTCTCATGGGATGTATAAACAAGTATGGCCCCGTTTATTGGCCCTTAGTCAACTGATGGACTAATACCTTGCCTTATACTGTATGCATTTAGGTTATTCTATACTACAAAGAAGAGTAGAATTGAGATTTTCATTCAGATCAAATTGGCTGCCATGCCTTTCCTCGTCTGGGTCAAACCGATTGGATCCCGGCATGCACCAAAAAAGTTTTGAGAGGAATTATTCGTTTGGATCGCTGAGAAGAAGTATAGTAGTACCTAAATACAGAAAGCTGACGATGCTTGTCCGGAATGGTGCCTCTGTTCTACGAAAGGAAAATGGCCCTAGGCGTTTTTGATTTTGGTGATTGATTAACAACATAGCCATTGGACTAACATGGTTATATAGATGTATCTTTGAAGATATTCTAGCTATAGGTCTCAATAATATTGTGGAAGCCACCCAAATGCTTATCAACATTCAAATGATAGTCAACATCCAAATTGAAGTCATTCAAAGCATGAGAAGAAGTGTCTAACAGATCATATTTTAGGGCATCCAAATGATGGCAAAAATGTTTGATAAAAAAATGCTCATGAAGAATCAAGAAGAAGCTGCAATTTACATAGGGGCCGACTCATTCGATCCTCTGTACAAAGAACCACCGAATCAGTCGATAGGGTAAAAGATGGCAGGAATAATACTTCTCCGAGTGAGCCCACTGACTTATTTAGTGTTGTCAAATGGAGGGCACTGAATCAGTCTTTGTGCCTGGAACATGACGTTTGGTACTATGTGATTTTGGGGCACACCAATCAATTTGGCGGGGACAAGGAGGAGGCACCGAATTAGTCGGTGCTGGAGAAGATTGAAGATGAAGAAATGGCTCGGTACTCAAACAGTTGGTGCGTTGAAAGTGGCCTAGCTATCAACGACATAGGACTCAACAGTTCTTTCTACGGCTAGCTGAGGTGACACCACCAACTAATTCGGTGCTACACAAAAAGTTGTCACGTCTATGCAACGGCTAGTTCCTTTGGTTGGGGCTATAGATATGGCATACCGCGGCCATTTGAAGTGTGCTTAGCTCAGTGAAGGTAGAGGTAAGTGTTCCACACACATGTGAGTGTTGAATCCATCAAAGTGCTAAACAGAAGATCAAAGCAATTAGCAAAAAAAAATGTTTATTGCTAGTTTAGGCCTATTAGCGCATCTAATAGGTGTCTAGCCTAGAGCTTAACGAGATTTGCACACCTCTTTGCTTACCAGTTCTTGTGCACACTAAGTGTTATAAATTCAGGACTTGTAGTCTTGTAAGGATCCTCCAACCGAGTTTTTAGAGTGGCTGTCGGTGCTTGTAAGAGGGACGAGAGGCCCTTGGCTAGTTGGCCAAAACGCTACCATAATGAAGGCATTAAGGAGCATCCGGGAGGGGCGAGTGGAGACCCACATGCTGTGGGGAAGTCCCATGGCCATCCATAGATTTACTCGACCAGGTAGCTTGGCAATTGCGTGGGCACTCCCTTGAGAGGGTCTTTAACAACGAGGACTAGTGAAAAATCCGTGAGCTTTCCGATACCTTGGTAAAAATCATTGTGTCGCGTGTTTGCATTCTTTGCCCTTTACCTTATGTATTTTATAGAGTTAATTACGTCATTAGTACATAAACTTGGCGAGTGGGTGCACTTAGGTACATCATCTTCTAAATTGCTTATTTAGAGACAACACCTTGGCATATGGGTGCATATAAGTACATCATCTTCAATATTGTTTATTTAAAATCAACAGCTTGACATGTGGGTGCATATAGGTCACCTAGATGACATGTGGAAAAAAATCATGTGGAGGCTTACATTTATCTGGCACTATTGAAAAAGTATTGCATATCCTCTAATTTATCATAAAGATAAAAAATCAGCCTATCCTCTCCTAATCCTTTTCTTCTCAAGCTTGAGATACCGATTCTACTCTTCGTTCTATTCTTTTCAGTTTATATTTAACCATGGCACACTCGTACTCTGCTTTATTTTTCATTGGAGAAAAAACTGGATAACTTTTATCCCAATTAGTGGAAAGAAAAAAGAGATATTACAGCCGGTGACCTAACCCTAAACCAAATCTTCTTTTATCAACAACGCTAAAAGAAATATGCAAAATCCTAATTAGGGGAGTATGAAAAGAATCAATAACTCAATGTAATCGTGAAAGATCGTCTGTCTATGTGTTGTGCGACGTCTGTCTTCACCTTGAAATTGTTACATGAGGCCAAAACCCTCCGTCAAAACCATCTCCCGCCCGAAGAAAAATGGGCGGATAAACCAATGAGCAAATAAACTAAGGGTCTATTTGTAATAATTATCACCATGATTAATGTACACATATGCATTAAATGTACACATAAGCATCCACATGCCTTTTTCCCCACATACCATCGAAGTGACCTATATGCACCCACATGCCAAGTTGTTGTTCCTAAATGAGCAATTTAAAAGATGATGTACCTAAATGCACCCACTCGCCAAGTTTATGTATTAACGACGCAATTAACTCTATTTTATATTGCACTACTTTCCATATTTACCTTTCTTACTCTTGTCATGCTAGTATACGATTAGACCTACGGTGCAAAACTTTGAAGATGTGGAGATATCAACATATAGAAAAACTTAGTGCATGTTTAGATACAAATTGAGATAGATTTTTTATGTGCAATTGGAACATTAGTTTTTAGAACACCTAATTCCCTTTTTAGGGTGTCATGGTCCCTTCAGTCAAAAAAACAAGAGATTCAAGAAAGTATAAGGTAAACTAATAAGAGGTAAAGTGCCTCTGGTTTTGCAACACCTATGGTGTTTAAATAAATTAAACCTAAGTTTAAGGACAGGAAAATTTGATTAAGAAGAAAATTCAAAGGAAAATGCTAAAACAAATTAAAACAGAGGGCACAATAGGAACTCAGGATTTCAATATAAACTTGAAATTTGGAAATTTGAAGGGGAGACCAAGCCAAGCACCTTTCCTATTCAAACCCCAGCCTAAAAATGATTGGAAGTGGTTTAAAATCTAAACCCTAAATTGGAATTTCAAATTTCAAGCTCAATTCAAAAGGCTAAAATGGAATCTTGGCCTTAACTCAAGTTTTTTCAACTAAACTTCAAATCTCCAGAAAGCAAAGTTGGGAAGCTTGACATTTATGAACTTTTCCCTTTTTGGCACTTTGGCAAATTTTGCCATCTAGTCCCTCAAAATTTCAAATTTCAGTTTAAAAAGAGGTTTAGTCCTCAGGCCAGATCATTCAAACTTTCAACTTTTTCAAATCA
Organism: Digitaria exilis; assembly: GCA_015342445.1. Taxonomy (NCBI): domain Eukaryota; kingdom Viridiplantae; phylum Streptophyta; class Magnoliopsida; order Poales; family Poaceae; genus Digitaria; species Digitaria exilis. The sequence goes on from JACEFO010002538.1 coordinate 607,072, forward strand.
TCTCTTGCTGCAAAACTTGTCCAAACAAATTCCTCACAACCTTCGATTTCAAACTTTTCTGAGTTGTGTGCAAAAAATTTGAAATTGGGAGCTTGCTCCTCAAATCGGCTTTGAACTTCGGCGGCGCACTCATGTAGCTCGCGCGCATGCCCATGTCAGGTTTCCCATGCCGGCGACGGAGAGGGGTCCTCTAACGTTGAGCCCCTAACATTGAGTGGCTGACATGAGGGGCCAAGCACGTGGGGCCTGCCTGTCAGCCACTCAATGGTAGAGAGGCCAACTGCAGAGGATCTCAAATCCGCCGGCGACGCCCCTGCTGCCATGTGCTGACCTCGCCTACACTGGCCAACTATGCAGCGTCGCATCCCACTTCTTGGTGCATGCACCTGCCCTGACCCCAGCCTGAAACGGACCCTGTAGCGATGACAAGGAGCTCTATACCATCGCGCTCCCACGACCATCTCCTCGGACGGCTGGCTAAACCGCGTCACCGCCACTACCCACCGGTCTGCTGTGGGATTTCTACCATGCACGTGTGTGCCAGTCGCCATGTGCTCTCATGCGCACGTCCCTACCCTCTGCTCCGCTCAGACTTGCCACCCCATGTCGTACGCCATCGCCACTCGCGCGCCAGGCGCTAGTTGATGCCGCGGGCTTTCCCCAAGCTACCCTGTGCCATTCTCTAGCTGCCAGAGCCTCTTGTGGCCTCTCTTCCCCTTCCTCTTCAGGGCTTGTTCGGTTCCATCGGATTCAATTCGGATCCGGAATGATAAATATAACAAGAAATTTATAATAGGTACATCTAGATACCGGGATTTATTCCGGGTCATAAACTAATTTATTCGTGATGGACACATCAAGAGACCCGGAATGATTCCCCACCTCTTGACTAGTGGATTGATTCCTTATCTTTTGGTGTCACTATCGTGTGTGAATTAGCTCTTGACCCGAAATGAATCCCGGTCCCTTATTGTACCTATTATAAATTTCTTGTTATATTTTCATTTCCGACCCGGATTGAATCCGATGGAACCGAACAAGCCCTTAAAAGTCAAGGCCCATCGTTTGCTCTCGCGCCCGCTAGCCCTCGCCGGAAGTACCACCGAGCTGACTCGCACGTGACCGGCTTCACCGTGCCTCCTTCGGCCTAACAACCACTACCATCGGCTTACCCTGCATCTGATGATGCTCGCCAACCACTCCCTCGACTCCAGCGCCACCTCAGGCCGCCGCCGAAGCTCACTAGAGTGAGCAGAGCCATCGCCGCCGCCCGTCCCGGCCATCCCCAGTGAGACTCGGCTCAAAAGACTCGCGGTGAGCCCCTGAGCATTCTCCCCCACTTCCCGAGGCCCGGTCGCTGTGGTTTGGCCGGCGTCCGAACTCCGGCGAGCTCGGGGACAAAATTGTGTCCTCTTCCTTTGTCCAAGGTCTTGAGTGAAAGAACCAGGGACAATGTTTGTTTATATCCGAAACTTCTAGGGTCCCAGCTGGAAAAAGAATCTTCCCCTTTTGCATTATTCATAGAAATATTGTAAAATTCGTGGAAAATTGTAGAAACATAGGAAAAATACACACTGAATTTCTCTAGAAACTTTGAAGTGTGAAGTTCATTTTCCTAGCTATATAGCGTCACGTTTGAGCTGTAGTTTTGGACATATAAATTCGAATCAATTTGAGCACATTTCATCATAGTTCAAAATCTATGCTTGCACCTGATCTGAGCTTGGGATATGTTGTTATTGTAGTTGTCACTAGCGTAATGTGCAAGTGGAGCACAAAGATCTATATTTCCAGTTATGATTTGTTTAGTAAAAGCCCTTGCTGTTTTACCATTTAAATCATAGAAATAATTTTACTCTGTGAAAAATGCAATCCTTTCTGCAGAGACATGTTAGGGACATGCGAAACCTAGGAAAGGTGACTGTGATAATTTTTGGGCACAATTAAATGGCTAGATAATTTTTAGTAGCTTTAACATGGAGAAAATCCATAAAAACATCCATACATCAAATAAACTTGAACTTTTGCAGAGAGAACACTTTCAGTGAACTTAGTCTCTGTGCCAAATGGTTTGGTCATAAATACTATATTCATTTTTGTTGATTTTAATCTTGCTTCTAGCTTTAAAGATAATAACATTTCTAGTAATTAATGCGTACATTATCTTTGGGTCAAACTTGGGCTAAAAATCAGTTTTCATACTGAGTAGCCTCTGTGAAATTACTAGAATGGACCTAACGCGATTTTTTTTATTATTGGGAAATGACTGGAATGGAGGAAAAGAGAAGAAAAAGAAATAAATCCAAATAAAGAAAAAGTAACTAAATAAATCTTGGAAAACAGAACCATGCGACATAATAAAGAGTAAAATTTTTACTTTAATAGATGTCCCCGCCACCAACAGATCACCCTAGGGTTTACCCTAACCCTAGGTCATTAAATCGAGAACTGACACTTAAATCATTTCATGTAGATACGACTCTCGACGACAGTGTCTACGAACTCGTTCCTGCTGTAGAGATTGCCCAAGAGCTCGAGGTGAACGTGGTGAAGGCAGCCTAAGAAACTGGGTCGGAATACCACTTTGAGCAAGAAGGCAAGCACCAGAGCATAACCTAACATTGTTTAAATTATGCAATTATGATTCTTATATGTTTGTGCACTTAAGTTTCGAGGAGTTGAATGAAATCCTAGAATTGCATAATCATAGGTTCCTTTAGTTGAATACTAGCTTGATAGGTTCGATAGTCGCTATGCTTTAGGACCGTTACAAGTCCAGTGATTTCATGTCACTCACAAGATATAGGAGTTGCATGCCTTTATTTATGCCAGAATTATAAGGATGGACAGATGGGATGGTATGTGTAGATATCCCGTATGTGTTTGGTGAATGAACTAAAGATCGAAACATGTGGATATTTTGTGTCAAGTTTTTTAACGTACCACAGGCATGCACGGAACATGGGACAGGTAAGTCCATGTACCGGATTGATATGGATAGGTCTTTAGCCTACTGTTCTTGGTGGTGTATTCTCCCATGCAGATCACATGTGGGTATATGTGTGATGCCGTGAGTGAAGCGGTAACCCTTTTCCCAAAGGTAGTGGGATCTGGAAACTGTCTATGGATCGATGGGAATGGATTGAGACGTCTGTTTTGTTTGGCAGGCTATCCCGTGTTTGTGGGTTTCCTTGGGCAGGTAATGAAACTCGGTTCGAACTGTCTACTTCTCGCGGTTAATGAGACTGCTTGACCAATGTACTGTATTAAGTAAGAAGAGAAATTCCGAAGAAATGAAATCTATGTATTGAATATAATTATATTGCAAACTTGATTGCTTAGCTAGGCTATTCACGCAGAATGGTTAAGTTAATAAAATATAAAGTCAATAAGCAAAGCTAAGGATCAACTATTAGATACTTTTGGCAAAACAAACCCCACCAACCAAAGAGCCTTGCATGCCTAGAAGTTGGTGATATAGTTATCACCCGATAGGTCAGTCGTGCTAAGTATTAGTATACTCAGCCTTGCTTGTGGCTTATTTCTCAGGACCAACCCCTTAGGAGGTAGCTGACACTATGGCTTGGGCTAGTCAGCTCCCTCCTGGCTACACCATCAAGTGGAATCCGACCTCTTCCTAGGACTGTGAGCAGTAGCGTCACGGCTGACTTCATCATGACGTAAGTATGGACCATCACTAGTTGTTCATTTATTTCTGCTGCATTGAACTCTAAACTTATTTATGTTATTTCATCATGGATTGTAATATCTATTAAGATTTTTTATGTAATTTCAATTGTGGAATGTTGTAATCTTTGGAACCTCGTCTTCGAGTGAGAGTATGGACGAACGATCTCTAGTGTGTGGTTAATCGAGCATTGACTCGATGGCAATGTCCAGTTTGGTAACATTTAAGCATATTACTACATGTGGTGGTTGTGATATACTCAAGTGGAACCAATTTTGGATAGGGTCGCTATGGGTTTCCTCTATTTATTAGCCATAATTTGGACTATTTGACACGTACTTCCTCTGTCCTAAATAACTTTCTCACATCACGAGAAACAACTTTGATAAATATTTTAAATATATATTAACATTTGTGATATACAATTTATATCATATTTAAATCTAGTTTTTTATGAAAAAAATATATATGAAGTTGTGGCATGAAAATCCAAAACGGCAATTAAATAGGGATAGAGGGAGTACATACATATTGTAGAGTGGAGCAACAATGACTAGTGATCAAATTTTTATCCCAAATTCTGATGTTTTGGGTCATGACCGAAGTTACTGTTTGCCAAAATTTGGGTCACTTCCTCCAAAGATACACTTTTTGGTCCAAATTTTAGCCGGAATTTCATAAGTTTCGGTATTTTCTCTTGGGACCAAAAAAATTGTTTGAAACGAAATTTGAAGATATTAGAACGTGCCCCTGAAAGAGAATATTAATCAACATATGTGCTAACGATAACAATCACAACATAGACTAATTATATTTGTTGACGCAGTTATGGTCAACACAGGAATGCGCTAGATTGCACGGTCATCGAAATCTCCTCGCTGGAGCTCCTGAATGCAGCCTGTCAGGCATCCCTGTAGCAGAGGCGCCGTGAAAGCCTACGATCACTGCCTCGGGATGGACCCCGTCGGAGGCGACGAATCTAGGGTTGTCCTAAGGTCGGTAAGGCCACTTAGAATGTCCTAAAACGCCATAGAGACGAAGAAGGAAGCAAAGGGAGTTGGAAAAGCTAGGGTTTAGAGAAAAAAGTAAGACAAATAGTTTGTACGATTGGGTCGAGGTCCTCAGTCGCCCACGGCTCCTTATATTTATAGGGTGGGGAGGTCTTGTCCCGCAAGGAAGTCCTTGTACAGATCTAAAATGTGAGAAATCTCCAATTCTACTCGGACTCGGGGACAGGTGGTTAGACCGCTGTACAGGCGGTCTAACCGCATGTCACGGGCGGTCTAGACCGGCTGTCCGAGCCAGATCGTCTTTAAGCCATTTTTTGCCATCAACAATTGTGGACGCACTTCTGGTCAACACACGAAAGCGCTAGATCGTGCGGTCGTCGAATTCTCCTCACCGGAGCTTCTGGACGCAGCCGGTCAGACCACCTGTAGGAGCCAGTTAGACCGCCTGTAGCAGAGGCGCCGCGAAAGCCTACGATCACAACCTCGGGAGGGACCCCGTCGGAGGCTGCGAACCTAGGGTTGTTCTAAGGTCGGCAAGGCCACTTAGAACGTCCTAAAACGCTGTAGAGACGAAGAAGGAAAGCAAAGGGGTTGGAAAAGCTAGGGTTTTGGAGATAGAAATGAAGATAAGGATTTGTACGATTGGGTAGAGGTGCTCAATCGGCCACGGCCCTTTATATTTATAGGGTGGGGAGGTCTTGCCCCGCAAGGAAGTCCTTGTACAGATCTAAAAACGTGTAAAACCCTGATTCTACTCAGACTCGGGGACAGGCGGTCAGACCGCCTGTGACAGGCGGTTAGACTGCCTGGCACATTGCCAGATCGGCTACAGTGCCCAGCCGGTCTAACCGCATGTACAGGCGGTCTAGACCGACTGTCCCAACCTGATCGGCTTCAAGCCATTTTTGGTCATCAACATATGCCCCCCTATTTTTTGGTAAAACTTTGTTTACCACAAAACATTTAATCAAACTAAGGGCGACCCTCTATTGTCGGCCATTTTGTCTCTAAGGGCGATATCATTTATCGGCCATATCCCTTCAAGCATGTTGCCAAACACTTGGATAGTATCTCTTCAAGTACTTCCCATTCAATGCTCTCGGTAACTGAAATCCTTGCAAAGTTTCTACCATATAAGAATTCTCAGAGCAAACCTTTACAACACGATATGGCCCTTACCAACTTGGCGACCATTTGCCAAACTTGTTGCTCTTCGTTCCTATAGGTAAAATAGTCTTCCAAACCAAATTATCAACTTGAAAGGATTTAAATTTTACTTCTTATTATATGCTCGAGCTACTATTCTTTTATCCTTTTCAATCTCCTCCAAGGCCTTCAAACGCTTGTCGGTCACTTCATCAATATTATCCATCATCAGAGCACAATATGTGCTAGCATCAAGATTATTTTGCTTAGTCAATCTATAAGCGGCCAGATTCACTTCAACGGGCAAAACGGCCTCTTGACCATAGACAAGCTCAAACGGAGTAACCTTGGTAGCCCCATGTCTAGAAATACGATGCGCCCATAATGCTTCAGATAAGACCCCATGCCATTGTCTAGGATGATCTTCAATCTTCTTCTTTATGAGCTTAATCAAAATCTTATTGCTAGACTCGGCTTGACCATTAGCTTGAGCATAATATGGAGATAAATTGAGCAACTTAATACCATAGGATTCAACAAATCACGTACCTCCTTAGATATAAATGACGTCCCTTGATCCGTCATCAATGTTTGAGGAATCCCAAACCTATGGATAATATGCTTAGTAATAAACTCAATCACCACTCTATGTGTCATGTTCTTGAGGGGAACAACTTCAGTCCACTTAGTAAAGTAATCAGTAGCCACAATCACAAAACAATGTCCCTTGGATGACGAAGGATGAATCTTACCAACAAAATCCAAACCCCATCCTCTAAAGGCCAAGGCTTAATGACTGGATGCATCAATGCAGCAGGCGCTAACTGAACATCCCCGAACGTTTGACACTCTTCACATCCTTTGTAGTAACGAAAATAATCGGCTATCATTGTAGGGCAATAAAAACAAGCTCGCCTAAGGAGCCACTTCATCATTCGAGCCGATTGATGCGTACCACAAATCCCTTCGTGAACCTCTGCCATAGCCAACCTAGCTTGATCATGATCTAAACACTTTAGAAGCAACCCATCCACGGTCCGATGATATAGTTCTCCATCAACTAAAGTAAACTTGAAAGCCCGTCGTCGGACTTTTTGATCCACCGACCTGCTAGAATTCAGCAAATATTCCACCAGATGCTTCCTCCAATCACCAGCATCGGCCATAATAGATTGAGAATCATTAACAGCCTAATCGGTGTTTTCAGAGGTGCAAGCGGTCAGACCGCCTGGGCAGGCGGTTAGACCGGCCATGCCGGTTGGACCGGCTGTAACAGGCGGTCGAACCGTCTGTTCTAGAGCAGAAACGTCGGCTTCACGAAACATCGGCCTCTTCTCATGAAAATTTCTTTTCTGAACATTATAGATTGATGCTTGTTGTGCCAACGCAATAGCTCTAGGATTCTCTTCTCTTGGTACATGATAAATCACAAATTCATCAAAACAAGTTATAATATCTAAGCATTTATCAAGATAAGCATTCAAAAACCCATCCAAGCATTGACAAACCTTAGATACTTGCTGTACCACCAATAGAGAATCACCATATGCTTCTACATGCTTCACTCCCATGTCATGTAAAATCTCCAACCCGAATAACAATGCCTCATATTGGGTTTTGTTATTAGTGCATTTATGATCTAATTGGTTAAGAGCCTAAAAAACGACACGATTTGGTGATATAATAATAACACCAACTCCGCAACCACTTTTGCAAACCGATCCATCAAAATGCAATTTCCATGGAGTGAAAGTAATATAACCGATATTTAAATCAAGATGCTCATCAATCCTATGTTCAACAATAAAATCGGCAACGATTTGTCCTTTCATGGATTTGAATGGCTCAAAGACTAAATCATATTCTATTAAAGCATAAGCCCATTTGCCGATTCTACCACTTAATATAGGTCTATGCAACATATATTTAATTATGTCGGCTTGACTAGCAACTATGCAAGTATTTAGTAATAAATAAAGCCTCAACTTTGTACAAGCATTATATAACGATAAGCATAACTTTTCAATGAAACTATACCTTATTTTGGCGTCCAATAATCTTCAACCTGCATATGCAATAATATATTCCTTCCCTTCGGTCCCTTGGATCAAAACAGCTCCAATAACACTTTCTTCAGCCGCAATATATAATTTGAAAGGAACCCATCTCCAATAAAGCTTAATCTCATCAAAGGCCTCTTGCTGTTTTGCCCCCCAAGTGAATTCAACATCATCTTTCAACCGAAGCAAAGGAGTAAAAGCATTCACCTTTCCCGACAAATTGCAAATAAATCTTCTCAAATAATTCACCTTGCCTAAAAATTTATGCAACTCCTTCTTAGAGCTAGGCGCCTGCAACTTGTCAATAGTATTGGCCTTTTTCGGATCAATCTCTATGCCATGCTCATGAACTATAAAGCCCAAAAACTTACCAGCCGATACATCAAAAGCACATTTGAGTGGATTCATCTTCAAACCATATCGGCGCATTCTTTCAAATGCAAGTCTTAAATCGGCCAAATCTGACACACTTCCAGCCGATTTGACTACAATATCATCAATATGAACTTCCAAGATAATACCAAATAAATCATGAAAAATCAAATTCATCGCTCTTTGATAAGTAGCGCCAGCATTCTTCAAACCAAAAGTCATAACAATGCACTCAAACAAACCAACAAAGCCTGGACATACAAAAGCCGTTTTGGATATATCCTCTTCGGCCATGAATATTTGATTGTAACCAGCATTACCATCAAGAAAACTAATCGTTCTATGTCTAGAAGCAGCATCGATAAGCATATCGGCTATTGGCATAGGATATTCATCTTTAGGAGTAGCACGATTAAGATTTCTAAAATCAATACATACTCTAATCTTGCCTGTTCCTTTCTTTTCCACGGGCACAGTATTAGAAATCCAATCAGCATATCGACAAGGTCTAATAAACTTCGCTTCTAATAACCGATTAATTTCTTCTTTAACTCGCTCATAAATATCAGGATTAAAACGCCTAGGTGGTTGTTTATAAGACCTAAAACCAGATTTAATAGGCAACCGATGCACAACAAGCTCTCGGTTTAAACCAGGCATTACATAATAATTCCAAGCAAAGCAGTCAACATACTCCTTTAACAACTTTATTAATTCAGATTTAAAAGCAGGATCTAAATTCTTATTTACAAACGTTGGCCTGGGTATAGAACTATCACCAATGTCTACCTCCTCAAGAGGGTCAGCCAACGTAAAACCACATCCTAGCTTGCTTATGTCATCAAAGTCTTCAATGGCTTCACACATATCGTTTTGATGCGACCGATAGTGCATAAGTCTCTGCTGCAGCCACTCTTGATTATCCATTAAATCATATGAGATGATTTAGCCGATTGTGCATCAGCTTTATGATAGCAGGGATGAAGTCATTCTTAGAACAGCTGATAAACTCAAATTCAGAAAGATCTAAGCCTGACAAACATCTAACGTCATCATGAATGCCAATCAAAGAGCTATCAGCTAAAGCAACACAAGTAGAAGTATCACCATGCACAACCTCTACATCATCATCTATCCATTGAATCAAACATTGATGCAAAGTAGAAGGAATGCACTGATTCGCATGAATCCAATCACGATCCAAGATTAAACTAAAGTTACCTTGAGTCACAACGACGAAGAAAGCAGTAGCCAAGGTCTTGCTCCCAATAGTAAGCTCCATAGAAATCACCCCTTTGGCACCAATAGGCTCTCCTCCTCCAATGCCGCTGACAGTCATGTTGGTCTTGATCAGCTCCGAATATAATCTAAACCACCAAGCTTTTTGTACAAAGAATAAAGCATTAAGTTCACAATAGCCCCTCCATCGACCAACATCCGTGAGATTGGTTTCCCGTTGATATGTCCCTTCAAATACAAAACCTTCAAGTAATTGTCTTCAACTTTAGGCTTCTGAAATATAGCTTCCTTGGGACCAAAATCAAGATGAGCACCTTCCTCCTCCGAAAGCATGTCTCCATTCATAGACATATGAAGCACATTCACATCAAGGTTCATGCGCTCCGGAGAAGAACTGTAATCAACAAGTTCCTCATCGTCCTCAACAGTGGGAACCGGTGGTAATTTGTTGTCACAAGCCGAAGAATCAGAAGAAGAAACACCGGTCGCTCCTGTGTCACCCGGTCTAACCGCCTGTACAGGCGGTCTGACCGCCTGGGCTACTGACTCGGAATGACAGGCGGTCTGGACCGCCTGTACAGCCGGTTGGACCACCTGTGGGTCTTCCTTCAGCTTCCACTCTTTCTTCTGGGGAATCATGGGCTTGACCTGGTTGAAGAATTCATCTCTCTACTTCTCCAACTCTTGCTCCTGCCTCTCCCGAAAACGAAATCTCTGAAGTTTCCTCTTTTGTGTACGAGTCAAACCTTCGGGACACCACTTCGGAAGAAAGTGCTGCTGAGTCTTGCTAGCACTAGATCCCCAATCTTCCACCATCTTTTCGCAAGAAGTTGGCTTTATAGCCAGACTTTTCTCAACAGGAACGTCCATAGTTCCAACTTCAATGATATCAAACTCAGTAGTCCTCTCTGAGTCCACATCTATGTTCTGCACCTCCTCCTCCTTCTTAGGTCGATAAACCTGCCTCAGAGGAGTTCTTGACGGTTGACCCTGACGGGTGGTCTGACTACATGTAACAGGCGGTCTAACTTCCTGTGCCTAGCGCCCTTGACCAGATTGGCGGAAAGCGGATCGGTCTCTACTGGGATAAACGATCCTGTCCTGCACACGCCTTCTTGGACCTTCCTAGCCAGGATGAAACAAAGGCTGCACGGTTGAATGATATGACACCCACATCACTCCATTGTCATCCCACACCGGATCCAACTTCATACGAGGAGGTGAAGGAACCTACTCGTTCTAGATCGGTGATCTCATTCTTTTTTTTACGGCCGATCGCTCAGAACGGCCTTTTGTTTGGTGTACTTGTCATAAAGCATATCAAACGTGACTTTGGGCTTCCAAACACCCTGCTCCTTTTCCACGTTCATCTTCCAAGTACCGACTTCTGGACGCTTCGGAATCAGCATCTTTGGGCGTCTATGGGGATAGGCGGTCTGACCGCCTGGCGCAGCCGGTCTAACCCCCTGTAGCAGACTAGACCTAGGCGTCCGTCGTCCAGGAACAGCAACCGATCCTTGCCATCCTTGTCTAGAGGACTTCACAGTAACTTCGAACGACTCTTTACCATCAGCCGTCTTCTCATAAGTTACTTCTCTAACCGACTCTTTTGAAGACGATCTTTCTTCTCCAATCACCACGTTCTTTCCTTTGGTAGATTCGGCTTGATGCGGCCGAACCAAGACCTTGGGCTGCTGCAACTCCATGGTGTTGACCGGAAAAGGAGTCTCATCAATTTGCATCTCATGAAACTTCAAACGGCTCTCATTAATAGCCGATTGAACCTGCCGACGGAAAACATTGCAATCATTAGTAGCATGCGAAAAAGAATTATGAAACTTACAATAAGCACGCTTCCTCAATTCTTCCGTAGGCGGTATAGCATGAGAAATCTTGATGTAACCAAACTTGTGCAACTCATCAAATATACGATCACATTTGGACACATCAAAGGTAAACTTTATATCTTCTTGCCGATTCTTATGAATCGGCTTAAGAGATGAGCACGACACAGTTTTCTTATTAGCAGCCATACAAATTCTGCTAGATATACATCATTATCATCATAGGTCGAAATATCGGATTCATAATCAAATAGATGAACGTTGGACCGACGTGTCTTGAAACCCTCCTTTTATATATTAATTCGGTTTTCAGCTACCTCGGCTCTAATATGGACTTGTGCAACTGAATAATAATCACAATTGTCTATTTTTTCTCTAATGGAGGATTTTAAACCTCTAAAGCAAAAGCCAGCAAGATTAACTTTAGAAATAGACAAATTAAAACAACGGTTTTTAACATATTTAAATCTTCTCATAAATTGAGAGACAATTTCGTCCCGACCATGTCTAACCGATGCCAAGTCTGTCAATTTCATATCATGATTACCACTATAAAAATGATCATGAAACTTACGTTCTAGTTGATCCCAACTCATGATAGAACTAGGGGCTAATGAAGAAAACCAAGCAAAAGCAGTACCAGTAAGTGATAATGAAAACAAACGTACTCTAATTGCTTGAAAATTCCCAGCCTCCCCTAGCTGAGCAACATATTGACTAATGTGTTCCCAAGTAGTGCGCTCATCATCTCCACTAAATTTCACAAAATCAGGCAAGCACCACCCATTGGGAAAAGGAACAGTATCAAAGCTAGCATGATATTGCTTCTGATATATTCTAGTGTTACCAAAATCAACACCTAGCTTATTTCTCATCACATCAGACAATTCATCCCTGAATATAGTGAATTCGGCCCACTGGGGTTTTGTTGGGCCAATGATTGCATAGCATTCATATAATTCAGGTGAGGTGTATGTCTATTTTGCATATTCCTATGTGCATCAAAAACTTCATCGGGAACAATATCCGATTGCGTAGTATGCATGGTTGTTGAATATGTAGCTCCTGCATTGACTACTGGACCAGCACGGCCAGGAGAGACCGAGTTTGGAACAGTAGACAGCAGCAAAGGTTGCTCCGGCGTGAATACCATAGCATTAGTAGAATTAATCTGTCCACCAGAACCAGCGGTCTGACCGCCTGTACACGCGGTCTGACCGCCTGTAGCGGTTGGACCGACCGTGCTGGCGGTCTGACCGGCTGTAAAACCATCCGTCACCGACCCATCTGCATTGACCGTTTGCGGTCTAGGCATATTAGGTGGTGGTGGGGTCTGTCCAGCAAAGTAATTCGGTGGCATGCCATAAAAGATATTATGCTCAGGTAATTCACGAGTATCTAATGACTTTCCTTCCAATTTTTCGAGTCGTTCTAGCAATTGTTCTACTAACACATCACGATCCGAAAAATTTGGACCCATAGGAGTAGATGCAGAAGGTTGAGGTGCAGAAGTGCTTACATTGTCAATTACCTCAATTTGCCCCTTACTTATCTTGAAGGAAGGCATCACGAAGTCTTGAACACTTTTCGCCGAACGATCTTCACAACCCTTCCGGAACGTCTTCAAGAACTCCGCCTCAACATGCTTCTGGAGCGCCGTGAATCTCTCATGATCTTCAGCGCTAAGATCATCAAGCGAAGCCATCACAATGTTGTCTTGTCCAACGTCGAAGCCCATAGAGCTAGGGATAGTAGATCGGTCTTCAAAAACTAGATTTCTTTTCGCAGCAGAGTCGCCAAAATATGTTGATGCACTTCGGGTCTACACACGAAAGCGCTAGATCACGCGGTCGTCGAATTCTCCTCGCCGGAGCTTCTGGACGCAGCCGGTCAGACCGCCTGTAGGGGCCGGTCAGACCGCCTGTAGCAGAGGCGCCGCGAAAGCCTACGATCACAACCTCGGGAGGGACCCCGTCGGAGGCTACGAACCTAGGGTTGTTCTAAGGTCGGCAAGGCCGCTTAGAACATCCTAAAACACCGTAAAGACGAAGAAGGAAAGTAAAGGGGTTGAAAAAGCTAGGGTTTTGGAGATAAATAGTCAGATAAGGATTTGTACGATTGGTAGAGGTCCTCAATCGGCCACGACCCTTTATATTTATAGGGTGGGGAGGTCTTACCCAGCAAGGAAGTCCTTGTACAGATCTAAAAATGTGTAAAACCCTGATTCTACTCGGACTCGGGGACAGGCGGTCAGACCGCCTGGCACATTGCCAGATCGGCTACAGGGCCCAGCCGGTCTAACCACATGTACAAGCGGTCTAGACCGGCTGTCCCAGCCTGATCGGCTTCAAGCCATTTTTGGCCATCAACAACAATATTGTTCCATCTAATAAGGTATAACAACTCCTAACAATAAACTTTATTCTCTGGTAGACAATTCAGATTAGCAACATCACGCAGACACCCAAAGAATAACATTTGGAGGACTAAGTTAATATTTTTCCGCTCTATGTAGTGAGAATAGGAGGCAGCTTGTTAGATATGTGGCCAAGCACTGGAGCCTGTGTGTCCGGGAAGAACTTCATCCCAGGGAGCTCTGTCACAGTACCATTCTTGGCCACTTCCATTGGTTAGCTGAGCAGATGCCCAGGGAGGTCGCCGTCGAGTTGTCACTAGCGTAGAGCTCCCAGAACTTGCTAGCCATATTGTTCACCCTCTGAACGCGCTCCAGGCTACCAGGGTTCTTGAAATCATCGTGCAGCAGGCCGAGGCGCTCGTACCACAGCGACATTCGGAAAACCGTGGACTTGACCCCTGGCAACCTGATCGTTCGAGTTCAGGTGACAAGGCTGGTATGCTCCCATGGCGATTTCTGAGTCTCTGCCAACGTCCATCGACCGTTGGTTTATGTTGGCAGATGCAACGATAATGTATTCATCGTCAACTGAAACAAAACGCAATGGCAGGATACGCATTTGATTACGAGTACTGTTTACAGTATTAAATAATGGGATGCTGAACAACTTTTTTTTAAGATATATACGTACCTATCATCATCTTGGAGTGAAAAAGTCATGTCTTTGACTCTAGTGACGTGTCCTTTCGGAGAACTTTGAGGGAGGATAATCTTAGGAATTGGCATGAGTTGGTAAACAGGATAGCAACTATCCAATTGGTAGATCAGCCGGATATGTTTATTTGGTCTTTAAAAAAAATGGAATCTTCTCTGTTCAATCAATGTACAGAGCGGTTCTTGATGTAGGGGCCATTCCTATTAACACATTCTGTGGAAATTAAAACTTTCCCTTAAAGTAAAAGTCTTCATTTGGCTCCTCCACCGAGGGGTTATTCTCACTAAAGATAACTTGGCTAGACCAAACTAGCATGGAAATAAGAAATGTTGCTACTGTAGTAACGAAGAGACTATACAACATCTTTTTTTATTGTCAGATGGCTATGTTGATTTGGAGAATAATCCATACTATCTTTGGTCTACATAAACCGAATATTTATTCATATGTTTGGGTCATGGATACAAGGGATAAAATGGAGGGAAAAAAAGCTTGGACTTACAGGAGTAAACGCAGTTTGTTGGGCCATGTGGCTAAGTAGAAATGATATTGTTTTTTTATAAAACAAACCCGCAATCTTACTTGCAGATACTTTTCAGGGCTACTCACTGGATCAGACTGGGCCTTATTATAAAAGGAGGAGGACGAGAAACTATTCTAGGAGCATGTCAGGCTTTGGAGACTATGGCGATGGATATCTTTGCGAAGACCGGGTGGCATTTTAGAATTTGCTTATAAATCGCTACTTTTTATCTTTCTAAGTGGACATCTGTGGTTTCTTTTGTAATAATGGCTGGATATATACTTGTAGAGGCCGGAATAATAATATTCCTTTATCTAAAAATCATCATCTTGGAGTGAACAAAGATCATGACACGCCGAGCCTTCTGGGTGTGAGCATAGTCGGCTGAAATGAATGGGTGCCATTTGGGTTCATATTCACCGCTTAGCTTCATCTCACTGTTCCCCAACCAGAAGAATGAGATGTAATCCTTGGGGTTGGCATCGATCTTCTTGGCCTCAAGTGCAATGGAAATGCATTTGTACATCATATCCATCGTCGTCCTTTGCCAATCGAGCATACCCTGGACTTGGTCGTTTGCAGGAATTCCTTCAGGCCACATTGGGATCACGATGTAGACCACAAAAGGATCCCCGGCTTCGAACTTCCTAACAATTTTCAGAGAGAGCTATCTAGGAATCAGATGCAAATGCTCCGATGTCCTCTGGTTTTATAGCGCCAACTTTCGTCAACTTATTTTGCCAACTTGTCACATCGAATGTTTGGACACTAATTAGGAGTATTAAACATAGGTGTAAAAAAAAACTAATTACATAGATGAACTCCATATCGCGAGACGAATCTATTAAACCTAATTAATTCGTCATCAGACACTGTCATGCTACAGTAACCCATCATTAAAAATACGCTAATGACGGCACATATTAGACTTAGTAGATTCGTCTTGCGATGTAGAATCTATCTGTGTAATTAGTTTTATAATTAGTCTATATTTAGTACTCCTAATTAGTGTCAAAAGGATGGATGTGACATTTCGTCAACTTTCACCAGCTTTACATCCCACAACTAAACAAGCGTACTGATTTTCAATGTAGATGAAGTTCTTGTCACGGCGTATCGCGTGAATGTAGGCATCCTAGATCTGGATGCTCCTGTCAGTGACATGGTCCTTGCTACTGACGAATCTTGGGGAAGCCAGCGCAGGCGCTGCCATCGATGGACCTTAAGACTTGCACATTCCATGCCTCCGGGTCATCGGCGACACCACCTGCGATGGTGGAATGATCACATCTTTCATACCTTTGAGATCGAGCAGGACATCTTTGCCGCCTTGCTTCATCCACCTCTGCTCGAAGTTGTGGAGCACGTCCGACGCGGCACGACCTTCGATCATGAAGTGGATGTCATGCCATGGCTCAGGGTGATCCTCAACCCAGGGCGCTGCTTGAAGAAGTCAAGAAGATGTAGGGCCAGCCGGGGTAGTGGCCATTGCCGACGCCGGTGAACCGCACCACCTCTTGCCGTCTTCAACAACGCCGGTGAACCGCACCAGCACATGTATATTGGGGTCCTGCGCGAGCGGCTTCCCCTCTTTGTCGAGGATGTCGAGCCACCAGTCGACCACTTGTCCGCCGAGGACGTCCCGAACTCGGAGGTAGGCACGGCCAAAATGATGGCGCTGATACGCTGCCAGATCTTGACGGAGAAGATGACGTTGGAGCTAAGTGAACGCAGTAGATGTGGAATGACTCGTTCCACCGCGGGACAGGGGTCTGCCACTTTTTTTTTACAGTAACTCATTTTGGCTTTATTCATTCATCAGCGATCCAGCTGCATTGCGGATCAACAGGTCCTTTACAAAGTCTGGGGCTGATCCAGCCAGCGACAAGGCTGGTCTGGTTCCCTACTCAACCCAAAACGAGCTAACTCATGAGCACACGCATACGCATGACAAATTACATGATCTAGGACAAAGTAAATAACTCAACACCATTAAAATTCAGATCCACAAAGACTTTAGCCTCTATGTGTGGGACCGAATTAGGCGACTAGAGAGGGAGGTGAACGGGAGCCGATAAAAAATTCTCCCGATGAAGAACTTGCCTATGTCCCGATTGCTAACAACACCTCTCTTCTAGTCGTCAAGATGACACAAGTCAACTAGTGACGAGCTCACCCTAGGAACGACCAGTAATTCTCAAAGTTATGCGAAAGCGAATTCTCAGAGTATTGTGGAAGCAAACCAAATAGGTAAAATAGAACCGCTCACAAAACACTGAGCTAAACCACTTGCTCCAATCAAACATGCTTAATTTAACAATTAAATCAATTGTTACCCGGGCAATAATCGGAATGCAATTTACACTAGAACATAAGCTTAAGTGATAAACTAATTTGGCATGAAAAGATTAGTCACACACGAGCTACTGGACTATGCAGGCAAACAAGACTAGCAAGCATACTTGACAAAAGGATTCACCTATGAACTAACACAAGAGAGCACAAGATAATTCCATAAACAAGCTAATCACTTGGTCAATTGATCATCCAGAGCACACAAGCATTGATTAAACAATTAACTCCAGTCATTCCATCACTGTAGCAGACAGCTCACAGAAATCAGTTCACGCTGAACTGAACCAAACTTTTTTTACCTGCACTTGTCGTGCTCACCTTGAGCTGCCTGTGCGCAAGCCTGCTGGACCTGTAGAGCAAGCTGTGCGTGTGGCGTGCGCACGTGCTGGGCAACTGGGCCGAGCGCTCCGGATGCCGCTGCTTGTGACTGCTGCTGCTTGCGCGTCGGCCGAGGGCGCCTGCTTGCCCCCGCCCGTGGGCCGTGGCCGCCGCCGTGCACCTGCTCGAGCGAGCGAGCCTGCTGCTTGCGCCGGCCAGATCAGCAGGAGCCGCCGCCGCTCGGGCGCTCGGGAGTCGGGACTCGGGAGGCACGCACCGCCTCACCCTCACGTGCTCGCCCCGACCTGCACAGCTCGCAAGAACAGGAGCCGACCTTTGAAAATGAAATTACTTTCTCACGCAGCAACGATTTGAAGCCAAACTTCAGCAATAGATGCGCCACAATATGAGCTAACAGATCCAAGAAAAATCTCCGAAAATACTCAAGCGAATCTCGTGGATTTGGGATGAACTCAAAACCCTAACATAAAAAATAATTTTGGAGAAAACACAAATTCAAGCCAAGTCCATGATAGATTTAAAGAGGGATTACATTAAGATTGCTCGCAAGGCTCCTAGCATCACACGTCTCTAACAAATCTCACGAATTTCATAGTCAAATTGTACGAACGAAAAATCCTAAAAATAGCTCTGAAAATACTAAAAATATAAGTTCGAGATGAAAAGATTAGACACCAAATAAATGATTTGATTCACTCCAAAGGTTCAGTTACAAGCCAATCCTTGCACTAATCCAAACTAGGATGACTAAAAGTTCAACACAAATAGCCACTCATCTCCCCATCTTCCTTCTCTCCCAAAGGCTCTCACACTCCCAATGAGATGCCCACTACCTACCAAGCCAAAGAGATGTAGCTGAAATTTCAGCCCCCTCATATATATAGGCATTTGGCCTAAAGACCAAAATGCCCCTATATGAAGCATACAACACAAATACCACTCAGGGGTAAAACCGTCCAAGCTTTTCTCGATGCATCGGACGGACCCGGCGTCTTCACAACTTCGCTTCGCCTCGATACAAGTTTCGCGATGATGCCACGCGTCCTCCGATCCGGCGCCGCCCGGCCGCACCAGACTCGCCCCCGGTTTTGAGGCCCAAACCGGAAAACCAGTCGCATCAGTGGTTTTGTGGCCAAACCACCTAAACCCTTCCATCCGACGTCGCACGCCATGATGAAGCCTCGGTTTTGAGGCGCAAACCAGTCAAACCCGCCTCCGTATTGGTTTTATTGAAAACCTCCCAAAACCCCTCAGCTAGTCGCCGCACGACTTGCCGAAGCCCTGGTTTTGTGGCGAAACCGGTCAAACCCTCGGTGTAGATGCGTGTCCGGCCTCCACCAAGTGCCATGATGCCTTCGAGCTCTTTCACGCCTCCGCCGCAACGGCAAGCCTACTCGACACTCGCCATCGCCATCCTTCTTGACTTGACCGACGACATCTTCACCATGTACTCTTGCTCGTCCGTGCACCATGCGAGCCGCCCGTGACTTCGCCCGGTATCTTCGGGTCCTTCGGCCCAAGCCTACTCATGTCGCCCTTCACCATCTCGGTCCTTCGGCCTGAACCTTTCACTTGTCCTCCACGGCCCAAGCCTACTCACGCTGAGCCTTCACCACGGTCCATCGACGTGACCTTTCGCGCCTGACCTTCACCACGCACTGTCCACCGCCACGTCGCACCCTACACCTGCATATCAAAACCAAGAGTACATCACACATGACAGTTGTCAATCATTCATCATCTCAGGGTGACCACCACTGGTCCTCACTATGAACAGCGCACCTGCTGGTGAATAATCAAAAGAATTCCCCTTCATCACCTACACCAGGTTTGCACAATCAGTTTCAACTTGTAAACTTATCATACCTTGCTCCGAGCAAGCCATTAGAGCTTCTAGACGGGCACTCGTTTCTGCACACAAAGCATCGTGAACACCATCCAACTTACCCGCTCTTATCATAACCGTCTGACCATAAGACGATTTAGCAACATAGCCCAAGCACCTATTTTTCCTTCTCCATGAAAGAACCATCAATATTAACTTTTAGATCACTGGGAGGGGCATGCCACGTTGCTCTAGTTTGTTTGACAACCTTCTTTCATTTCTTTTGCAAACTCACTACATCTACCCTCATAAGAGTAGCTTTTCGGATTACCTCATCTGTGGACGGTAGCCTTTCACCTGTATTCACCTTATTTCTAGCATCCAACCATGCCCACATTAGCAAAATAGTTTTCATTTGAAGCTCTGGGTGCAATGATAATATGTGTTGCACTACCTTCTGACTCGAAGGCATCTCAAGCAGAAGACTGCATTCTCACATTTTCAACATCAAAGGCCAGCCAACAATTCTTCACAATCTTGCACTTAAGAAAGCATGACCACTATCTTCATCTAGCCTTCAACACACAGGACATCTAGTATCAGCTCTGACGCCCCTTCTAGCAATTGAACGATATAGAAAGTTTTTATTTTTGGTGCATATGAAAGTATCCACAGCTTGAGCCAATTAATAGGGCTAGCTTCAGTTGCCATAGATGAACATCCGTGCAAAGCCTCACGATCTTTTCTGTCCTCAAGAACATGATATGTCGATTTAACCAAAAATACTCCTTTTGTATCATAATGCCATGCCAAAAAGTCCTCCATGTCAACTCTGACTGGAATTGCTAGGATATGCTTCACATCTTCCTCCCAAAATAGGTCTCAGATTAGAATAGAATCCCATGACCATGTGCCAGTACTTGGATCCATTAAATCAGAAACTCGAGTGATGATAGTAGGGCTGGGCACAAAATACCGAGAACCGAGTACCGAACCGATTTTACCTAGAACCGGTACCGAAAGAACCAGAACTGAGATGTTCGGTTCGGTTCTCGGTACCTGTTCTTGGGGAACCGAATTTCTCGGTTCGGTTCGGCTTGGTTCTCGGTTAACCGAGAAGAACCGATGTAAATAAAAAGGCCCCTAAGCAGCCCAAAACTCCAGCCGGCCCAACAATTATCCTTAGTATATAAACAGAGAAACCTAACCCTAACCCCCTCCGAGCCCCCGCGCCCCTCCTCCTGAGCCCAGTCCCCACGCGCCTCCAGCCTCCATGCCCATGCCTCCACCCGCGGTTCGCGCCTCCTCTCTGGCCTCCGCGCCTCCTCTCCTCCTCCGCGCCTCCCCTTCTTTTCCGCGCCTCCCCTCTCGGTGTCCTCGTCTCCATGACTCCCCTCCTTAGCATCCTCGCCTCCCACAGATCCAGGAGCGGCGCCCACCCGCCAGACCGCCACCGGAGTACGGCGCCAGGAGGCATGTGGCGGACCACTCCAAAATTATTCCAAGTTATGTACCCCGGGACCATTAATTAAGAAGTCAGGCACTTAATCCAGAATAAGCTGGAGCGCCGTTGGATTATACCCGACCACGTACTTTCACGGTCGAATCAACACGTGCGCCCACACGAAGGTGAGTCCCAGAAATTACAGCATTCCACAAATTCAACCTACATAAACAGTATCATGAAGTTATTACAAACCAAGTTCGAAATTCAAATCATAGTACGAGAGTTCATTGCAGCGGAAATTAAACTAACGACGATACAGAGCAACACCACGATGAAGCCAGCCATGGTGCTACTCCTCCCGATCCTTGGCAGAGGACGGAACCCACTCGACATGCCAGCCAGGAGGAACCTGGGTAGGCCAAGTGATGGAATCGATTGCCACATCCACAACAGTACCTGAAATAAATAGCCACAAGCAAGGCTGAGTATACTAATACTCAGCAAGACTTACCCGTCGGGTGAAAACTACATCACCGACTTCTAGACATGAGAGGCTTTTGGCTAGTGGGTTTGTTTTGCCAAAAGCAACTAAGAGTGGATCCTTATTTTCATGATTTTAGCATCAAATTCTAGTAGTATTAACCATTCTAGATTAGCATCCTCTCTAAGCATACAAGTGGTGCAATACAATTTAGTACATACAGCAAGTTCATCATCCTCATAGTTCCACTTGTTACTCAATGCAGCACAGCGGTCAAGCAGTCTCATTAACCGCGAGAAGCAGACAGTTCGAACCGAATTTTGCTACCTGGCCAGGGGAAACCCAACACACACGGATAATGCTTGCTGTAAAAGGCACAAGCACTACCCAACCTTTCCCATCGATCCACAATTCGGCGCCGGGTCCATTCCCTTAGGACAAAGGTTTACCGCTTCACTCACGGCATCACGCATATTTTTCCACATGTGTACAGCAAGGGAAACAAAATGTTTCCAAGGAGAGATGGCTATCGGTCCTAGCTGCTTCAATCTGGTACCGGGCTTACCGATTCCCATAGGTCGGCATGCATGTGGTACGTTCAAAAACTTGACACACAGAACCACACGTTTCGACCTTAATCTATTTATCATACACGGACGGGAGATCTACACATACCATCCTGCCCGTCCATCCTTATGGTTCCAACATAAGTAAAGACAAGCAACTCCTATATCTCGTGAGTGACAGGAAATCACTCGACTTGTAACGGTCCTAAAGGCATTGCTCTACCGATCCTATCATGCTAGTGTTTCAAGTCATAGGTACTAGAATCATGCAACTAGGGTATTCATACAACACCTAGAACGTAAATGCACAAGCATAATAAATTCATAGTTGCACGAATCAAAAGTTAGGTTATGCTCCGGGGCTTGCCTTCTTGAGCTAATCCACTGTCAGGCTCCGGGTCGATCATGACGATGTCGGCACCACCCTCGGGGACTTCTTCTTCGTTGACGGGGACGAGGTTGTAGGTGCCGTCAGCGAGAGCGCCTTCTACATGAGATGCACAACTTTAAGGTTGCTGCCTAAGAAATCTAAATGCAAGGCCTTGAAGGCCATATTCACCTAGACATACTAGTGAACTATTTTCTGCTTCACAAACTAAAGGCATTGCTCTACCGATCCTATCATGCTAGTGTTTCAAGTCATAGGTACTAGAATCATGCAACTAGGGTATTCATACAACACCTAGAACGTAAATGCACAAGCATAATAAATTCATAGTTGCACGAATCAAAAGTTAGGTTATGCTCCGGGGCTTGCCTTCTTGAGCTAATCCACTGTCAGGCTCCGGGTCGATCACGACGATGTCGGCACCACCCTCGGGGACTTCTTCTTCGTTGACGGGGACGAGGTTGTAGGTGCCGTCAGCGAGAGCGCCTTCTACATGAGATGCACAACTTTAAGGTTGCTGCCTAAGAAATCTAAATGCAAGGCCTTGAAGGCCATATTCACCTAGACATACTAGTGAACTATTTTCTGCTTCACAAACTTAGAGGAGGTGTGTGGAAATTTTTATGTCTTCATGATGGTGAGTGTGTACACGTATACAACAATTCTAATTATTATTTTTAAGCAAGGTTGCAGTTCTGGAATTTAGATTTCACATGCTCCACATTTATTCCAATTAACAAAAGTGATCTATTTCTTTTTATAAACTCAATTCTACTCTAGTTTCTTCTCATTTTTGTTTCTCTGTTTCTGTTCATCCTTTTTATCCATAAACTTACGACAGCTACTGGAGTATAAGAGTTAGTCTCACTCCAAAATTTAGCTAAAACTGAGCTACACAGAATTTATTAAAATAGAACAACTTGTTGTCCTAGGAAACAAGATTAATTCATATAAAATTAAAACTACTTCCAAAACAGGACATTTCTTTACCAGAGCTATACATGAGTGAAAGGAAGGCTCTGACCAAGTGGTGGCTAAAAATAACACTTGGACAGCCCTCAATAATTTTCTATCCGAAAACCAACATCTATTTATTTGGGAGCATAAACAGGGTCAAAAATTACATTTAGCATTTTTACCAGATGTGCATATAAGTTCCTAGACCTCTGGTGAAAGATGGCGATTTTTGACTACACGGATTATTTTTGATAATTGCAGAACTAAACTAGAATAGGAATAACAAAATAAATCATAACGGAAGCTACAGTCCATATTTTTAGGTCTCCTTTGGACACAAAGCGTCTAAAGGCATCACAAGCAACATATCCAAAGTACAGCTCCAGAAGAGCTCAGGATATGAAATGGTGCACAAGATTCTAAAAACTGAGTTTGAATTTTAATTCAAAAAATATTCACCAAAAGTATATATATGCTAACATGAGATTGGAGTTCACAACCTCACGAGTCCAGAGAGTATTTTTGTGCATTTTTCCGATTTTTCTACAATTTTTAGTGGATTTTACAAAAGCTTAGAAAAATGGATCTAGGTTTAAGAATCTATTTTACGCCGGGGACCCTAAACCTTTTAAACTCTTGCGAACAAGTCCCTGAAATTTACACCGAGGACCCTAGAACTAAAAAGGGGAACGCATCTCGGTCCTTGGCTCGTCAGCGTTGTTACGCCGGTGAGGAGACGGCGAACTAGTGCGGGGAAAGTTGGGGGAAATGATGAGGGGCTCACCGCGCGTCGTTTGGGGTAGGTCTCGAGGCCGGTGGTGCAGTGGCGAGGCTCGTCGACGGTGAGCGGCAGAGCGGCTTGCTCCGGCGACGTCGGTAGCCAGCTACAGGGGTCGAGACGAGGCGCGGCGTGGCTTGAAAGCTTCACCGGAGTGAGGCGGAGCTCGTCGAGGTACTGGGCGGCGACTGGGATGACCGGAAGATGGGGCTCGGCGTGGAGGTGGAGCTCGGGGGCGGATATGGAGCAACGGCGAGAAATCTCTTCGATTTCCGGCGTGTAGTGCTCGGTTTTGGTTGGGAATGGTTCGAGAGGCTAGCTAAGAGAGTGGGTGAGCTATCGGTGCAGTGGATTGGGGTTTCATGGAGGGAGCGAGGGGAATTTTGGCCTGCAGCGGCACGAGCTCAAGCTCGGGTCACGGCGGCCGGAGGTGGAAGAAGGGGTGAGGAAGTGCAAGGAGGAGGAGAAGGGCAGGATGCTGAGCGAGGAGGGAAATGAGTCACTTGGCAACGTTCTAGGCAACTCGAGAGGTCTGGGCAGCCCGGGGGATGGCGTGCTCACGAGCTCGGGCTGTCGGAGCCGCCATTGATGGCTCTGACAGCACGGGTAGAGCGGGGCCGTGGGTTGGGGAAGGAAGATCGCGCCGTGGGCGAGTGAAGATCCTCTGGCGTTTCTGTTTGGCGCGAAGCGGGCTCGAATCCGCCGCTGGGAGGCTCGGCTCGGCGTGCTGCGTCGCGGCCAATGGTGAGCTCGGCCGCCGTGATGGCGCGCCGTGCGACGACGTGGACAGAACGCGGGAAAAGACCGGGCGTGGGCGCTGGCGTGTGCGCGGGGAAGTGGGACACTACTGCCGCAGCTCGGGCCGGCTCGGCGAGGTCGCCGCCGCTCGCCGGCCACGTGGCGGCCGCTGGCGGCCACTGCCGGCCGCGACAGGGCTCTTGTCGCGACGCCCGTGGAGCATCCCCGGTGCAATTTGAACTACACTTCAAAAAGTGCAAATACAAAAGTTGGAGTTTAAAATGTGGGACACAACTTTCTTTTTGGGGTGAACCTGAAATTTCAAATTTTTCAAGCTCAAACAGGCCATTTTCGAATAGGCGTTCAGCATGGTTTTTCGAGTTTTTGAGGGGCTTAACTGCAAAATTTGAAAAGTTTCCAACAGTGACTAGGCCTTATTTGTGATGACAAACAACTTTTATTTTTAGAGATTTTAAAGTTTAGTACAAAATTCTTTAGATTTCAGTTGGGTGTCAAAAAGGCCTTTGTTTGAATTTAAATTTCGAATTTTGATCAAATTTTGTGTGCTTCCACCATTGCTACCGTTAATCCTGTTTTGATTGTGTTTTTAGAGTACTAACATCAAGGATGTCACAGCCTACCCCCCTTAAAAGGAATCTTGCCCCGAGATTCGATATTGCTTAGGGACATGGTAGAGAGAGAGGTACCTTGGTCTTAGGAAGGATGTCTGGGAAGTTCTTTTTAAGATAGTCCTCGGTTTCCCATATGGCTTCATCCTTGGAGTGATGACTCCACTGAATTTTATACATTTTAACTTCTCTTCTTCGTGTTTCTCTCTCCTTCTCATCGAGGATCTTGATGGGATGCTCATCATAAGGAAGATCCGGTTCAACCGAGAGTTCTTCTTGCTCAACAACCTCGGTCGGAACACGAAGAAATTTCTTGAGTTGGGAGACATGAAATACATTGTGCACGGCGGAAAGCTTCTCGGGAAGCTTCACACGGTACGCTACCGGTCCACATTGTTGAGTGATTTCATACGGACCAATGTAGCGGGGTGCAAGTTTTCCTTTCAACCCAAACCTTTGCGCACCCTTGGTTAGGGAGACCTTGAGATACACATGATCGCCGGCTTCGAATTGAAGGGGCTTCCGCCTTTGATCAAAGTGACTCTTTTGCTGTGATTGTGCGGTTCTCAAATTTTCACGGATGATCCTAACCTTTTCTTCCGCTTCCTTCATAAGGTCAGGGCCGTATGTGTACCTCTCGCCTGCCTGGGACCAACACAACGGTGTCCGACATCTTCTACCATACAAGGCTTCGAAAGGTGCCATTTTAAGACTTGCTTGGTAGCTGTTGTTATAGGAGAATTCAGCCAGGGATAAACATTTCTCCCAATTCTTCCCATAATGGATAACACAAGCTCGAAGCATATCTTCAAGTATTTGATTTACCCTTTCAGTCTGCCCATCGGTTTGAGGGTGATATGCTGAGCTACGGATCAGTTTTGTGCCTAGGGATAGTTGCAATTGTTCCCAAAAGCGTGCCACAAATTGAGTACCACGATCTGAAATTATCGTCTTGGGTACCCCATGTAGACAAACGATCCGTTCCAAATAGATTTCAGAGTATCTCCTTGCGGTATAAGCGGTATTGACCGGAATAAAATGTGCGGTCTTTGTGAGGCGGTCCACAATTACCCAAATGGAGTCATGCCCCTGAGGGGTTCTGGGAAGTCCAACAATGTAGTCCATGCTTATATCTTCCCACTTCCATGAGGGAATAGGTAGAGGCTGAAGAGTGCCTGCTACCTTCAAGTGGCTAGCCTTAACCCGCTGACACGTGTCACATTCCGACACATACGTGGCAATCTCCCGCTTAATCCTAGTCCACCAAAAGTTTTGTTTCAGATCTTGGTACATTTTGGTGCTACCGGGATGGATAGAAAGTTTGGAGAGATGAGCTTCAACCATAATTTCCCTTCGGAGTTCAGTGTTCTTGGGCACCACTATCCGATGTCCAAACCACATCACTCCCTGCACATCTAGCCGGAAACATTTATATTTTTCCTTTACCTTCTCTTTTGCCAATTTTCTTTTGAGGATTTCAATCTTTGCATCACTTAGTTGGGCCTCAACAATCTGATCGTGCAAAGTTGGTTCGACAGAGATATGGTTGAAGTATCCGTGAGAAACAATCTCCAATTGAGCTTTGTCATTTCATGGCACAAGGTGTCAGCGTAGGACTCCACGGAAAGGCAGTGACAGCGAACCTTGCGGCTTAGTGCATCCGCAACCATATTAGCCTTCCTGGGGTGATAATGCACACTAAGGTCATAGTCCTTCGCTAACTCCAACCATCTTCGCTGCCTCATATTCAAATATGACTGAGTGAAGACGTATTTGAGACTTTTGTGATCGGTATAAACGTTACATGGAACACCCATCAGGTAGTGTCTCCAAATCTTGAGAGCATGAATGACCGCTGCTAACTCAAGATCCTGCGTAGGGTAATTTTGCTCATGCGGCCGGAGTGCTCGGGAAGCATAAGCAATGACTCGGTTCTCTTGCATAAGAACTCAGCCAAGTCTGGTGCCTGAAGCATCGCAATAGACATCATAGGGCTTGGTGCTGTCGGTTTGAGCTAAAACTAGGCCTGAAGTTAAATGTTTTCTCAAAGTGTGGAAAGCTTCTTCACATTTGTCACTCCACTCAAATTTGACTCCCTTCTTTAAGAGTTCGGTCATGGGTTTAGCAATCCGTGAGAAATCCGGAATGAAGCGACGATAGTAACCAGCTAGACCCAGAAAACTCCGAATCTCATGGATGGAGGTAGGTGGTTGCCAATCCATCACCTCTTGCACCTTGGTCGGGTCCATGGATATACCATCCTTGGAAACCGTGTGACCCAAGAATTTCACACTTTCTAGCAAGAATTTACATTTTGAGAACTTGGCGTAGAGTTGATGGTCTCTCAATCTTTGAAGAATAATGCGAAGGTGCTCGACATGCTCTTCCTCATTCTTGGAATATATGAAAATGTCATCAATGAAAACCACCACGAACTTGTCGAGCTCGGACATGAAAACCGAATTCATGAGATACATGAAGTAGGCTGGTGCATTCGTGAGCCCAAATGACATGACCAAGAATTCATAAAGTTCGTAGTGGGTAGAAAAGGCAGTCTTGGGAATGTCGCAAGGTCAAATTTTTATTTGGTGATAGCCAGAGCGAAAATCAATCTTAGAGAACACTCTGGTGCCAGCTAGTTGATCAAAAAGGACATCAATGCGGGGAAGTGGATACTTGTATTTTATGGTCACCGCATTAAGAGGCCGGTAGTTGTCGGGTACCTGTAAAAGGGGTACCCTAACTTAGGCCTAAAACTACTTGGCGACAAGGCCCACAACGACATTGGCCTGGTTCTACAGCCCAGCAAAGGCCCACCATCGCAACAACTCCTCGGCACCCGTCCCGCTCGAGGTGGACGACCACCCTCGAGCAGGGATGTCCGTGACGATCGAGGCTCAGCGACCTCGAGGGAGACGTTCACCCTCGAGCGGGTGATTTCCGTCTCGTTCGAGGTTCGGCAGGCACGAGCTTACGGTCCAGGCTCGAGCTTGCCCACACTGGGAATGACGCCCAAGGCTCTGCGACCCATCAGTCCATGTCATGATGACGCTCCTCTGCAGTCAAAAAGCAGGGGATCCCTGCTCCACGCCACCACCCACGCCCCAGAGAGGACACCGGTCAAATCCACTCGCAACAGTGGACTCCTGAGCGCCATGCTGCACGGCCAGACCTAACTTGGCAGCAGTACTGTGCCAACCACTCCTTTGACTTTGCTCGCCTCGGGCATGCCACCATCCTCGAAGGCGACCCTCGAAGGAGGCTACAGAGACTCGATCTGGACACCGTAAGCAAGTTGACACCCTCGACGCCGTGAGCCGTCACGAGAAGGAAGGACATCACGTCAGCCACTGCCATGTCGTCAGTCGGAGTTGGAAGGCGCGATTCCCGCTCGCATAGTGCGCGGCATGGACAGAACAGTGTACTTAGCAACGTCAACACCACGAACACATGTACTCGCACCCTCCCCCCTTGGTCTATAAAAGGGGAAGGGAAGCCCATGCAAAGGAGCGAGGGACAGCAGGTTCACACATAGCCACACACACACGACACTGAGCTAGCGATAGCCAGACTCAGGGACTTAGGAGCTCATCTCCTTCTCCCACCTTGCTTGTAACCCCCTACTACGAGCAACACGTAAACCGGTGCACCGCACCACTTCTGGAGGTACGGCCCCGTGGCCGGAACCAGGATAAAATCCCCGTCTCTTCACCCACCATCAGGGCAACGAGTGGATTAGCACCGCAATCACTTGTTTGTGCCGGTGCGACCAAATCAGGCACCGACAATAGTCAATACACAACCTCAAGGAATGATCCTTCTTCTTCACAAAGATAGCTGGACAACCCCACGGTGACACACTAGGACGGATGAAACCCTTGTCTAGCAGTTCTTGGAGTTGAATTTTTAATTCAGCCAATTCATTGGGTGGTATTCTATAGGGTCTCTTTGATATAGGTGCTGTGCCAGGTTGAAGTTCAATCACAAATTCAATATCCCTATCCGGCGGCATCCCAGGTAAGTCATCCGGAAAAACATCGGCATACTCACATACCACCGGAATGTCTTTTAGTTGTGTTTCTACCATGGTGTAAGCACAAGCATTGGCGCATTTCCGGTGTGGCAGATATAGTGCACTAGGGCCATGCGTAGGCGAGTTTATTTCCACAACCCTTTCGGCAACATCTAGCACAACCTTATGTTGAGTCATCCAATTCGCCCCCAAAACAATATCAATCCCTTCCAACCCAAGCAGAATTAAATCAGTAGGAAACATTTTACTACCCAGCCTGATTGGTACCTTTCGAGTGACTTGGTTGGATGCTATTTCACCTCCCGCTGTTGATATCACATATGCTGATTTGGTGTGATAAGATTTTAACCCACATTTTGCATGAAATCTTGTACTCATAAAACTATGTGTTGCCCCGGAATCAAACAATATCATAGCAGGTTGGTTGTGGATAGGGAATGTACCAGTCATGTCCGGTGCTCCCTCAGGTAGGTCAGCCAGGGTGGTGTAGTTGAGCCTTTCCTGCCTGACTTGGACACGCTGCTGCTTGCCCTTGTTCTGCTGATTTCCAGGACGCTGGTTCTGCGGCTTGTTTTGTGGGCAGTCCTTGATGAAGTGACTGTTGCTGCCACACTTGAAGCATTGGTAGCCACCTCCCGGACGGAGCGGCTGCTGCATGTTTTGCCTCGGCGCCGGTTGCTGCGGCGGCGGTGGGGGGAAACGGGGCGCACCCTGCTGTGGTGGCCTGGCAACCCAACGTTCACCCTGAGGCGCCCTTGGCTGTCCCTATGGTGCAGCCGGGGGAACCAGACGGAACCTCTGAGGATGTCCACCCGAAGGTCCTACGGGAGCCTGCCTCTTCTTCTCAGCCTTATGCACCATGTTAGCACCTTCCTGGGCAATGGCTATGTTCATAAGTTCACCGTATGTGGCAACTCGTGTGGTGGTCAGCTGGGCCTTGAGCTTGGTATTGAGGCCACGGCGGAACCTCTCCATCTTCTTCACATCGGAGTCGGCATGATGACCCGCGTAAGGACACAGGCCATTGAAGGCCTGGGCGTACTGGAGCATAGTGCGGGTACCCTGAGTCAGAGCTAGGAACTCAGTTAACTTCCGTTCAACCAAGCCAGCAGGAATGTGGTGGGCTTTGAAGGCAGTTTTGAATTCCTCCCACTCAATAACGTGGTTCTCCTGCTGAAGGGCCAAGTAGTTCTCCCACCATAGGAGAGCTGTGCCGTGGAGTTGCTACGCCGCGAAGACCACCTTGCGGTTGGGAGTGCAAGGCGTGGCCAGAATGGAGAACTTGGATTCGATGGCTCGAATCCATGCATCAGCCTCCAAGGGCTCCTCGGTTCTGGAGAACACCGGAGGATCTGTAGCCAAGAAGTCCTCGTACCGAGCCACTTGAGGTGGAGGGGCACGTTGACCAGCTTGTTGCTGCATCTGCTGCTGCATCATCTGTTGTTGATGCTACAGATTGCGGAGAATCTCTGTCTGAGTGGCATACAGTTGTTGCCACGTTGGAGGTTGTTGCGGTGGCAGAGGTGGTGGTGGCTGCTGCCCTTCCGGCCCCTGCTGGTTAGCGTTGGATCCGCTAGCATCGTGACCGCTACGAGTGGTAGCCATCTGCAGTAGGTACTTGTATTAGCCACATTTCATAAGCTTGCATAAATTGATGACAAGGTTGAATGTGGCAATATAATGTAGTTTACTGCGTAAGGATAACATATCAGCAGGCATTTTCGGAAGAAAAATCATATCTTCCAGTAGAAGTCAAGTTAGATGCTCCAATTCGGTCAGTAGCTCGACAATTTCATATTCTACAACTTTCATGTTTGGCTCAGAATCAAAATCAGGCTAGAACTAGGCCGAAAAATTCATGTTTCAGTTCTCTGTTTTTGCTGTTTTTCAGTAGGCCGAGCTGTAGTGTTTTGGTTGTCATTTTTATTTCGCTTAACTAATGGGGTTGAAATTTGGTGAGCATTTCGTTTGACAAATTTCAGAACACTTTGTAGTTCAAGTCATAGCCCAGAAGTGAATGGAAAACACATTAATAATTAAAACAAGGATAGTTGCAAAATGTTTTCAGCACAACCATTACAACCTTCATCAAGTTTTGGGGCTCACACATCCCATACTAAATGAATTACATTGTTCAAAAGATTAAAGGAAAACTCAATTCCATCTAGCCTATTACATCATGAAACCAAAATTTAGGCTATGCGGAGGAGTAGCTTGCTACCGCAGCTCCTAGAAGTCGTCTAGGTTGTTAGCTGCAGCCTCGCTGCCCATGGGAGACGGTGGAGCTGGAAGGGGTGGCATGTCATCCTCTGTGTGAACGTCTGAATCAGGGGTTTCTCCTTCCCCATTCTCTCTGCCCTCCTCAAGAAGGTGCTGAGCATCGTGGGCAGCTAGCATGGCATTGGCATGCTCCAAGACACTCTACACGTTCTCAAGCTCATCCCTTGTTTGGGTCAGCTCATTGTGGACATTGTTATGTGCTATGTGGAGGTCGGTCAACTGCCTCTCCAAATCTACAATCATGGCGTCCCTGGTACTCACCTCTATGGACAAGGAGGTCCGCTCTACCCTAAGGTCACGGGCACGAACAGACATGTCAATGGCAAGGTTAAGTGCCTCATTTTGTGACCGCCCCAAAAGTGCCTGCAGCCGGTGATAAGCCCAGATCCATCTCATCGAGAGTGTGGCTGCAGCAACGGGGTTCTCTGCCACCCTCAGAGGCGAGCTGAGATAGAGCCTCATCCAATGAGCGTCGTCAGGCTGGGCCGATGGAAACAGCCCAAGAAGCTGATGCTCCACAATGTCCTGGTTCTGGGCGCAGAAGGAGTTGATCCCATTGAGAGCAGCTATCTCACAAGTGGTCTCCATGTGATGCCCATGGACTTCCACACTCCATGTGGGAGAGCTGGGACACGGTGGGTGGCGGTGCACCACCAAACGCACTCGGGATCGAGTCACGCCACGGTCACGGAGGATGGTTCTCTCATATTATGGCGGGGTTGGGTAATCAAGCGCCTGCAACACGGACTAAAGGATGCTAGGAAAACCCTCCCATCCAAGATAGTCCGAGAAGGAGACGTCATTGGGGTAGCTAGTAAGGTCAGCGTGGCCGTCCATCTGAATAAAAAGGTCAAGCGTGAGAACCGGTTAGCGCCAAGGAAAATAAAAACAGTTTCTGGACAGCGTAGTAAAAATTATAAAACTCAACATCTACAAACCCAAAAATTCTCAAATTTGGCCAGAACATTTAGGTAATTTCAAACAAGTTTCATGTTGAAGGTTTGAGCAGAAACCGTCGTTAAGAAGATGTAAAAATTCAATTTTCAACTCACTGTTCCTAGAAATTTCCAGCAGACAGGGGGTTACCATTTTAAGCATAGCTCTTATTCTACTAAATCAAATTCGTTGAAATTTCTACAGTACAAACTAGATAACATTTATGACAACTTTCATGTTGAATACTGTTTCGTTTGACAAGGTTTTCAGGTTCGAAACGATGATACAAACAGAACTGTTTTCGGCAGAATTTTCAGCACAATTTCCGGTTGTTATTCAAATTTTGATGACGGGTAGTTCAATGGTCATGCATTATGGTTCAATAGAGTTTCGGTGAATTACAATGCATGAGCGGCCTGTTCGTCCTCACCAACACACGTGCCAATAAACTTTTGGCCTACGAAGTTAGTGCCGGTGGCTAGGCAATATTCATCTCTCCTATATTAACTAGCCGAACTTTTCTAACCGTTCAACTTACGGAATCGTGGTTAGTGTACCTGCAGAAAATTCCATTCTAGAACATATATAATCAACCTTTCGTGCTAGCACTCACGAAAGCGTTTCTATACATTACCACCCACTATAGAGGTGGCACCCGAACGTTCAACATTGAACGGCCAATGCTTCATATGTCACCAAGGCAACATATTGACAATTTCATACGCTCATAAAATAGCATAATGACTTTGTGCCGCCATCATATTTACATATGATGCCATGGTACGCTACAACAATCGCCGTACCTTGCGCCCCCATGCTATTCTAGCTTCATATGCCATCACAACGTATTGACTATGTGCTGCCACTATATTTTCATATAGTGCCGTGGTACGTTACAGCAATCGTCGTACCTTGCGTCCACCATTGCGTAAAGTAAATGACAGAATGAAATGTGCTGGGAGTTAGTATAATATATAATTAGCCACCTATCATATCGTGATCCCTTAACCCACATAGGCTTCACGCTCTATATATCATCCTTAGCGGTCCTATGGATAACATTCCATCGCAAGTGCACGGCGGAAGCAAGAGTTGGCAATTTTTATTCAAAAATATTTGTCTAGGGTTTGTTGCTCTCTCTGGTGCGCATGTTTCGGCTCTGATGCCAGCTATGGTGGATCACTTTGAAATTATTCCAAGTTAAGTACCCCGGGACCACTAATTAAGTAGTCAGGCATTTAATCCGGAATAAGCTGGAGCGCCGTCGGATTATACCCGATTAACCACGTACTTTCACGATCGAAACAACACGCGCGCCCACACGAAGGTGAGTCCGAGAAATTACAACATTCCACAAATTCAACCTACATAAACAGTATCATGAAGTTATTACAAACCAAGTTCGAATTTCAAATCATAGTACGAGAGTTCATTGCAGCGGAAATTAAACTAACAACGATACATAGCAACGCCACGATGAAGCCGGCCATGGTGCTAATCCTCCCGATCCTCGGCAGAGGACGGAACCCACTCGACATGCCAGCCAGGAGGAACCTGGGTAGGCCAAGTGATGGAATCGATTGCCACATCCACAACAATACCTAAAATAAATAGCCACAAGCAAGGCTGAGTATACTAATACTCAGCAAGGCTTACCCGTTGGGTGAAAACTACATCACTGACTTCTAGACATGAGAGGCCTTTGGCTAGTGGGTTTGTTTTGCCAAAAGCAACTAAGAGTGGATCCTTATTTTCATGATTTTAGCATCAAATTCTAGTAGTATTAACCATTCTAGATTAGTATCCTCTCTAAGCATACAAGTGGTGCAATACAATTTAGTACATACAACAAGTTCATCATCCTCATAGTTCCACTTGTTACTCAATGCAGCACAGCGGTCAAGCAGTCTCATTAACCGCGAGAAGCGGACAGTTCGAACCGAATTTTGCTACCTGGCCAGAGGAAACCCAACACACACGGATAATGCTTGCTATAAAAGGCACAAGCACTACCCAACCTTTCCAATCGATCCACAATTCAGCGCCGGGTCCATTCCCTTAGGACAAAGGTTTACCGCTTCGCTCACGGCATCACGCATATTTTTCCACATGTGTACAGCAAGGGAAACAAAATGTTTTCAAGGAGAGATGGCTATCGGTCCTAGCTGCTTCAATCTGGTACCGGGCTTACCGATTCCCATAGGTCGGCATGCATGTGGTACGTTCAAAAACTTGACACACAGAACCACACGTTTCGACCTTAATCCATTTATCATACACGGACGGGAGATCTACACATACCATCCTGCCCGTCCATTTATCATACATCTGACAGCTCGGGCAGAGCGCGGCCGCGGGTTGGGGGAGGAAGATCGTGCCGTGGGCGAGTGAAGATCCTCTGGCGTTGCTGTTTGGCACAAAGCGGGCTCGAATCCACCACTGGGAGGCTCGGCTCGGCGTGCTACGTCGCGGCCAATGGTGAGCTCGGCCGCCATGATGGCGCGCCGCGCGACGACGTCGACAGAACGCGAGAAAAGATCGGGCGTGGGCGCTGGCGTGTGCGCGGGGAAGTGGGACGCTGCTGCCGCTGCTCTGGCCGGCTCGGCGAGGTCGCCGCTGCTCACCGGCCACGTGGCGGCCGCTGGCGGCCACTGTCGGCCGTGACAGGGCTCTTGTCGCGACGCCCGTGGAGCATCCCCGGTGCAACGGGTTTAACTCCAAAAATTTGAACTACACTTCAAAAAGTGCAAATACAAAAGTTGGAGTTTGAAATGTGGGACACAACTTTCTTTTTGGGGTGAACCCGAAATTTCAAATTTTTTAAGCTCAAACAGGCAATTTTCGAACAGGCGTTCAGCATAGTTTTCGAGTTTTTGAGGGGCTTAACTACAAAATTTGAAAAAGTTTCCAACAGTGACTAGGCCTTATTTGTGATGACAAACAACTTTTATTTTTGGAGAATTTTAAGTTTAGTACAAAATTCTTGAGATTTCAGTTGGGTGTCAAAAAGGCCTTTGTTTGAATTTAAATTTCAAATTTTGATCAAATTTTGTGTGCTTCCACCATTGCTACCCTTAATCCTGTTTTGATTGTCTTTTTAGAGTACTAACATCAGGGATGTCACAAGGCAGCAGCACCGCCCTCTGGATCCAAGAACGGCGTCTAGGAGGCACCGAGGCAGCAGCACCGCCCTCTGGATCCAGGAGTGGCGGTGTCTGCCGTTGCCCGACGCGGAGATGCCAAGACTCTGCTCGCCAATGCCCTTGTGTTGTGTTCATTCTGTTGAGATTCCCGTTGTGTTGTGTTCGTTCTGTTGAAATGGCTACTGGTTTTTTGAATGAGCTTTTTTCTAGAATCTAAGAACCTCGGTACTTCCGGGTAGAACCGAGTACCAAACCGAAGGTACCGAAAACGAAATTCCTCGGTTCTTGTTCCTGGCGGGTACCGATCAATACCTGTTTTCTAGGAACCGAACTTCAAGGAACCGATCGGTTCGGCTCGATTCGGTTCGGTAAGTACCGAATGCCCAGCCCTAGATGATAGTATGACCTCTAGGTGTGCTTGGCCTCCTCGATATACTATTTGGGACCCAAGGATGCAACCAAATATTTATATTTTGTCCATTGCCCACCCAAGGATGCCTCTGATACTGCTTCGCCATGAATAGGAAATTCCATGGCCTTCTTTCACTCCTAACAGGTCACCATTCGGAAAATATTTGGCCCTGAGAACCTGGGCACAAAGTGAATCTGGATTCACCAATAGTCTCCAGCATTGGCATGCCAACATTGCCAAGTTAAACATATATGGATCTCGGAACCGACATCCTCCTTTCTCCTTTCTTTTACATAACAAATCCCTTTACAGCCAGTGCATTTTATCTTTGTTCTCTTGCTGAGCTCACCAATAGCGGCACACCAGCTTATCTCATCACGTAGAGTTTTAGTGAGATCAAAACAACTCATGGCATCTAAGTTCTTAGAAGATCCCCCCATTTTCTTCTCCCACAACCCTCCACGCCATCCACGGGTGTCTCCCATGCCGACACGTAGCACTGGGTGGGAAGAATGCGCACACGCACTGAGTGCCAGCGGCCGCACGCATCTGCCCTGCTTTAGCCGCTGACCGCTGGGTCCATCCAGACATGTTGCCCTCCCGTCCTTGCTACCGTGGCGACGGCTCCTCCACCCCCTCCCCCGAATCACCGCTGACCTCGACCTCCATCTCCGGTCGACACGAGTCGATCCATGGCTCCTCAAATCGAACTCAGCCAAGGAAGGGAGCAGCAGCGGTGCGGCATCACCGGTGATGCCAGGGAAGGCACGAAGGCAACGCCCACAGCCCAGTCATAGCAGAGGTACTCTCTTCCCCTCCTTCAACTTGCTCTCTCATCCGCTCTCATGGCTCAACCCATCTCTCTCTCCCTCCCTCTCTCTCTCATATCAGATCCAGCGTGCATGGTGCTCTCTCTCTCCCTCCCTCCCTCCCTCCCTCTCTCTCTCTCTCTCTCTCTCTCTGATATCAGATCCAGCGTGCATGGCTCCTTGACGCCCTTGTGCGATCCTGCCATGCCATATAGCGTGCCAGCAAGACCCCAGCATATCGACGTGGCGGACGCCTAGCAGCTATTCGACGAAATGCCTCAAGGTAAGGTCCTCACTGAATAGATAGTACTTTGAGGTTCATGTATTTTAAGCGTGATAACCAACAGAATGGTTGCCTTTTGCCTGCATTGTCAAGCACAATGACAATGGTAACGATTTCGCAAGTCAAAAGAATATACCATTCTGTGTAGAATTATGAAACAGTGGATAGACACATACATGTGTGTGTATATTCATCGGTGCCTTTCAAGAAGATAACGTTCATCAGTGCAAATATGTGTTTTCATTGATTTTGTTCAGAATATGTTATCTTACATGGCACTGACTGTGTACATCAAACTAATGTCCTTGGTCATGAAATTTTAATTGATACAAATATTTAGGAGTTACATGTATTTGTGTATATATTTCTGAACAAAATTTCAGGTTGGTCATTTTAATTATCGTTTGTATTTTACGGTCACTAACGTATCTAATTCATATATTTGATTGACTCCATGTCGCTTATGTGAGAATAAACTTTGGAAGTGACCCTCCTCGCATATCTAATCCATGTCTTTGTTGACATGTCAACTTTGGGAGTTAGCATGTCTTTGTTGACTCCATGTCGCCTATGTGACTCCATGTTCTGCTACATATCTTATTCATCCCTTTCCCTCTAAAATTTGGAAGTAGCTTGCTGCTTCTTTCTTTATTTTTGTAGTGCGCGTAAAAGGCTTTGTCTAATATGCGTTCTTTCGGCTTATGTGAGAATAAAATATGCTTTACCTTAGTATGTGTTCTTTTGTAGCTGCATGTTTCATGAAAAAAAAATAAATGCATGTTTTTTTGTGGCCAGTAATATTCTAAACTTTAGCAATAGAGCATAGTATCATGTCTGGGTACGTATACCTTGCTGCTTTCTTCTTTGATGTTTGGATCTGAAAAATAGTTTAGCTGCCCTTTCCTGCATGGCTTCTCTTCTGTAGTTGTGCATAATTTCTATCTATAGCTGCACATAGTTTCTCTACTGCTTAGCTTTGAATAGAGCTGGATGTTCAGAATATGAAATTCTAGGCTTCTCCGTGCCTGCATATGAACTTAAGTGCACTTATGTGCTTTTGTGTTTTCTTTTGCAAGGTTAAAGGTGTTGTTGGACTGACTGGGTTGAGAAGCTGTTGTTTCTTAAGCTGTCGTCCTAGCATTGGAGAGGTAACAAGTCTGCCTTAAGCTTGTGTCCTTATCTTTGTCCTGAATTTACCTGGCTGGATATCTTTGTCCTGGTCTGATCTAGCAACCTCTGCCTTAATGGGATGGTGGAAAGAAAAATGGGTGACAAGAGCTAAAAAGTGTGGCATATAGAGTGGTAGTGTAAGGCATATAAAGTGGTAGTGTAGGGAGCTGCTGGCCTCTTCTGTGCTGCTCTCTTATCCTCTGCCAGATCTTTCCTGACTATAAATGCTTTTATTTCTTATCTAATTCATGTTGTTGATAAAAAATATATACACAACAGGTAAGAAGAATAAATGCTTTTCTTTCTCTTCTATCTAGATGCTTAGTATCTCATGAAGAATGTGGCTTTCTTCTTCTTTCCTATCTATGAATCATCAACTGCTCTCTGAATAAGCAGGGTTTTGTTGCTTGCATTGTGCAAATTGGTTTCATACCTGATCTTGCATCTACACCAGCTAATATCCTCCTGTTTGTTGCATACACTAATGTTTACAGGGCTCGCCCATCCCCTAACAAAAGGATTGCTAAGGGGCTGTCGGCGATTTATGCTGACTAGGTTCTCGAGGGGATGCTCCGAGAGAAGGGTTTAGGGAGAAGTCGTCGAGAATCTAGAGCCGAAGGTGACAAGAGACGATTTTAGACAGGTTCGGGCCGCAATGTGCGTAATACCCTACGTCCTGTATGATGTATCTTGTATAGATGAGATGCGATGAATGGGGTCCCTATCTCCCCTTATATATGCCGGGGGATAGGGTTACATGGAAAGCGTATAAGGTTAGGAAACTTTTACAAGTTTATCTCTAATTTCCTAATACAGCTTATCCTAACCGATTAGGACTAATACTTGTCTTATACGTCAAGTCTTGTACTTGGGCTGGCCCGCCAAGGTTGTTTGGTCCATAAGGACTACACCCACAAGCCCTCGAGCACCTTATCTCCTGAAGGACAACACTGTTGAAAATACAGAGTTCTTTGAGACCCGTCAGGGTTGTTTGAGGCCCACAGGGATCTTTGCTTTTGGAAGTTGCAACCATGCTGTTCAATAGGTAATGAAGTGATCATAAATCTTCTTGAAGTTCGGATTGGTGCGCACCGACCAGGTGCACCCAATTGGGCAGCCCCCGAGCCTCGTTTATCTTTGAAGAAGAAATTCGAGGCTCTTTCGAAGTCCGAACCCAAAGAGAATCAATTTCCGAAGAAGTCCGAGTTCTTTTAGAACTCCTTATGAATTTATCAATTGAAACCAAAAAATTTTAGAAATATATTTCCTGAAAATATTTCCGCAGCCTCCGAGCCTAAATTTGAACGAATTCAAATATAGGATCAAGGAAGGACCAGAATTGAAAAGTACCGAAGTAACGATTCGAAGAGTCAATATAAACCGTTTGCCTCCCTTCGTATCCGTACGCCTCTTGCGAAACAGATCTAGGTTTTGCGACAGTTGCTCTGTTAGCAATCCTAAGACCGCGCAAACTCTTCCACAACCTCCCCGATCCCTAATCCCATCCACGCCAAGCCTCAAGAGACTGCAATGGCCGGTGGTGAAGGATCCAGTCGAAGCAAGGGCGCAAAGAGGAAGGCGGAAGCCATGAAGGAAGTCGTAACGACTGAAGAAGCAGCACCCGTTGGAGACATTCCATGCATGGAAGATCCAATCAGTGACTGGCCAACCAGTATACTGAAGGAAAAATACATCAAGAATCTGGAGCCAGATGGTTTCCTGGCAGCCCAAGAAATCAGTCGGTGGAGATGCGCCCACGGGCATGAATACCCCACTGAAGAAACCGAGGAGCTCGCGGTATGGAAAGCTTTTTATGAAGTTGGTTTCGGTTTGCCGACCTGCGACTTTTTCCGGCGAGTGTTGCAGTTTTATGGGATTGAGTTGTGTCACCTGAATCCCAATTCTATCTTTAATCTGTCCATTTACATCCACCTGTGTGAGGCATTCCTTGGAATAGACCCACACTTTGCCTTGTTCCGCCATCTATTCAGAGTGAAGACCTCAAGCGGACCATTGCAAGTGGTGGGGAAAGTTGTAATCCAGTTCCGTCAGGGCATGAAGCCAGTGTACCTGGATTATGCAACGAAGGAGAGCCTGAAGGATTGGCAGAAGAAGTGGTTTTATGTATGGAACCATCAGCCACAACTGCCCAGCCGCTCGGGAAATCCTCCAGTAATGAAGCCATTCTGGACTGAAACTGTTGGAGTCAATCAAGCAATGCAGATTCCCGAGCTTCTGAATATGATCAGGGATCTGAAGGCACAAGGGCTGACCGGAGCCATGATATATCGGTCATTTCTGTTGAGGAGGATCCAACCATGCAAACAACGCCGCAATCCAGGGTACTTGTACTCTGGAGAAACCGACCCCTCAAGGAATGCCACCGGGGACATGCCTGACAAGAGGATTATACAACTCTTGAAGAAGTATCTGGTTATCAGTGATGAAAAATTTTCAGAGATAATGGAAATTTCTGCAGTCACCATGACACCTGAGGTATGAACCATATCGGAGAATCAATACGTTGTCTTCTTCTTGTATGCATAGTATTAACTAATTCCATTTTCATAACAGTATGAAGCCCGGCGATCACTGTACGTAAGTCTGCCTCCCCTGGATCCAACCAATGCGGAAGAAGCAACCCTGTTGGCTCGCTGTGTGGATCCAGGGGTAAGGGATCAGGTGCGCCAACGCAAACTTCATACTGAGGAGGCACCTGCTTCTGAAGAGCCTGACGAGCCACATGCACAAATTGAACAGCAGGTGTCTGAAGAACCCCGTGCCAAAGCAGGGGCAACCTCCAAGAGAGGTGAAGGGTCCAAGAGGGTTGCATCAACGGAGCTGACTGCGCCTGTGCCCAAGAGAGCACGGACCCTACCCAAGTCCCGGGCAAGGGTCATCCCAGAGGAGAAGACGAAGATATCCCCACAGCCAAAGATGCCATCTTCTGTGGAGATAGCCATCGGTGAGATCGGAACCAGCCGATCACAACAAAGCGGCATTGCCCAGCAACCTCTATCAGAAGAAGAAATCATTCATAACATCTACAACCCTGTCTCCGCGCCCTTCTCGAGTACGATACCAGTGGTTGAAGAACCCTGTCCAGCTGGACCATCGGCGCCGGAGCAGGAGACTGAGGAGGAATTCACCTTGGGAGAGCCGGAAATCCCGATGCGGCCTTCCACCATGTAAGTACTCTGTAAATCTTGTTATAGGTTGCAAATTGTACATTCGTAACACTCTATGGTGACTTATGAAGTTATTGATGCAGGGTTCAAGAAACTCCATCGATAGCCAGGGAAGAGCCAGCTATTGATCATGCGGCTGTAGAGCCAGAAGCCGCAGTGCCCGAAGAACCCAGGGAAATGCCAGAAACAACCCTGCCAGAGGTTCAACCAGCCGCGCATCATGTCCGCCGGTATTTGTAGAAGCAGAAGTTGAAGAAACAATTGCTGAGGTGCTGGCGGATATCGAACAACTGGTCACGCAGGCGGTAATTGAAGAAACTGAAGTGGAACGCCGTGACCAGAACACTGCTGAGCCCCCGAGCGTCATGGAGACATCCCAAGTCGGGGCGAAAGCTGTTCCAGAGGCGGAGTGCTCGAGGGGTAAACAAGCCGAGACATCAACCCAGGAGCAAGCAATTGAAGAGATCCCCAGGGTACCCAAGGGTACTGGAGCTGAAGAGAAGATCGGTAGCTTCCGCATCGGGAGCTACGATCCAATGCTGAATCCAAATCCGCAGACCTTCGAGTACATCTTGGACGCGGAGGAGGATGAAGAGCACATTGACAGGGACTGTACCATGCCGAGAGGGCAGTGGCCTACTTCAAGGTATGGAAAACAACCCTATACTTGTTGTCCCTTGTGAATATATCTCATAACAATATTTCTGCAGGCCGTCGGCGAAGCATCGAGGAAGAAGACGGAATACATCCACAATATCTCATTGATGCACGCCAAGGCGGACCGCGTCCAAAAGGAGTTGGAGCGCGAACGTGAAGACCGCAAACTCCAGGAGGCGGAAGATGCTAACATGATCCGCACCTTGCATCTGCGGACCAAGGAGTTGGTCGCAGAGAAGGAGGACATGAAGAAACTCAGCGCGGCGAAAACAGAGCTCAAAGGTACTCTTTCACTGTCAAAGTCTTGTAATGAAGTATCCTTTGCATGTGTGGTATAACAACTCTGTCATTGTCTTGTGTAAGCAGGGGTTCAACAACAGCTGACAACAGCCCAGAGCAAGATGACGGATTGGTCAAACTTGGCCAATCGTCATGAAGAAGCGTTGAAGACGCTCTCTGCAGAGCACGATATCATCAGGAATCAGCTCAGAGTTGCAGCCGAACATCGTAAGGATGCTGACTTGCAGTTGATTCAGATCATTGAGCAGCAAAAAAAGGCTGCCAAGGATCTTAAAGACGCTCGCGAAGAGAACAAGCAGCTATCCGAAGAACTCATCCAGGCGCGAAAGAATCTTGCTGATAAGAAGGTGCTGGATGAGAAGCTTGAGCAGACGACCAGGAGAATGTCAGAGCTTGAAGAAGCCATGCGGCAGATGAAGAAGTCGGACGACGACCTAGCCGAAGCCCTGAAGCGGATTTCGTTGCTGGAGAAGGCAGCGAACCTGGTGGTGAAGGCCTTAGTCCCTGAAGACCCTGCATCTCCGCAATCATTCCTGGAGCGCCTGAAGGC
The DNA here is from genome assembly GCA_015342445.1 of Digitaria exilis. Classification (NCBI taxonomy): domain Eukaryota; kingdom Viridiplantae; phylum Streptophyta; class Magnoliopsida; order Poales; family Poaceae; genus Digitaria; species Digitaria exilis. Next base: position 650,289 of record JACEFO010002538.1, read on the forward strand.
CATGCCTCGACAATTGAAGGCTTATATCAAGAGATCATCCAAAGCCTGTCTTGTGCATGTCCTTGCTGTAATTAGATCTAGGTACCCTGAAGTAGACATAGGCAAGCTTGTAGAAAGCGCAGAGCCAAATTGTACTGAAGTCGCCTTCAGGGACATAAAATAAGAGGCCGAGCCAGTTACCAAGGCAATTGCGTAGAGCCTTAGGTTGTAATTGGAACAATTACTCATGTAATATAAGTTTAATGCAATGAAATGTTAATATTTCCATGTTTGAAGAACAATCCAAGAATTTCTAAGAACCCTTGGGTATCTCTGTGTCAATGACCAGGACTTAGTTAAAATATACGTGTGTTGCGTAAATTTTAACTATCGAAAAACAACCCTGTTAGGGACCCGAGGGAACCCAGGGAGATTTCTTATAGCATAGGCTATCTTTGAAATAAATGTACCCTGAAAGGATACTTGGGAACAAACTGTCTATGGTTCGTATTACGAGAACCCAGTAAGACCCACGGAGAGGCAGCTTTAAGCTGAAAACTATCGCGAAGTAGCGAAGATTTAGGAACAAATCCGTTAACGGCCCCGAAGGAACCCGGACAAACCTCATATACTTGCTCCGAATGCGTAAAAAGAAAACTAAACTTTCCGAGTCTTAAAAAGAACACAGAGAAGTTTCGAATACTGTCATAAAGATGGAGTAATATAAACAACCCGGTAAAGGGAAATTTATTGAAATATATCTCGTTGTCGAAATAACGGTATAAAAGAACTCAGGATGCCGAAGCAATCAGTTCGTGTGTTGCCGAAGCAATGTTACAATGAAGGCGTTATGCGTAGAATTTGCGTAAATGTTCTATATTACAGGGATTTGGTAAATCAGTGCCATCCTCTGTTTGAAGTTTGTATGTGCCTGACTTGAGGATTTTAGAGACTATGAATGGACCATCCCAAGGCGAAGTGAGCTTTGTGTGACCAGCCGTATTCTGGATCCGTCGTAGCACCAATTCTCCGATCTGGAATGACCTCGTCTTCACATTTTTGTCGTGAAATCGGCGAATACCCTGAAGAACGGAACTCTATGGTGTAGGTTCCGAGCTCGACAGCCCACTTGGCGATACGGCCTGTAGCGTCTTGGTTATGGAGAAGTTCGCCAATAGGATATCCGGTAACCACAATTATCTTGTAGGAGTCGAAGTAGTGCCGCAATTTCCTGGATGTCATTAGGACGGCGTATAGAATTTTTTGAACTTGAGGGTACCTTGATTTGGAGTCCGAGAGGACTTCGCTCACAAAGTACACAGGCCGTTGAATCTTCTGAAGATGACCTTCCTCATCGCGTTCAACAACAATAGCAGCGCTAACGACGTTGGTGGTTGCTGAGATGTAGAGCAAGAGATCTTCGCCCGGGAGTGGCGCGGTGACACAGGTGGTGTAGTCAGGAACAGTTTGAGCTTGTCGAAAGCATCCTGGGCCTCCTGTGTCCACTAGAATCTGTCTTGCTTCTTGAGGAGCTTGAAGAACTCAGTCCCGTGTTCTGCAAGTTTGGAGATGAAGCGGTTGAGTGCAGCCATGCAGCCCGTAAGCTTCATGACATCCTTGACGGTGCGCGGCGGCTCCATATCCATGATTGTCGCTATCTTCTCTGGATTGGCTTCGATGCCGCGTTCGCTAACAATGAATCCGAGGAGTTTTCCTGACGGAACGCCGAAAACACACTTGGCGGGATTAAGCTTCCAACGCCATTTGCGTAAGTTGTCGAACGTCTCGGTGAGATCAGCGATTAGATCCTCGGGATTTCTTGTCTTGATGACCACATCATCAACGTACGCCTCGACATTTCTGTGGAGTTGGTCTTGGAGACAACCCTGTATCGCCCGCTGATACGTGGCACCTGCATTTTTCAAACCAAAAGGCATGGTTGTATAACAATACACGCCATATGGCGTGATAAATGAGGTTTTAATCTGATCCTCTTTTTTCAGAGATATCTGATGATATCCTGAGTAACAATCGAGGAAACAGAGCAGGGTGCACCCGGCGGTGCTGTCGATGACTTGATCGATGCGAGGAAGCCCAAGGGATCCTTTTTGCAGTGTCTGTTGAGATCAGTATAATCAACACACATTCTCCATTCATTGGAATTCTTTTTTCTTACAAGAACCGGATTGGCTAACCAATCCGGATAAAAGACTTCTTTAATGAAGCCGGCTGCTAATAACTTAGCTAGCTCTTTCTTGATGGCTTCCCGACACTCGGTGGTGAAACGTCGGAGTCGCTGCTTTTTAGGCTTCGCGCTCTCGTTGAGGTCCAGCTTGTGCTCGATCAACTCTCTGGGAACTCCAGGCATGTCGGAAGGCTTTGTGGCAAAGATGTCGGCCTGAGCCCGCAGAAAGTTGACGAGCGCGCTTTCCTATGCTGGAGTAAGGGTGGAGCCGATCACCGCCGTCTTCGTTGGATCTCCTGTCTGGAGATCGACTGTCTTCGTGGCAACTTAATCCACAGGCTTGATGGCTCGCGTCTTCTTCTGCGTCGGGGCATCTCTGTCTTCATCAATGACGATAGCTGCCAGGGGGTGGAGCTCTTGGCGATCAATGGTGGATGCGGCTTTGACAGCGCACTCCACTGCCTCTTTGTCGCAGACGTAGGAGCGCTTGATGTCACCACGAAGGGAAAGAACGCAATGAGGTCCTGGCATCTTCAACACCAGGTACGTGTAGTGAGGGATGGCCATGAATTTGGCCGGCGTTGGACGCCCGAGGATGGCGTGGTATGATGTTTCGAAGTCCGCAACTTCGAACTTGATGAACTCGGTACGGTAGTTGGATACGGTACCGTACGTGACAGGCAAAGTGATTTGCCCAAGGGGATTGCGGCCTTCCCGGGTACAATGCCGTAGAAGGGGGTATCGGATGGCTGCAGCTTGCTTGTGTCGAGCCCCATATGCTTCAGAGTCTTGGCGAAGATGAGGTTGAGCCCACTGCCTCCATCGATCAGGACCTTGGTGAGCTTGCTATTCGCCACCACGGTTTCTAGGACGAGAGGATATCGCCCGGGACAGGTGATCTCAGCCCATTGATCTTCTCTGGACCAAGTGATGGGGGTGTCTGACCACCGCAGGGGTGTGACCACCGCTGGTTCTGCTGCATAGGCCTCGCGCCATGCGTTTTTGCGATTGCGCGAGGTGTTGCTGACTGCCATGCCTCCGAAGATGACATTGACAGTGTTGGTGACGTCTGGGAAACCGCCATCTCCCTTGTCGTGCTTGTCTTCTCCGTCTCCATCCGTCTTCTTTTTCTTGGTGGGCTTGCTGAATGTTTCCAGTGGGAGCCAGCATTCGCCCATGGTGTGCTTGCTATCTGGATGGTACGGGCAGCGCTTCTTGAGAAGTCTGTTGAATTCTTCCCTTCTTTGTTGTGGGAACTGAGCGGCGCGAACAGTCTGTACGGTTGCGACCGTGTTGTTTGGTCGCTTCCGTGGGTTGTTGCCGTTGCGCTTGTAGGAGTCACGCGGCTGATCCTTGTTGTCTTCCTGATGCCCTCGACCAGTGTTGACGGGGCGTTTGCCGTAACGCTCCCTCTCTTGATCGTCGGTGTCCATCCAGTTGGCAACCATCGCACGGAATTCCTCTAGGTCGTGAGGACGATTGTGACCGAAGTCACGAAAGAGATTGCGATCGGTCATCCCTTCTTGAAAGTAGTCGATGACCTCCGAGTCGGGGATGGGGACGCAGGATGCTTTTATGATGAAGAATCGCCGGTTGTAGTCACGCAGGGACTCGTCTGGCTTCTGCTTGCACGCTCGGAGTTCATATTTGCTGCAGGGCGCTCGAAAGAACCTTGGTAGTTGGAGACGAAAGCCTTCTTGAGCACGTGCCAGCTGTCGATGGAGTCTGGGCGAAGGGATTCAAGCCAGGTAAGTGGGCCTTGTTCCATGGCGACAGGGAAGTACAGCATCTTGGAGATGTCGTCGCCTCCCGCGGCCTCAATTGCCGAGGAGTATCTTCGTAGCCAGATGTTGGGGTCTTGCTTTCCGTCGAAGTTGATGACGCCTGACGCCCTGAACTTTCGAGGGAAAGAGCTAACGCGGATGGCGCGTGTATAGCATGGCAGGGCGTCGGGATTGGGGATGTCGTATCCCCCCGCAGAATCCGCGACATGGGATGTAGCTCTCCCCTCCCGGATCCGGATGATCTCATTGCGGGCATCGTCCTGGGCGATGTGAGAGCGAGCCGGACGGGGTTCTTCGCGACGTCTGGGAGGTTCCCCGCGAGGCCTGGGGGGTTCCTCACGAGGCCTGGGCGTGTCCTTTGTTTTTGCGGCGGAGCTACCGTAATGGCTGCTCTGACGCCGAGCTGGCGGTGTCCGATGGTGCGAAGAACTCTTGCTCTTGGAGGCGGAGCGGCCTCCGTCCAGGCGATCGACCATGACCGCTGCGGCTTCTAGGCGAGCCTTGGCGAGATTGATATCAGGGGTAGCTTGGAACCCCTCGAAGACGCTAACCGCGAACATGATGTTGGCCGCAGGCGATTTGAATATGCCTTCTTTGTCGAACTCCCCATTGAGATTTTTCATCCGAATGTGGCGACGTCTGAGGGCACGGTTGCGGTTTCGCTCGATACGGAGCTCTCGGTCTCTGTCTGTTTCTCCATCGACGGTCGGGGTGTCGTCGGAGACAACTTCGTCGTCGCTGTGGTCGTTGAGGATGACACAGGACTGGCGACCGGGGTTGTTAGGCCCGGTTTGTCTGTTATTCGTGATAACAGAAAGTCTTCTGCCTTCCTGGAAGGGAAGCAGAGGGAGAATATCCCGTACCGTGGAGGGTACATTTGCTTCGTGGAGAGCAACAACAGGATCCATGTCAGGCTAATGGACGATAACCCCCGAAGGAGTTGTGGTCATGACAAGATCTGTGTTGGCCTGGCGAGGTTGATGAGGCTTCTTTGTCAGATGCTTCTGATAGGTCGTGGCTGAATTTGTTAACCCGAAGGGAAACTGAGGCGCGCGCGATCTACGCGGTGAAGTCTTCGTCCCACGGGAACTGGAATTTGGGGTTCCTGGGTGCCCGTGGGGTTGTTGTCACGGTCCTGATCGTTGAACCCTGGTGGAAGTCGGAGGTGATCTGGAGTCCGCCAGGGAGTCGTGGACACGTGGTTCGATCCTGCCGCTTGACCGGGGCTGGGTCGACGTGGTTGGCCGGAGCTTGAATCTGCTTCGGGCGCCATGTACTCCTCCGAGTAGGATATGATCCGAAGATCGTGTCGGAATTTGGAGTTTTTCGCGATCCTTGCGGAGTGATCTGCGCGGGTGGCGGAGCTGACGCAACCGCCTCGTCGCGCAGTTCATGCTGGAGCTTGCCGTCCTGGTTTGCGATGCAAAGCCAGGAACCGAAGATGAACGTAGCGCCTGCTTCGAACTTGGTGACGATGTGGGCGCTGAAGGATGCCATCGACTCTTTAATGAGTTCTCGACGAGTAGATCCCACGGACGGCGCCAAAGTGTCGGCGATTTATGCTGACTAGGTTCTCGAGGGGATGCCCCGAGAGAAGGGTTTAGGGAGAAGTCGTCGAGGATCTAGAGCCAAAGATGACAAGAGACGATTTCAGACAGGTTCGGGCCGCAATGTGCGTAATACCCTACGTCCTATATGATGTATCTTGTATAGATGTGATGCGATGAATGGGGTCCCTATCTCCCCTTATATATGCCAGGGGATAGGGTTACATGGAAACCGTATAAGGTTAGGAAACTTTTACAAGTTTATCTCCAATTTCCTAATACAGCTTATCCTAACCGACTAGGACTAATCCTTGTCTTGTACGTCAAGTCTTGAACTTGGGCCGGCCCATGGGATGGCCCGCCAAGGTTGTTTGGTCCATAAGGACTCTACACCCACAGGGGCTGTCGCCGAACAGCAAGCTGAAGCAGGTTAATCCTTCTCAGATTGGCAAGGATTGGAAGGGCTTGAAATTGTTTCGATTTGTTGGTAAGAAGCCTAATTTTTCCTTGGGTACCTTTGGAATTAAAGCTAGATTAACCTAGCTGTTTTATATGTCTGTAGATATTGAAACTTGCATTGAGAAACAAGATGGCACAAGATGACGGCTCACAGTTCAAACAGATTGCTTGCCTTCCAAGTGTTTCTGCTACAATGTGTTTGAAAATGTTAACTGTATTAGAACATCTACATTGATTGTATCACAACTTTGGTTTGTCTATATATATAAGCTTAAACAACTGAAAGTGTCGAATTAGATATTAATCATTTCACATTCCATTATTATAATTTTTTATTGTTGCCATGATAGGGCGCAACGCACGCTAATGATTATAAATATTTATACAGACTTATGGATCTGAATAAAGTTCCTCATTTTGAATGTGGACTGTTCATCGATCTTGGACTCGAAGCGTTAATTTCATCAGGTTGTCTGTCGTCATGCATTAGCTCTTTCATCATATTGTGGTTCTCTGTTTGCAGCCAGGAATATTCTGAACTTTAGCGGCATAGCATAGCATCATGTCTGTAATAGTTTAGCTTCCCTTTTTTGTGCCTGCCATGTCTACCATCCATGCATTTATAGATGTGAGCCACTATTACCTACTGAAAATTGATTATGCTTAATTAGAATAGTATTGTTTGACCTGCTTGCGTGAGTGGTTTAGATTGAGATGCGTGATTATGTAAACTTTTGACCAATAATATGGATGCATCGGATTTCAAACACATGTCGACTACAAAGATTTTACCTTGCAGTTTCTATCTCATTATTTTTATGGCTTAGGTTATAACCTGTTAGCAAGTTCTTCATCATCTCTCTAAATGAATTCTGCATTTGCAGGGAGGTTCCTGAGTTAGGTCAGCTAAAATTCAAGAAAGGTATGTCTCCTGGTTATTGATCTCATGCTTTTACTGCTAGGTTGTGACTGCAGACTGACTATTGAGCTTCCTCTTCCTCTTTGTGGCTGCAGATTGACTATTGAGCTTCCTCTTCCTCTTATGTGGTAGTTTTTAAAGTTTTCCTTTCATGCATAATGTGTCCCTGCAATAGGCAACATGTTAGAAGTTCATATTCTGTGGCTCATCTTATTGCAGTTCCACAAAAGACTGTAGTTGCATGTATCTTGTGTCCTAAGTGAAGGTTTGCAGGTGCTATCTTACATAGTATTGTAAATTGCAGTATTCAGTTTTCAGGAAAGGAAATCTGGATATTTTACTGATATTATTTTGCCATTGTACACGGGGTGTGTTGACATCTATAGGTGTATGCTTCTTTTAGTGGTTGTTCTTTGTGGATATATTGGTAGGGTGCGCATTGCGCGCCCAACCGTTCTAGTAGCTTTGATCAAAATTTCCTTCCCTGCCCTTGAAAGCAGCTTTTCTTTCCAGCTTTGGATCCTTTTCCATACACGCTCCTTTAGATGATATGCAAAAGTTTTTTACTTTGATGTTCCCATATACACTGGTAAACCAAGATAATTTTCATTTCTAGCTTCGACACCAATATCCAGGGGCGACATTATAATCTGTTTATCACCATCCCTTGTATTATTGCTAAACATGATCGATGGTTTCTCCTTATTTATAATCTGACCTGAGCAGTCCTCATATAATTGTATAATATTTTGCAAACATTGTGCACTCCCTTGATCAATTTTAGAAGTAGCGATGAATCGTCTGCAAACAAAAGATGATTTATACTCCGTGCTTCTTGGCACACTTTAACTCTCCTCAAATCACCTCTATCTTCTGCAGCATTTAGTGAGGTAGAAAAACCCTCTGCACAAATTAGAAAAAGATCAGGTGAAATAGGATGCCCTTGTCGCAACCCTCTCAACAATATGATATTTTCAGCAAGATCACCATTCACTTTAATTCTATAAGCCATTGTAGAGATGCATTTCATGATAACTTGTACCCAATCTACAACAAACCCATTTTCAAAATCTTTCTCTCCAAGAAAATTCATTCCACTCTACCATAAGCCTTACTCATGTCTAGTTAATTTTATATCAGCAAAACCCTCTTGTCCCCTTCTTTTTGTGTGCATGAAGTGTGTCATTTCATAGTCAAGCTGAAGAGGCCGTGACACCCTAAGAGGGGGTGAATTAGGTGTCTCTAAAAACTAAGGCTCTAATTTCACATATAAAAACCAATTTCAATTTATATCTAAATGTGCTCTAGGTTTCTCTATGTGTTGCTATCTCTACCGCTACAAAGTTTTGGTCCAATCCTATACTAGCATGGCAAGTCTAGGAAAAGGTATATGCAGAAAGTAGTGCAAGTATGGAATGCGAAAGCTTAAAGGGTAGAGAAGAGCAAACTCGCGGCATAGTGATTTTTACCGAGGTATTGGAAAGCTCACGAGCTTTCCACTAGTCCTCGTTGTTGGAGCCCCTCTCAAAGGGAATGCCCACGCAGGGCATAAACTCCCCGGTCGAGTAACTCCATGGGTGACCACGGGATTTCCCCACGCGCAAGTGGGTCTCCACTCGTCCCTCCCGGATGCTCCTCGCCGCCTTCACTTGGTAGAGCTTTGGACAAAACGCCATGGGCCTCTCCTCCCTTGCACAAGCACCGGCGGCCACTCCACAAACTTGGTTGGAGGGTCTCGTAAGACTACAAGCACCAGATTTACGACACTTGGTGCGTGCAAGCAACGGTAAGCAAAGAGGTATGCAAACATCGCTAAACTCTAGGCTAAGCTATGAGATGCGCTAATGGGTCTAGACTAGCACTAATCACTTTGCTAATCACCTAGATCTTCTGTTTAGCACTTTGGTGGATTGAGCACTTAAGAATGTATAGAACACTTGCCAATATCTTCCCTGAGCTCAAGCACACTTCAAATAACCAGGGCACCTCTTACTTATAGCCCCAACCAAAGAAACTAGCCGCTGCCACTTTTCTGCGAACCGTCGACTGATTCAACGGGTGTAGATGAGGGACCGTCGAAATAGTCGCCGCCCCCTTTCTCTTTGAATCTTTGAACTCCAACGCCTACTTTGCACCGTTGACTGATTTGACGGGTGCCCCATCGAAATAGTCGTGGCCCACCAGAGACGAACGCACGCCGGTCTTCAATCACCATCGACTTATTCGATGGACCGTCGACTGATTCGATGGGTGCAGCGTCGAATTAGTCGTCACGTTCCAGAGACGTGCGCACCTTCGGCCTTCTAACACCATCGACTAATTCGATGGGCACACCGTCAAATTAGTCACCGTCTCTGCGTCTTGCAATTCTTCCTTGCCATCTTTTCTTCGCGGGTCTTTTCTTCTATCTCTATTGCCATCTTTTGGATGTCCTTGAATATGACTAAGGATACTTTTCTACATATTTTGGTTGCTAACACTTTTACATGATGAATTGGATGACTTCAATTTGGATAACCAACATTTGGATATTGATTATATAAGCACTTGGATAGCTTCTAAAGTATTCTTAGGACCTAGAAATATCTACAAATATCATCTAGACAAAATATTAGTCCCAGTGATTATGTTGCCAATCAATCGCCAAAATCACAAACAATGGCCTAGCCTAGGGCCATTTTCCTTATACAAGCAAAACAATATCAGTTATAAGCCTCCCGGAACGAAAGCACTTTGGTTTATAGCTATCACCTCTCTGGTAAAATTTGTTTTAACCAATTAGACAGCACCTTAGAAGCAATCTTGTACACAATATTACATAAATTAATGGGTCTCAAGTCTTTGATTTTATCTGGGTTCTCGACTTTAGGAATTAGCACAACAATGGTTTCATTCCATCCCACAGGCATACTACCCTCAGAAAGAAAACTTTTCACCTCCCTAATAATATCAACACCAACAATTGACCAATATTGTTTATAAAATAAAGCAGGCATACCGTCAGGACCTGGGGCTTTAAGATCACCCGTACTGTCGAGAGCTCCTTTAATTTTCTCATCAGTGAACTCTTTTAGCAAGCTTTGATTCATATCATCAGAAACACGTGGATTGACATGCTGCAGTTGCTCCTCTATCCTATCACCAACATATGTGATTCAAACAGAGAGATATAATAATTAGTAATTAACTTTCTCATCCGTTCTAGTTTTGTCACCTCACCCCCATTTTCAGTCTTCAGTTTTTTTTTTTATTTTAGTTCTTCGCCTCCTTTCCGATGCACACTGATGGAAATATTGGGTGTTGCGGTCACCTTTGTGCAGCCAGTGAGCATATGCACACGTTGCTTCCAGTATATGTCTAACTGTTCCTCCAATTTGTCCATCTTGTACCTCAATATTTGTTCCCTGGCTATATTATTTGCATCGAGACTTCCTCTTCCACATGCTTCTGTTGATGACCAAAAGTGGCTTAAAACCGATCAGGCTGGGACAACCGGTCTAAACCGCATGTACATGCGGTTAGATCGGCTGGGCCCTGTAGCCGATCTGGCAATGTGCCAGGCGGTCTGACCGCCTGTCCCCGAGTCCGAGTAGAATCAGGGTTTTCCGCGTTTTTAGATCTATACAAGGACTTCCTTACGGGGCAAGACCTCCCCACCCTATAAATATAAAGGGTTGTGGCCGATTGAGGACCTCTACCCAATCGTACAAATCATTGTCTTACTTTTTATCTCGAAACCCTAGATTTTCCAACCCCTTTGCTTTCCTTCTTCGTCTCTACGGCGTTTTAGAACGTTCTAAGTGGCCTTGCCGACCTTAGAACAACCCTAGGTTCGCAGCCTCCGACGGGGTCCCTCCCGAGATTGTGATCGTAGGCTTTCGCGGCGCCTCTGCTACAGGCGGTCTGACCGGCCCTACATGTGGTCTGACCGGCTGCACCCAAAAGCTCCGGCGAGGAGAATTCGACGACCGGCACGATCTAGCGCTTTCGTGTATTGACCAGAAACGCGTCAAGAGCTTCCAAGTCACGCTTCACCTTTTTTTATTCTTTTCACCAGATCGCCACTTTTATCACGGCTTGTGGAGGTGTCTGCTGCAGGTCGCGTCCTTCGGAGGAAGATGATTCCCAGTGTCAGAAACAAGACTTTTGTCTGCTGTCACTGGGCTGTGATTAGTGTATTGGTTTTGGTCTAATCCGCTGAGCCACTAGAAAACTATTTCATGTTGGGGACTGTGAATTTTGTTGGACGCATCTAGTAATCTGCAAAGTTTACATAAGAATGGCTCAACGCTTTTGTACACGTCAAAAATGACAATTGTTTTTTTGTACTAGATTATTATGTTTACATAAGAAGGCCTCTAATTTGATTTATACTAGATTATTATGTTTTTTGTCGCCAATTGTTTTAATAGGGCACTATAATTCTAGCTGATTATTTAGCTTTTCCTTTTATTTTTAGTGACCCAGGAGAGCAGGCCTCTCGCCAGAAGTTTATCTACAGGTCTTGCTCCATCTAGTCGCTTCCTTCCAAAAATAATAATACTTAGGTTTTGGACCTTGATAAAGAAAACTAACAAAAAACATACTCAGTGGTAAATTGGAAAGGAGCTAGAAATCCCTCATGGCATTCAATTTAAACAATTGTTTGTCATAGTTTGTCAGTATCATGATTTTGAAATGGAGTTGAAAGAGATTGATCTGGGAAAATTAGTAGATGTATTCCAAAGGCAATAGCCAGTTATATATTTAGGCAAGGATCAATGACGGTTTATAGAAACACCACCAATCACATGATCCTTGCCATATACACGGAAGCACTACTAGGGCCGGCGCACAGACCCTGGTGGGTGGTGTGGCCAGGCGCCCTGGACCCAATGGGCCAACCCAAGTACAACAATATCTATATCTTCTAACACACCCCTGCGCTCAAAGCGGCAGTACCACGAACGTTGAGACTGGTTCTGAAATCATTGAAGATTACTGAACGAAGACCCTTGGTGAAGATGTCGGCATACTGTGACGTGGTCGGCACATGTAGAACACGGACTTCACCAGCAGTCACTTTGTCACGAAAAAAGTGAAGGTCAATCTCAATATGCTTGGTGCGCTGATGCTAAATGGGATTAGAAGACATGTAGACAGAGCTGATGTTGTCGCAGTAAACAAGAACAGTGCGACGTAAAGGGGCATGTAATTCGTGGAGAAGCTGACGCAGCCAGGATACCTTTGCAACGGCATTGGCGACGGCGCGATACTCAGCCTCAGCACTGGAGCGGGAGACAGTGTTCTGGCGCTTCGAAGACCAAGAGACAAGGTTATCACCAAGAAACACAGCATAGCCCGAGGTGGACTTGCGCGTATCAGGACAACCAGCCCAATCAGCATCAGAATAAACTACCATCTCTGAAGGGGACGACGGCGTGAGGAGCAACCCAAGGTCAAGATTCCATCTCACATATCGCAGAATCCTTTTTAGAGCAGCAAGATGAGGCTCTCGGGGATCATGCATGTGAACACATACCTACTGAACAGCATAAGCAATGTCGGGACGAGTAAAAGTCAGATACTGTAAAGCACCATCCAGACTCCGAAAATCACTTGCATCCTGAACTGGGTCACCATCTGCAGGGAGCTTCGGATTGCAGTCCACAAGAGTAGAAACGGGTTTGCAATCAGCCATACCAGCCCAATTAAGAATGTCAACCATGTACTGGCGCTGGGAGAGAAACAGACCACCATGACGTCGCTCGACCTGGATACCCAAAAAATGATGTAGCTCGCCAAGATCCTTCATCGCAAATTCCTGCTGAAGAGCTCCAATCGTGCGCCGGAGAAGCTCAACTGAGGATGCAGTCAGAACAATGTCATGAACATAAAGCAAGAGATAGACAGTGTCTGATCCGTGGCGATAAACAAACAGTGAAGTGTCAGACTTGGCAGCGATAAACCCCAGGCTAAGTAGATGGCTGGCGAAGCGGCTGAACTAGGCACGGGGCGCCTGCTTTAGTCCGTAGAGGGACTTTCGCAGTCGGCAAACGAAATCTGGATGGGTGACGTCCTCAAAACCAGAAGGCTAAGCACAATACACAGTTTCTGTCAATGTGCCATGGAGAAAAGCATTCTTCACATTAAGCTGATGAACAGGCCACTGATGAGAGAGAGCCAGTGACAAAACGGTGCGAACGGTGGCTGGCTTCACAACAGGGCTGAAAGTCTCGTCATAATCGACACCCGGACGTTGAGAGAAGCCACGAAGAACCCATCTGGCCTTGTACCGCTCAAGAGAACCATCGGCATGAAGCTTGTGCTTGAAGATCCATTTTCCAGAGACAACATTAGCCTGTGGTGGACGAGGAACCAGCTCCCAAGTGGAGTTGTGCAGAAGGGCACCAAACTCCTCCACAGCAGCCCGCCAATTAGGGTCGGCAAGAGCGCTGCGATAGGTTTTGGGAATCGGCGAGAGAGTAGCGGCATGGAGCACTAGTCGAGGGGGCATCCTGAAACCACTCTTGGCGCAGGTGAGCATAGAGTGGGCGTTGATGATGACCGGCGTCGGGGCGGCGCCCTTGGGGAGGGCAACCGGAGGTGAGTGCTGGGGCAGTGGCGCGAAGCCAGGCGGCACCGTAGGATCACGTCTGGTGTAGACATGCTTGATGACCTGGGCAGCAGGCGGAGCGGCCACGGCCGCACGTGGCAGCGCAGATCCTGAAGACGTTGCCGCGCGTGGCTGCGCGGATCCTGGAGAGGTGGTCGCGCGTGGCTGCACGGAGCCTGGAGACATGGCCGCACGTGGCGGCGCGGATCCTAGAGAAGCCGACGTAGCACCAGGGGGGAGCGAGCGCGGTGGAGAAGCGCTGGCCGCGCGTGGCTGCACGGTGTCCAGCGCTGATGCAGCCGGAGGAGGGTCGCCGAGGGCCGCGTGTGGCAACGCAGCAGTCAAGGTCACCAGAGATGTGCTGGAGGGCCACGCCTGGCGAACAATGGGCTCGAGCCGACGCAGCCTGGGGAACCTGAAAGAAAGGGGTGTTGTGTCGAGCCAATAGGGGCTAACACAACGTTAGGGCTATCCAAGAACTCGAAGTCCGCAGGAGAGACGGGTTGGGAGAGGCGCTCAGCAAAGGGAAAAGCAGACTCATCAAAGACCACATGCCGAGAGATGATGACCTTGTTGGAAGCAAGATCAAGGCAACGATAACCCTTGTGATGAGCATAGTATCCCAAGAAAACACACAATGCAGAACGAGGAGCGAGCTTGTGTGGAGCTGTCACAGATAGGTTAGGGTAGCATTTGCACCCAAAAACCCATAAGTGATCATAGGTAGGAGCGGATCCAAAGAGGGCGAGATACGGAGTAGAGGAGCCGAGTGCCTTGGTGGGTAGCAGGTTGAAGAGGTGGGTCGTGGTGTTGAGGGCCTCGACCCAGAATGAGGGGGATGCGCTAGCCTGGAACAGAAGGGAGCGAACAACGTTATTAATGGAACGAATAACGCGTTTAGCTTTACCATTCTGGGCGGAGGTGTAGGGACACGACATGAACAGATGGACGCCACTGGTCAAGAAGAATGTGCGGGAGCTAGAGTTGTCAAACTCTTTGCCGTTGTCGCACTGAACTGCCTTGACAGGAACGCCAATCTGTGTTTGCACATAAGCAAAGAAATGAGTAAGGGTAGAGAACGTGTCAGACTTTAGGCGCAATGGAAAGGTCTAGAGATAATGAGAACAATCGTCAAGAATCACAAGATAATATTTAAAACCCGATACACTTACAATAGGTGAAGTCCACAAATCACAATGTATAAGATCAAATTTATTAATGGCTCTAGATGACGATGTACTAAAAGGTAGACGGACATGCCGCCCAAGCTGACACGCATGACAAAGGGAGGAGCCGCCGTCAATGGAACACGCTGGAAGAACGGAGGCGAGCTTGCCAAAAGCTTCACGTCCAGGATGACCAAGGCGACGATGCCAAAGAGAGGCGGTGGTGGTGCCGACGAGGGAGTGAGCATCGGCTGGAAGGTGCAATGGATAGAGTGGCCCAGAGCTATTGCACCTGACGATCAGATTCTTGGATAGGAGATCCTTCACAGAACAACCAAAGTGGTCAAACTCCACAGAACAATTATTATCGATAGTAAACTGACGAACGGAAATAAGGTTCTTAATAAGTTGAGGAGAAACAAGAACATTATTAAGACGCAAAGATCCAGGTAAGTCAGTGGAACCAGTTGCAGCGACGGGCCAAAGGGAACCGTTACCGACAACAATGGAGGACGGAGTAGTGGACAGGGGTGGTACGGAGCGGGACAGGGCTGACAAATGAGAAGTCATATGGGAAGAAGCACCTGAATCGAAGTACCACTCGTTGTTCTGGGGTTGGTTCAGTGTCACAGTACTGAATGTCGAGGCAAGGGACTGCTGGTCCCAAGTAGGGAGGCCAGCAGTCGAGGTGTAATAGCCCGGGGTTGGTGCAATCCACTGGCCGGGGGCGATGCTCGGGGTCCAGGGTGCAATGGGCACTTGGAGCTGCTGCGGGGCACTCATCAGGGCTTGCTGGTAGGCTAGCAAGGCCTGTTGGTGCGGCTGCTGCTGCATGGACGGCGATGGCTGGTGCTGCTGTTGAGGACGTGACGGCAGGGGTGCGAGAGGAGGCCGGGGACCGGGCCACATTTGAATTGTGCCGGTCCACGGGTTGTAGAAGGTCGGCCAGCCACCGCTGGTACCTGGGCCGCCCTTGGTCTTCTTGCCAGCACGCTTGCCGCGATTCTTGGGCGCAGCACCGAGCGAGGGAGCAGGAACACCCCCGGCGCTGGAGCCACCCCCAGCAGGCAAGGGATCAGGGAGGTGCGTGGGAGCAGGAGAGTCGACGACGAGAGTGGTTGGAGTAGAGCCGTGCTGGACAGAGGTGAGCTCTTCGAGGCGCAGAGCGTCCCTGGCCTCCAAGTAGGAGGGGAAGGGTTTGTTGCGGCGAAGGTGTAGACCGATGTTGGTGAAGCGCTCGTTGAGGCCTCGAATGAGATTGAGGATGAGGGTGCAATCTGTAACGACCTCGCCAAGGTCGCCGAGGTCAGCAGCCATGCGCTTGAGTCGCCTGCAGTAGTCGTCGATGGAGAGATCACCCTGAGAGAATTTCCGGAACTTGGCGTCGAGGTAGAGGGCGCAGGTTTCGCGGTTGCCCAGGAACTGAGATTCCACGGCACGCCAAGCATCGCACGCAGAAACGTCGCCCGCGAAGACGGACTCGGCGAGGTCGTCGGAGATGGAGCCGAGGATCCAGGACTTCACCGTGCAGTCCATACGTGCCCAGTCGGGGTAGACGTCGGCGGGTGCGTCGAATAGCACGTGGTCTTGCAGGGAGAACTTGCCGACCGCGAGGAGGAACTGATCGCACCAGCGCGCGTAGTTCCCGGCAGAAACATCGAGAGTCACGGGAACGAGACTCCGAATATTCTGGATGGTGACGGCCTGCGCGTGGAGGTTGACAAGGGTGGCAGCCTCGTGCAGCAGGATGGCATGGCGAAGATCAGCGTCAGGGGCGGGCTTCTCTTCGTCGTCGTCGGAGAGGGGAACGGCGGCGCGCTCACGCTCAGCGCATTCCAGGGCTTCGCGCGCACGAGCATCAGCGGCATCACGTTCCCTGGCAGTGGCGGCGGCTTCGTCTTCGGCCTAGGCGGCGCGAGCGTAGGCGGCGTTCCGGGCTGCCTAACGATCAACTTTGGCCTTAGCGGCGGTGGCGTCAGCGTTGACTTGGGCTGGGGTGGTAGCATCGGCGGCAGCCTTGGATTTGGCTGCGGCGTCGGCTTCAGCCTGAGCGGAGGGGGAGAGGGACCCAGCCATGAGGGGGCGCAGCACGGCGACGAGGGCCGGTGCGGCAGGCGCAGCCGTGGAGGTGCGCGAGGGCTAGGGTAGCGGAAGTTGAGGCGGGTGAGCAACCTGGACTCGTGATACCATGAAAGAGATTGATCTAGGAAAATTAGTAGATGTATTCCAAAGGCAATAGCCGGTTACATATATAGGCAAAGATCAATGACGGTTTATAGAAATACCACCAATCACATGGTCCTTGCCATATACATGGAAGCACTACTAGGGCCGGCGCACATACCCTGGTGGGTGGTGCAGCCAGGCGCCCTAGACCCAATGGGCCAACCCAAGTACAACAATATCTATATCTTCTAACAGGAGTGACGAGGGGAACCAACCTGTGGTTGCATGTCAAGGAGTTCTTGAGCCAGGGCACAATTTAGGGAAAATAAAAGATGATGGCTAAAGAGGTGTGGCGGCTAGCATGGCTGCCTGGCCCGTGGCGCTCAACGAGGGCGTGTCCGCGTGTGGCACTATGGCAAGCGTGCAGTCCCCCTGTCCGCAGCGCTCGATTTGATCGTGGATTGCTCGATGGACCAACCACCAAGGCGGCAACAACGATGAGCCGCTTTGCTTCGCCAGGTCATGCGAAACTCGGTGATTCAATTATTTCATCGTTTTATTTAGTAGCAATTTCTTTTCGCCATGGTTTCTATTTAGCTTCAATTTGTTATGCTCTATTTAGCTTCGATTTTTTAAGCATTGGTTTTATCGTATTTGACTAATTGCTCGATTTAGATCTCTATTCTATTCTATTCTATTCTATTCAATTTACGTCGTATACGGTTGTTGGAATCCGGTGAGGACTCGGGTGTAGACCCAACGGGAAGGAGCCAAGGAGATGATGGGGATAGCACAGCGGAGGACGTTGGGGTGGCATCCCGAGGTGGACTCCATGGTGTATGCTCTCGACGGTGGGCACGCCTAGCGTGTAGTGATGGGAAATAGGAAGGGGCAGCCGAGGACAAAGAAGACAACATGTTTCGGACAACGAGGGGTAGAAGTATATACCTGACAAGTGGGCCTCATTGTCCATACGACAGATAAAAAACAGGCAGAAATCTTATTTGCTTTAGAAATACATATAGATATACACACACTCTATGAGCAGCCTTATTATTATTCCAGCGATGCTTTCCAATTAAATTAAAGTTTCAATCATTGTTGTGAAGGGAAGACAGCAACATCACTGCCCAGACTGAAGGTATGAAAGAGTCGTTTTGGCGTGCTGTGACCAAGGCAGGCACAATTCAAAGTCAAACATCAACGTTTGGACTAGAAAATAGCATGGACTGCTTCAATGTACGTGCAAGAAGCACTAGAGCACTGCATGCGGCCATTGACGATACAAGTGCGCATAGAAGCCGTGGGCGGCCAGGAGAGCTTATAAATAAAGCCAAACAGCGCCACCTCCCAGCGTTGCACAGGCAGATCAGATCATTTGGCCCACATATGTGTTGTTTTGAGCGCGGAAAGTAAGACGAGAGAGCAAAGGTAACGAGAATGTGTTAGAATATTTGCGTCTGGCCCATTATTCTATTTATTCTAAAGGATTATAGCCTACTTTTGATGTTAAAATTATTATGGTTAACACCATACTGGTAATGGAAAAGAACTCTGCTCCGACAGAAAAAGAACCCTGGCGACGCTTCGTACCAGTCACAGGGTTGATTCTACAGAGAACCCTGTGGGTATCAGACAACCCTGTCGACATTTACTACGAATCCCAGAGTTGAGTCTGTAGAGAACTCTGAGGGTCTCAGACAACCCTGGTGGTTCTCAAAGAACCCTGGCGGCTCTCAAACAACCCTGGCCTGAGCCTGAGCATGAGCCTGACTTGCGTGCGGGAGGGATCTCCCTTTTTGCTGGTTATGGAAACTGAGGATGCGGTAATTGGAAGGGCTGATTATGGTAATCACTGATACCATGGTTCAGCCTTCCATAATTCAGCTTTCCATAATTCAGCCTTCCCGATTCTCTCCCGTCCAGGTTCATCCTCTCGTCTCACCCGAGGGCTATGAATAGAAAGCCATCTTCTCCTTTGAGACAGAGATTTTTGAGTCCATTACTTCTCCTCCTTCCTCTGCTGCAAATCTGCCTCCCCATCGCCGGCGCTGCGCGCACACCACCGGCGAGAGCAGGTGCCTCCGACACCATTGCTTCCTTGAGATCCTGCTCGGGATATCGGGGCAATCAGGTTTCTGGGGAGCGTCTCTACGCGACTGCTCGCCCAGAACTGCTACGTCTTCACCGGCGTACGGTTCACCGTCCTGGAGACTCCGCCGCCGTCGAACGACTACACTGCGCCGCGTCTTCTTCCTGCACGACTCCGGCGCACGGACTGCACTGCGTCAATAGATCTTCCTGCATCGAATTTGTACGACTACCTCGAGCAAGGCCAGTCGAGGAACATCATGAGTTCGGATGATATTACTCCAGCTGGTAACGGCGCAACCGATGCCCCTGGCAGAGGTCCCGCCCCATGGTACTTTTCGATGTCCGAACTGCTATCCTTCATCTTATTCGTGTTCTTCTTTAAATCTATGTTAAACTTGAACACGTGCACATGGATTGTTTCACTCATTATAGTCATGCAAATATTTGTGAATTTAATTATAACCTTGGGAATTAAAATATGGCCTATTGCAGATAATTATCCAACAATCCAGAAACCTGACTTTAGTGATAATTATGTTGATAGGTTTTCGGTTGCTCAATTTGCTTCATCCAATAAGCCAAACACTTTTGACGGTACATATTTTGTGAGTTGGCGTGAACGAATGGTACTGTGGTTAACCACCATGGGCATCATGGATGTGGCGGAAGGGAAGCCCGAACAATGCACCTCCGAGCAGGGAAGTGCGTTCGAGGTTAAAGATAATCTCTTCCGCGGATGCATCCTTGGTGTGATTGCCCCACATCTGATTAATCCCCTTCTTAAGAAGAAGACTGGGAAAGAGATGTGGGACGCCCTTGATGCCCAGTACGGGGTGTCTGATGCTGGCAGTGAGCTGTATCTCATGGAGCAGTTCCTAGACTACAGGATGGTGGAAGACCGTCCTGTGGTGGAACAAGCTAATGAGTTGCATGTGCTGGCTAAAGACCTCGGCTGTTGCAACAAAGAGAACCCTTGCGTGCTACCCGACAAGTTTGTGGCCGAAGGTATCATCTCCAAGCTGCCACCTTCTTGGAGGGACTTTGCTACTTCTCTGAAACACAGGAGGCAGGAGTTCACAATTGATGGACTCATTGGCACTCTTGATGTGGAGGAAAAGGCGAGAGCAAAGGACGTACGTAACAAGGGGACACTTGTCGATGCAAGCGCGAACTTTGTTCAAAAGAACATTAATGCTCGCACCAACAACAAGGGCAAAGGCAAGAAACCGCCTCAGCCACAGAACCCTGGGAAGGCTAAACAAACCACCGGGTTCAAGAAGAAGAAGGGAGCCTGCTATGTGTGCGGGAGTGAGGATCACTTTGCTGGAAAGTGTCCTCAACGCAAAGAAGGCAAATCTGCCAACATAGTCATTAGCGAGCCTGCAGGAACATTGGGGTACGGTAATCATTTACCTACAGTTCTTTCAGTTATGTGTACACCCGAGTGGTGGGTAGACACTGGCGCTAATATTCATGTATGTGCTGACATTTTCTTGTTCTCTTCATACAAGGTCGGGGGGACTACCTCCTTGCTGATGGGGAACGGAGCTCCTGCGTGTGTACTTGGTGTTGGTACGGTCAATCTGAAGTTTACTTCGGGAAAGATCGTGCAGCTGAAGAACGTGCAGCATGTCCCCACCATCAAGAAGAATCTAGTCAGCGGCTCTCTACTCTGTAGAGATGGTTTTAAATTAGTCTTCGAGTCAAATAAATGTATTCTGTCAAAGTTTGGAACCCTTGTTGGTAAAAGCTATGATAGCGGAGGTTTGTTCCGTTTTTTACTTGATGATGGATGTAATAAAGCAGTGAACAATATTGTTAACATTGATGAATCTAATGTTTGGCATTCGAGGCTTTGTCACGTTAATTTTGGTTGTATGTCACGACTTGCAAATCTGAGTTTAATTCCAAAGTTTACCTTTGCCAAGAATTCTAAGTGCCTTGCATGTGTTGGTTCAAAACAAACTCGCAAGCCACACGTGGCTGCTGAGGCGAGAGACTTGGCACCTCTAGAATTAATTCATTCTTCTGATCTCTGTGAGATGAATGGAGTGTTGACAAAAGGTGGAAAGAAATATTTCATGACTCTTATAGATGATAGCACTAGATATTGTTATATTTACTTGTTGGGAACTAAAGATGAAGCTCTTCACTACTTTAAAATCTATAAAGCTGTAGTAGAAAACCAACTTGAGAAGAAAATCAAAAGAATTAGGTCAGATCGCGGTGGCGAGTACTTTTCAAAGTCGTTTGACTTATTCTGCGAAGAACACGGTATTATTCATGAGAGGACGCCTCCCTACTCTCCCCAATCAAACGGGGTTGCCAAAAGAAAGAACCGAACCTTGACTGACTTGGTTAACGCCATGTTGGATACCTCGGGACTTTCTAGGGAATGGTGGGGTGAGGCTATATTGACAGCATGTCATGTCCTAAACCGTGTACCTCCAAAGAATAAAGAGAAGACACCATTCGAGGAATGGGAAAAGAAAAGGCTAACGCTTTCCTACTTGCGTACTTGGGGTTGTTTGGCCAAAGCATGTGTGCCCATCAACAAGAAGCGCAAACTTGGACCTAAAACTGTAGATTGTGTTTTTCTTGGTTATGCTATTCATAGCGTTGGATATAGATTTTTGGTAGTGAACTCTGGAGTACCTGACATGGTGGTTGGTACAATTTTTGAGACCAGAGATGCTACGTTCTTTGAGAACATGTTTCCAATGAAAAATAGAACAAGTTCATCTAGGCAAGAGATTATCGAGGATGATATCTCTGCCGAACCGATTGTACACGATGAATTCTCTCATGTGAGACATCCTGAGGAGGATATCAATGGAGCTCCTAGAAGGAGTAAGAGACAGAAGACTGCAAAGTCTTTTAGTGATGACTTCATTGTATACCTCGTGGATGACACGCCTAGGACCATTAAAGAGGCATATTCAACTCCTGATGCTGACTATTGGAAGGAAGCTATCAGAAATGAAATGGACTCTATTATGACTAATGGTACCTGGGAGGTTATTGATCGCCCTTATGGATGCAAGCCTGTGGGATGCAAATGGGTGTTCAAGAAAAAGCTTAGGCCTGATGGTACAATCAAAAAGTACAAGGCTAGGCTTGTGGCCAAGGGTTATACCCAGAAAGAAGGAGAGGACTATTTTGACACTTACTCACCTGTTGCTCGTTTGACCACTATTCGAGTGCTACTCTCACTGGCAGCCTCCTATGGGCTTCTCGTTCATCAAATGGACGTGAAGACAGCTTTCCTAAATAGGGAGTTGGAAGAGGAGATCTATATGGATCAGCCTGATGGGTTTGCAGCAAATGGTCAAGAGAGAAAGGTGTGCAAACTGTTGAAGTCTCTGTATGGCCTCAAGCAAGCACCTAAGCAGTGGCATGAGAAGTTTGACAGAACTCTAACCTCTGTTGGTTTTGTTTCAAACGAATCCGACAAATGTGTGTACTATCATTTTGGTGGAGGTGATGGAGTGATTCTGTGTCTGTATGTGGATGACATACTGATCTTCGGGACTAACCTTAGTGTGATTAAGGAAGTCAAGGATTTTCTCTCTCAGATCTTTGAGATGAAAGATCTGGGAGAGGCCGATGTTATCCTCAATATCAAGCTAGTAAATGACGGAAATGGTGGGGTGACTCTGTCACAGGCCCACTATGTGGAAAACATGTTGAGTCGCTTTGGTTACAGCGACTACAAGTCTATCTCAACCCCTTATGATGCCAGTCTGATATTGAAGAAGAATAAAAGGATAACGAGAGATCAATTGAGATACTCTCAAATAATTGGTTCATTGATGTATCTAGCCAGCGCTACGAGGCCTGACATCGCATATGCTGTGAGCAAATTGAGTCGGTTTGTTTCAAACCTGGGCGATGATCACCGGAGAGCTCTTGAAAGAGCAATGCGCTATCTAGTAGGAACAATGGACTATGGAATTCATTATACCGGGGACCCCAAGGTTCTAGAAGGGTATAGTGATTCGAACTGGATATCAGATGCTGATGAGCTCAAGGCCACGAGTGGTTATGTGTTCACACTCGGAGGTGGTGCTGTTTCCTGGAAGTCTTGCAAGCAGACCATCTTAACGAGGTCAAGAATGGAAGCAGAACTCACAGCACTGGATACCGCCACAGTTGAGGCCGAATGGCTTCGTGAACTCCTTACTGACCTGCCGATAGTTGAAAAACCGATACCGGCAATTCTGATGAACTGTGATAATCAAACTGTGATTATCAAGGTGAACAGTTGTAAGGACAACATGAAGTCATCTAGACATGTGAAAAGACGGTTAAAGTCTGTCAGGAAATTGAGAAACTCCAGAGTTATAACCTTGGATTATATTCAGACGGCTAAAAACCTGGCAGATCAATTCACAAAGGGTCTTTCACGCAATGTGATAGACTATGTATCTTTGGAATTGGGCTTGAGACCCACGTGAGTTACTCTATGGTTGAAACCCATTCTGTGTGATCGGAGATCCCGTGAAGCAGGATGGAGCAACAAGCTATAGTGTAACTGAGAGAAGAGAACCTTTAATGAAGGCTCATTCCATGAGAAGATGCATTTCTCTTCAACCCTGTAAGGTAGGATGGTTTATACCTTAATGTGCTCCAAGTGGTTTCATGGAACAAGGCAGTTGTTTCATTGAAACAGAGATGTTGTCCTACAGAACATCTTTAAGGAACACACCTATATGAGCCTGACTACTGGTCATAGTCTATGAGATTTGGGTGATCTCTAGAAACTCATGAAAGGCATGGAGTATGACCCATAAGCTCCAAAACAGCGGGGATGCTACTACAGCCTAGTATCAGTGCAGAGCTCTGGTGAAACTTGTTCGCACAAAACTGGCAATTCAAGGCATAGTCCATTGTTCAGTTGTGAACGAATGTAGCCCTAGTTCTAGATGGAAGTTCAACTTAACAGTCTCCATCAAATACGGGTATATCAAAGAGGATCTGAGAACATTTCAAGTACGGCGTAGAATCCTTGGTGGGGATTGTTAGAATATTTGGGTCTGGCCCATTATTCTATTTATTCTAAAGGATTATAGCCTACTTTTGATGTTAAAATTATTATGGTTAACACCATACTGGTAATGGAAAAGAACTCTGCTCCGACAGAAAAAGAACCCTGGCGACGCTTCGTACCAGTCACAGGGTTGATTCTACAGAGAACCCTGTGGGTATCAGACAACCCTGGCGACATTTACTACGAATCCCAGAGTTGAGTCTGTAGAGAACTCTGAGGGTCTCAGACAACCCTGGTGGTTCTCAAAGAACCCTGGCGGCTCTCAAACAACCCTGGCCTGAGCCTGAGCATGAGCCTGACTTGCGTGCGGGAGGGATCTCCCTTTTTGCTGGTTATGGAAACTGAGGATGCGGTAATTGGAAGGGCTGATTATGGTAATCACTGATACCATGGTTCAGCCTTCCGTAATTCAGCTTTCCATAATTCGGCCTTCCCGATTCTCTCCCGTCCAGGTTCATCCTCTCGTCTCACCCGAGGGCTAAATAGAAAGCCATCTTCTCCTTTGAGACAGAGATTTTTGAGTCCATTACTTCTCCTCCTTCCTCTGCTGCAAATCTGCCTCCCCATCGCCGTGGAAGGAGGTATGTGCTATATCGCACCATACCATATTAGTCTACCAAATATGCTTTTTCTCCTTTTCTTCAGCACCTTTATCTTTGGAAAACACTTTTCTGTAAAAACTTCTTTCATCGAACTTACCGAAGCATAACGTGAATAAGTTGTTTGTATTATATATGACCAATGCAGAGAAATTTGGTTTTGTGCCACGCTCAAAGGTGGGTTTCGCCACTTTGCCATCCCGTAATTGGGTTTCGCCAGAATGCCATTATCAAACCATGTCACACCGCTACTTTGCCTTTTCGCGATTTTGCTACCTATTTTGGGTTTTTTCCTACCCGGTGTGACAAAAATACCAATGAAGCATCTGGATCTTATCCAATCTCCTTCCTCTTCTTCTCGCTGCGACGCTCGCACCTCTCCCCGTGCACCCCCGACTCGTCCGCCTCCCTCGTCCCTCCCAGGTTGCCACCTCCCCAGTGTGCCGCCTCACCCAGTGCGTCGCCTCCTCCTCCACTAGTGCGCTGCCGCTTCCTAGCCTCCCACCGGCCAAACCCTAGGCCTGGGTGCCTGGCCGTCGCCTCCTCCCCACCGCTGCCTCTCACCGCCGGCTTCCTCCACCATCGGCTGCCTCCCACCGCCTGCTCCGATCCACGAGCGCTGCTGAGGTGAGGTGAGCGAGGTGTGTGATTCGTCGTGGAATCGAGCTCCGGACGAGATCCACCATGGTCGCCGAGGTGAGCTCACCGTGGAGAAGGGCGACGAGATCTGTAGCCTCGCCTGCTGCCCAACGACAGACGACTTGTCCTCTTCCCCCCCCCCCTCCCTACTCTATTGTGGAGGCGCCATCACCTCCTCGTCGAGCTGGAGCAGAGGCCGGGCTGCCGGATCCTGGGTGCTGCCTCCCTGCTCTCGCCTCTCTCTATGTGGATTTGGCTTCTTTGATTTTTGTTCTTCGATTTTTGTGGATTTGGCTTGTGGGAGCTCAATCTGGTTGATTTCTTCTTCGATTCGGCTCATGGGATCTCGATCCGTGCGGGATTTGCGGCCTCATCTTCTTTGCCTCCTCGCTCTCTCTCTCGGCAGCCATGGCGGGCCAGCGGCCGGGGCGGCGAGGCTCCGTCTGCCCTCGAATCGGCCGATGCGGCGGCTCTGTCCTCCTCTCTCTCCAGAGGTATTTTTGTCACACCGGGTAGGAAAAAACCCAAAATAGGTAGCAAAATCGCGAAAAGGCAAAGTAGCTGTCTGACATGGTTTGATAATGGCATTCTGGCGACACCCAATTGCGGGATGGCAAAGTGGCGAAACCTACCTTTGAGCATGGCACAAAACCAAATTTCTCACCAATGCACCGGGTCAATTAAGATACGCTATATAGCACACGAGCAGCAAGACTTGTGTGTGAGACTAACAAGAGATCAACGTGACTGTAGGGAGAATTCTGGGGGACCGGGGTGGTCTCTGGCCAAGACCGGGCTCGCCGATGCCCAACCGCTTCCATCAAACCGCCAGCCCCAACCATCCTGGGTCCCAGGAGTGACAGACAGTTCCCGCGCCATATTATCACGATTAGCAGTGATGTTGTTGGTATCTCATTGTTGCAGTGTACAGATACTGCCATGTACTTCTGATGTATTTAAATCTTTGACGAACTGATGTATATATTTTTTTTCACTATTCTGAGAAGTGAAATGTTTAGTTTGTAAAACTACAATTCTATGAAAATGTCTATTTGGCGGGAGTTAGTAAAACCGTGCCATTCTGTTTGGCATCGAAAGTAGGCGGGCAATGTGTTTGCAACCAGAATTAGCATATTCGCGAATCGTGATGTGACTGATGGCAGTTTAAAACTCATAGGGCCTTACTGCTCTACGCCTCAAAAATGGTTTCCAATAATCAATATCAGTCTGCTAGTCAGCTGTGTGAGCTTATGAGCATTTGTCGTGGGTAAATGAAAATATATGCAATCAGGCCCAGGAAAGGATCGGAACGGGAATATATGCTAATTATCTTTGTCAGTTGAGCAAGTGAAACCAACCGTATAAGAAAATTACAAGTACGCTTTTGTGAAGAGGCTCCATTCCGATTGACAAGCTATTGAATCTTTAATTTTGGTCAGAGATAATTCTCGCAAGAACGACTCCAAAATCATATTAACTAGCCATATTAAACAACTACTTCTCCCGTGCACTACAACGAGGAATTTGCGACGGTTGTGTTTAACCTATTACAGCAGGCGTAGCCTGAGCTAGTTGTGATGAGTTTTACATCATAGGTGGTTAGAAACACCAACAGGTTATGATGGTTAACACAATACAACTTATTTGTGCAAACCAGTTGTATTGTGTTAAACATCACAATCTGTTGTATAGTGTTAAGAATCACCAACGACCGACTGTAATGTTGGGCACAGTGTTTTCAAATCGCTCGATTAATCCCGATTAATCAATCAACATATCATTTTCTCGACATCGATCAGGTAAATCGATTCGATTTTACTGGCTAGTCAAGCGTTCAGGAAACTAATCGGTGATTAATCACGACTAGTCGAGGTACTCTAGTCAAACGACTAGCCTTGCCTTTCACATGTGGTTGGTTTTCAGCACTTCTGCTAACCTAGGATTCAAGAAGGAGGGGAATTCGAGTTGGATCTACTTTTAGATGGCTGAACAATATGTAATGATCTATTCATTCGTTTATGCTGCTATACACTTTGAGATTTGAGATTGGACTTGAAGAACTTATATTTTATTGCTCTTGATGTGTTCTCCATACACTTTGAGATTTGAGATTGGACTTGAAGAACTTATATTTTATTGCTCTTGATGTGTTCTCCATTCAAAACGAAGAAACCAATAAAGGAAACTATATGTTGGCCTTAAACCAAGTCTGTGCTCAATGCAATCTTTCTGTCATTATATTCTACTAGTGGCCGATTAGGCTATAAAACTACTTTAGATCGACCAGACGACTAGATTGACTAGCTCAGAACTAACCACGATTAATCGATACCTAGTCGTGATTAATCACCTAGTCGGTACCCAGCGTCTAGGAGCGACTTAACGATTTGAAAACATTGGTACTTGGGCATCACAATCCACTGTGATGATGTAGGCAATACAACTACTATAACCCAACCAACTCCCTTCGCCTAACCATTTGTAAAGGGGGTTATGAACCAGTCGTACTACTATGTGTAGTAGTGAATCATGACGTAACTCGGTGGGGAGGGTGGTGGTATCGTATAGAAATCTAGGCCGTTCGGATCCCCAATCATGTTCTGGTTCCTCACAACAGCTTGTGAGACGTGAGAGATTGTTGAAGATCATCCCACTCCCTCAAGCACACGCACAAGAACAAAGGACACATGGTTGTAAGGAACAACACACTTCTCATTTTATCTCTACATGTGATCACATTTTATAGATATAACTAATAAAAGCTCAATGGTTCATGAGTGCATCATGAGTGAAGCATGAGTGCAACCTTCAAAGAATTAAGATAGGAGTCCAATAGTACCCTAGTGAAATTCTTAACAAACTGCACATTTTTAAAAATATGAGGTGAAAAATGGTTAACATTGAAGTCTTCCTAGGTAGAATAAGAGCATCTCCAAGAGACCCAATTTTGACTCTCTATTTGCCTCTCCATAAAGATTACACTCTATGTTAAGTATCTCACTCCGACAAACTGTTGATTTGCTATGTCCTAGTTTGGCTAGCTGGATTGGCTAGCCATGGGGCCAATTTGGATAGTAGTATGATTTTGCGAGTTGGATAACTAGTTTATTGGAGATCTATTTTGGTGTCGAGTAGCCAAAATTTGGCTTGGAAAACTATTTGGCTAGTCTCTTAGAGATGCTCAAAACTGTTCCTCACATCTTTACAACTACATGCAAATAACCTACTGGGCAATAGGCCCAACCCATGTAATAATTACGCCCCTTATGAAGGCCCAAGAGCACATTTGTAAATATTGTACACACTAGAGGCTCGGAGATAAATTGCCACCCTTCTTTCCCCTCTATATAAAGGACCCAAGGGGGGCAATAGGGTGGGGGGTTTAGTGCCTTTATATCTCATTTATGGCTATGATTGTTTGGTGGAGTTCCATCCCCAACATAACCTTCCTCTGTCGTACTCCATCGGTTGAATATTGACAAAGGTAAGAGACCCTGATTATTATTGTGCATGACATATTTTTCCTAATATAGCTATGATTTTTCTTTTTGGAAAATAGCTATGTTAGAGTATTTATTATTGCTCCAATGCGGCAGCTCCATATTTTGCATATTAGGGTGTATTTTGATTGGTCCACTTTGAAAACTAGTGGAATAAATAGTGCGTTGGAAAGAGTTTTGTGAGGGAAATAAATATTATGAATAGTGAAAAGTGGGTGATGAATAGTGGAAAGTGTATAGCCTTAGTGTGTGGGTTGTTTGTTTTTATAGGGAGTATTAGGATTGAGAAAGTCTATAAAAGCACCATATGACTGTCAATTACTTATATAATTATAATTAATAGAAAATTAATTATGTATTTATAATGCGTGAGTTTTGCATTCTCAGTCTATCAAGGAAACATGGGATATTTTTTTAGTTAGGATATTCCTCTAAAAAATCCTACTATATATGCAAGTGTGTGACTATTATGATATTTATTGGTGTTAAATACTAGTAACTTCCATGATTAAAAGTTTCTAAAATAATAATAATATACTCCCTTCATTCCAAAATATTAGTCATTCTGTGTGTTATTTTGAGTGTCTAAATTCATGACATCTTCTATAAACCTATACATATACTTGTCTAGATTCATATCTTTTTCAATGAATCTGGTAAAAAACATGATGACTAATAATTTAAAACACGGAACGAGTATTAATAAAGTATAAATATGCAGCGTACATTTCATCTAGTTGGCTAGAGTTTACAAACTTTGGTTTTTTTGAAATCATAATAGGGTTCGTATTTAAAATACGTAGTCGTAAAGTTCACTCATGGTGTGTCATAAATGTTTTTATATTAGAAATATATATGAAAATTTAGGCTTATATTGAAGCAAATACACATTGCTAAGTAGTCCCTCCATGTACGAAAAGAATGCAGCTCTTATTTTTTAAGGAGTCAAACAGTTTTAATTTTTACTAAATTTTTGTAAGAATAGTACTAAAATTTATGATACAAACTAAGTTATTAGAGTATGCATTATAAATTTTTGTACTAAGTTTAGTTAAAATTAAAATTATTTTAACTTCTCCTTAAGCTATATTTTTTGGTGGACGGATTAGTACATCTGATGCCTCATCACTCATCAGGCTTGAGCCAGCCTTCATCAAGGTTCGGGCCTTTTGTCCTCGTGTGTCTCAAATCTATCCGCCCCGTGACCCCGTCGAATCAGAAACCCTAGCTTCAGCGCGACGGGATGACCGCGTCGGCCGACGATGGGACGTCTCCGGCGCCCACCGTGACGGAGGGAGAAACCCCAGCGGCGGCAGGTGCTGGGGCAGCTATTGAAGAGAGCGAGGGGATGAAGGGGGTGGCTGCGACTACAGTTGAGGAGCACGATGAGGTGGAGCCTGAGGAGGATCCTGAAGAGCAGGTGGAAGACGAGGAGGACGTGGAAGGGGATGCAGCGGAGGTGGAGCCTGCTGATGGGATGGAGGCGACATTGGTGAAGCCCCTGGCGGTGTTGAAGCCCGGGGAGGAGGACGAGCCGGAAGAGCTGGAGGGGGAAAAGGAAGAGCTGGATGAGGAACCTGAGGAAGCCAGGCCATCGGAAGAGGAGCCTGAGGAGCTGGTAGAGGAAAAGCAGGAATGCAATGGTGTTGAGGAGAAAGGCGCGGTGGATGAATCTGCGGCGAATGGTACGTAGATTATATGGCATGTTGATATCCATATTAACATTCAAGTGTTATGGTGGTAGTCCTTTTTGTTCGTGTAGATGCGCGATGTGTGTATGATTTGAAGTGTCAAATAGTCAAACCTCTCAGTAGTAAAAGAGTCACATTTTCCTTCTATTTACTGCAGACATGAATGAAGTATCCAAACAGGAGCACGGCAAATGTGGCAACATAAATATGGACAAAGTTGCAGATCAGTTGATCAAAGTTAGTGATAATGGTGCAAGCAAAAGTAATGATGCGCAGAACTCTGAACTTGATGGAGGTCTTGAACTATTTGTTGATGGATTGCCTAAAGATTGTGCTGAGGAAGACATTGCTGTGGTCTTTTCTCAAAGCGGGGAAGTTAAATCTGTTAGGATAATTAAAAATTCATCAACCGGAAATAACAAAGATATTGCACTTGTCTGTTATGTGAGTATTGAAGCTGCAAAGAAGGCTCTCACTGAATTGAAGGAGGGAATTGAGGTTTTGGATCTGACAATTAACCCCCATCCCTTTTACGCTGTTATTTTAATGTCAAAACTTAAGCATTATGGTCATATTCTATTTTTTAATGTTGTTTTCATCAGGTAAAAGGAGAAAAGGTTAGGGTATCTGCCTGTCAAGATAATAATGCCCTTTACCTGGGAAACATATGCAGGGGCTGGACCAAAGATCAGGCATGATATTACACAATTTAACTGATAAAAAAATCTTGTTATCTTCATTTGCCAGAATATTATTTCCCAAATATAAATTATTTAACTGTTCAATTTTGTTGAAAGGATAAAAATGCGGTTATGATCTATATGCACGTAATAGTAAACCCAAATTAGACTGTAGTCACTACTCAGATGTTGAGTCAGAGAATCACCATGGACAGATGCTGATTTTTATAAAAAAAATACCTTTCTTAAACAAATAAATAGAAGTGAAATGATGGTTGTTTTATGCAGCCATTGTAAGGTGTTTAGAGTTTATACGTATTCTACCATTATACAAATATTGGTAACTTATATTGTTGATAAAATGATTATTAATGTGAAGTTCAGAAGTGTTTGTTTGTGTCATTGCAAAAACTCATATAGCCAGATATTTGGTAATTGATAAAATGAAATGCAGATGCCTACCTAGAATTCTACTTGAAGAAAGTTGGAATCGTCTAATTCTTTATTCACACTTATCAGTTACATACTTCAAATGAGATTGCAGAATTTAGGAAATCATCAACTGCTGTAGTAGTGTTACCATTTACTTTATATTTATATTTATTTATCTCTTTTTAGGTGTTGACAACCTTAAAAAGTATCGGAATTCAAGGATGCAAGATAACCTTTCCCACTTACAGGGGAGGAAGCAGAGGGTTTGCTTTTCTTAAA
Source organism: Digitaria exilis (assembly GCA_015342445.1). Classification (NCBI taxonomy): domain Eukaryota; kingdom Viridiplantae; phylum Streptophyta; class Magnoliopsida; order Poales; family Poaceae; genus Digitaria; species Digitaria exilis. Next base: position 682,053 of record JACEFO010002538.1, read on the forward strand.
TTTGCCTCACATTACTATGCTAGAGCGGCATTTCTACGGTTAATGAAATCAAATGCTACTTTTGGCACTGATAGAAGTGCTAAAGTATCATTTTATCAAACCCGCATAAAACCAAGTGAGGATTTTATAGAGGTAAGAACAAGTTTAACATATTGGCATCTTTTATTTGCAGTATCTCAATTATTTTAATTATCCTTGTAATTTTTCCTTACTAAGGCCGTGTTTGGCATAGCTCCACTCCAACTTTTTTTTAGCTCCACTCTATTTTTTTTCCTGTTGAACATGTCCAACTTTGGAGGCCAACTACATATTTTTTCTAGAGCTCTTGAAGGGGTGCTCCAAAAACCAACTATACAAACCCAAACATGGAGTTGGAGGATAATTACCCAACAATGCCACTGATTACACAACTTACGGTTCGTTAAAACAAAAGAAAACGTCGACTGCCTCTTCCCCTGACGCCCCAGTGTTCCCGTCAGCCGTCGCTCTCCTCCGACGCCCCCCTCCTCCTTTGACACCCCTTTGTTCCGGTCGCCCTTATTCAGAGCCGTCAAACCCTTGGTTCTGCTGGGGAGCCAGGTGCACCGGGATGGATCTAGGTCATGGATGCCCACCACTGGAGAGTCGGGACCAGGAGGGGACTGTTCCCAGTGCTGCGTCTCCAACCCCAGCACACTGGCCCCGACTGAGATAACAGCATCGGAGAAGAAGAACCCATCCTCCGACATGGTTTTCATCCATCTCCTTGGCAATTAATCCCAGCAAATAAAATAAATCTGCAGCCACGCTACAATCACTTGCCGCGCGATCATCCCCTTCCTTTTTTGCAGCAGTGCGTGGGCACAAATCCACGATGTTCATGTATGTGCTGGCTATAAAATAGGTGGCATGGAAATCATGTCTTGCTTCGTTGTCATCATGGCTCTTGCCTTCGTTGTTCTCGCCCATGGTCCGTGTGCCACCTCGTCGGAGTCGGGGGGGCAGCGCATGTCCAGGCAAAGGGAGTGCACTTGCAGATCATGTGGGCAACAAAGTCATTTTCCTACCTAAAATCTCCTTTTTTTCTAGAGTTGGATACAAGAATTTGGCAAACATGTACAAGGGATCCTGGAGTTGGTGATCCTAGAGTTGCAAATCCTGGATTTGCTGATCCTAGAGTTGTTTTGCTAGAGTTGGAGTGCTGCCAAACATGCCCTAAATACCATGTGATGATAATGAATTAGGTTTTATTATGTGATACAGTAAGCAAGTTCCGGTTCTCATTGTTTTCGTTACAAGACTATGGACTGCAGCATGTCAGGTGTTCATGTACTGGCTGATAATAAATTGTGTACAAACTTGAGTACACAAAGTTTACACAAAACATCAGTAGTTGGCTATTTATTTTTTTCCATGATACTTTTATTAAACTTTTAGTGGAAAAATGGGAATATCATTCTGTAACTTTCCTATAAATTGCTGAAACTAAATTGTCCAGTAGCCAATCATACTAAGGAGTAACCGAAAGTGACATACTGACATTAGTTCTCTGGTGAAACTTGTCCGTTTTGACAATTGAATTCCTAGTGACTTTTTCTTCTCCCTGGCTTCTGGTGTTTGTTTTTTGTTCTAGATTGAGGTTTCTGGGTAAGTTCATCTTTTCAGGTACCTATTGGCTGTTCATGAAACAATAGAATGCACTATGTACCAAAAACCTAGCATGCATTCGTGATGTATTGGTAATCCTTGGCAGAGAAAATAGGTCTCACCCACATATATTTGTAGCACGTAGCAGCATTGTCATATTGGCAGAAAAGTCCCATCCACAAGGAACTCAGGAAAGGAGAATTCCCTTTGTTTAATGGCCATGTGTAAGGGACGTCCAGCCCAGGTTTCCTATCTCCATGTCCTGCAGAATCCATAGTTCCCTTGTGCCACCACCACCTCTTTTCTCCTGACATCTGTTTCCTTCCAATTGTGTGTGCACCTTCCTGAATGCTCAGCAGCTGTTCTTTTCCTCCAAGGCTTACTGTGTGCTGGTGAAGCTTACCAGATCGAACATCCTGTTAGCACAGCTGGACAAGAGTTGCCATTGCCCTTTCATTGCCATGTTCAAACTCTTGAAAGCTCTGCATATTGTGAGGATCTTGGTTCTATAATCCATGCGTAATATCTGTTTGTTTCTCATTCTTCTTATAAGGTGTAAAGATAATTAATTAATATATTCAATGATCTTAGGTGCTCATTCCAGACCTGTTACTCTAGCATTTTTGTGTGGAGGATCATAGTATCGACTGTGGTAACTATTTTTAGGAACTGGTTATTGGGTACACAGAATTGATTGAACCATTTTTAGATTTTTGATTTCCTAGCTAGCCATATAAGCTTTAACCAAGGAAAACGAGAAACCTCAAATCAGTTTTGATATTGGTCTGTAATATAAAAGGTTATGTCAAATAAGTAGGCAACTTCTGTCTTTTACAATCCCACAACCAAGTTATGGACCATGTTTTGTATGTAGATTACCAACTAACAAATGAGATGTATGACTGTACAGAATCTTTGAGTGATTCGTAAATGAAGTTGATCTGACATTATCGGACATCAATGAATTGTCATTTCTTCATAACTAACTGGTATTTTTTGTAGGCTAAAAAAGTATACCTGGAACATGTCCCTCTTTCTTGGGATGAGGATAAAATTAAAGAACGCTGTCAACAATATGGGAAGATTATGAAAGTTGAACTTTTCCAGATATCAAAGAACATGGAAAGTGAAACCTTTTCTTTTGTTGAATTCTCATCCAGCAAGAGTGCATTGGCTTGTGTGGAAGGAATAAATAACGCGAATATTGTCGAGGAAGGCTTCAAGGTATCATATCCTGTTTTCTTAAGCCCTTCAGTTATTTGGGATAGCTCTCTGACATGGATTATTTTGTGACCTAGTTCTCTGCGTGTCTTGCACGGCCTAAAAGTGGTTTAAAGGTAAATAGTGGTGCAGCTTCAGAAGGTGCTACTACGTCTAAGAAGGAAAATGTCCACACCAGGAAGGTGGTTATAGATAAGGATTCAACACATAAAGTGACAAAAGGCAATCAGAATAAGCTTACCTCTGAGACAAAGGAGGTCCATGTGAAGCTGAATTCACCAAGCAAATTACCAAATGATTATGATATGAAGATAACTTCACAAGGTGATGCAGAAGTGCTGCAAACATCCAGACCTTCCGGCAAAAGGAAAGTTGGGAAGAACAAAAATTCCTCTGTAAACCCAAAACCATCAAAGAAAGAGCGGAATAATCGTATGTTCTCTCAGAACTCATTAGGCAGTTATTTGCTGAATGGAAACTGTTTCTTATACTTGATTATGCAGGTAATGTTGATGAGAGCCCGCAAAAGTATCAACGTGCCGAAGTATTACAAACATCGAACAGTTCCAAAAGGAAAAGGAAAGCTGGCAAGAATAAAAATATCTATATAAATGAAAGACCCCTGAAGAAAGCACATAACAGTAGTATGTCCTCTTTGATAATTCAAATTCATTGATTAATTTGATAAGCCACAACAGGTTCTCATACTTGAATATGCAGGTAATGTAGATGGAAGTTCGAGATCTAAAGTATATTCCTCAGATCTGGTAGTTGAAAATTTTAGATTTTGACATTCTTGCTCTCACCTTCAAATTTCTCATAATTTTTTTATTAACAAATTGCTCTTGTATGAACCTTTCAGGAACCTCATGCAGGATTCATCCCTCCTGCACGTCAAGTTCACAGCACCCATGGATATGATCGGCTGAGGTTTCATTCTTTTTGAATTGCTCACTTAATGTTAGTCTTATGTGTCTGACTTCTGGGATTTGAGAAGGAGAGACATGAGGGGGGGGGGGGGGAGACATAGAGAGAGAGAGTTTAATCATAACATAGCATCCCTAACTTCCTAATCTCACTCGCTCCATTGAAAATGTAAGCCATTTGTTTCGTTAGGACAACCCTTTGGCAATAATTATTCGTTTTTTAGAAAAGGGAATATATTGATCTGAATAGTTACTCTATTAGTAAGTATTTTCTGTGACACAAAATTGATGTCATTAGTTTATATTGAAAAGTACTTCTCATGAATATGATTTTGTGTCACATAAATGATACTAATCACTAAAAAATAATATACTAATTGAGTAATTGCTGGCCAAAGTGTTATCCTAATGAACCAAAATATGCCTCAATTCGTGTGCAAACTGAATTATTTTGAAACGGGTGAACCCAAAGGGACAACAAGCGAGGGGTTTAGGAGATCGGAGGTGGCAAATGGAGAGAGGCTGAAACAAAGAGTCTGTTGGGGATGCTGCAATGGTTTGCGTTGAGAGGAGAATGTCATGGCAGTGCAATCTGCTGTCTCAAGGGAAACCAAGTGTACCAGAGAGATGAGGATGACACCGGTTATCCATTTACTAGTCATTGGTGAGAGATGTTGGCCAGCAGTGAGGGATTAATGTGGCGGTAAAGCTGCATTTGTGGAAGAAAGAGAGCAAGGAAAGACATGAGCTGCTCCCGCTTCAGGCCTGGGTGCAGAGTTGGACTAGGGAGAGGAGTAGGGCAACATAAGGGATGGGAACCCGCTAGGGTTTACGCCCGATCTTTCGATGAGAGACGTGGGATAATTCGATTGGATAATGGTGGCGATGTTCACGGCCCAACTATAGCCTTCCGTGGCTGCGTCTTAACAACCGATACACCGCCTCCAATGGCTGCCGCGATCTTGTGGAGCGCGTCACCCGGCCACTAGGGCATCAATCCTGCAAGCAATCGAAGAACTGGCAAGAACAAGTACAACAAGTGCTGATCACGAGATAAAGATAAAGGTTTCAAACTCAATCTCAACAATGGTGGGGTTCCGAATACAACAAGCCGGACGGCTGGATCAGTCACCCGGCCACTAGGGCATCAATCCTGCAGGCAAGTAGCGAAGGCTAAACTTGATCTAAACAAAACCCAAACTGTTCTTGGCGGCGGCCAAGGGGTATTAGTACGTGGGAGGGAGACCAGAGAGGTGCTGGGGTCGTCCTCCCAACCCCAAGGACGCGTTCGTAATGGACTCAACTGGATACACAACCCATGGGCCAAAATAGCGGTGACGCAACACCGTGGGCTGAAAAGGACTCGGTTGTATTTTGACGATTGCGGCTGACTTCGACTCCGAACAGATACGCCCTTGAGGTTGGATCTGTTGGAAAGTAGACTATTTCCGCTTAAAACGGAGTCCATATGAAGTCGTGGCGGTCGTCAGAAGTTGGTGCTGTCCTGCAGTCCGAATCCAGCGCGTGCAATGCCTCTCTCCTTGTTATCCACGCCATCATTCCTGAGTACAACAAGAGTGCACAACATGAATAGGAGCTTAAGAATGAACTTACTTGATGTTGAAGTTGACGAGCACGTGCACAAGTAATAGGACCAAGTGGTGTTGCCATAGGTAGGGATGTATCGATGGTGTCGATGTCCTCATTAAGAAAGTGGGCTAAATGAGCTAGTAAATGGTACCTTACTGTATGTACGTATTACCTAGTGGGGTCTCCTTTTCTTTCCATACCCCCCTCCCTCCCTCCTCCTTTTCTCTTTGTATTATTATTACCAATCATTGATCCGGGAACCCATAACCAAAGTGGCATACCCCTAGCGATTCATACGTTAAAAGAAATGACAAACCATGAACCAAAAATCTGTATGACAAATCCTTGAACCATGATTCTGGTAAAAACAAACAAATCAACATAGCTTCGTCGTGGATTGTGAGCCTGTTGCAATAGCACCGGTAGTTACTTTTCATGCGATACATTGTTAGTGAACTCCATGGGTGCCAGTTCTAGGCTATGTAGTCCATGAGACTCAGGAGTAACGATCAGGAGGAGCTGAGGGGGGCCAGGCCCCCCTATGGTAGATGCACCACTTGTGTACATAAAATTTTACCATTCAAAACGAAGAAAAACTTGAATATTTTCCCCCTCTAATGACTTCTTTTTTACTATCTGGTTCCCATGATAATTTTTTTTTTGCCTCCCCTATTGAGACCATAAGGTCAATAATACTTATCTGGTACCGTTTTTCTTTTGAACAACTTACTTGGTGCTACTGATGTTTGGCTTAACTTGTACCTAATTTCTTTCTTTCTTTTTTGCCCTAACAGAACTGCAGAATACGACATCCATCCAATGGATCGTCATCCGTACGTTAGAGGTATGATATTGCAAATTATGTATTTAGTTAACTACTCCCTCTGTCCCCAAATTTGAGTATGATAAATACTTTGCTAATATTCATAGTAGTGACACACTCACACTAATGGGCATTTGTCATTTACCTTGCATGCTTGTTTTTGTCCGTCTAATTCATCTTGTGACTGTTTGGGTGTTACAATATTTAAAGATCAATGTCAATGTTTTTATGTATTGTTTGTTTAATGCCATGTTAATATGACATGGTGGTGAAGTATATGTTAGGATAAGTGTGTAATCAAATAACCAAATCATTTTAGGTTACGGATGAAAACACAACGAAGTTCCAAAAGGAAGATGCTATATCAAATAATAATAGTAATATTAATAATAGTGAAAGAGAGTTAATAACGTTTTTCCTTTTCCTGTAGTACTGGCTGCACTTCCTTTGTTTCAAATTGTAGATTGTTTTGGTATAGTTAGGTACATAGTTATTAGTATGTACTTAGATATACACTATCTACATACATACTGAAAACTACGTATCAAATATGCTAAAGCGACCTACATTTGAAATGGAGGGAGCACTAGTTACTGAGTCACCGAAATACCATTATAACTATACGCTACTGAGCTCCTTTGTCTTCAGCCAACTAAGGGCCTGTTTAGATAGCGAAAGTTTGCAAAACTTCATTGTGGCAAAACCTGTACTGTAGCAAAAGTTTGTGAGAGGGATCGTACTGTAGCAAACGTTTGTGGGAGGGATCACCGTTTTCAATGGAATGAAGATGTGAATGAATATTGAAGTTGAACCAATCTAAACGGGGCCTAACACTTAGTTTGAGAATTTGATTAGTCTGATATACTTTTCTACTTTTCATGGTGCTACTGCTAGTGTTTTTTCCCCTGCAAATTTATGGTAGACTAATGCATTGAGGTTATTTTTTGCTTCCTCTTTTTTCAGCTGACCAAACATTTCACTCTATAATCTGAATTTTCTTTTCTTCCACTTTGGGCAGAAACTGTGTCTTCACGATCAGGCTACTCAGGTTATACAAGCCATCCTAGCTATGAGGTGACTCTGTCAGTCCCCTCGTTTGATTGCTTTACAGATTTCTAGTTCTGATTGTTTTGGAGTCAATTTAAACTATCACCGTAGTGCATATGATTGCTCACTCTTTGAAGTATGCTTGGTCAGTTCTATTTATGTGGTAAAATTACTAAACTGGCAGTTGTCAAATGTAAACATAGTATATGAACATGTAAAACTTGGTATATCAATATGATACATATAGCAACATTTCACATTTCACAATAACTAGAGGGTAGTGGTATATCAATATGATACATTATAGCAATATTTCACATTTCATCGTAACTAGAGGGCAGTTGGTATATCAATATGATACATGATAGCAATATTTCACATGTCATCATAACTAGAGGGCAGTTGGGCCCCAGTATTCTGGAAACTAGGGCGAACCTTGCCCCCTTTTTCTGTCACAAAACATGCTGTTTTTTTTTTTCGCTCTGTTTGGTCCCATGTATGGTCTAGGCACCCAAATGTGTATGTCTTGTTTATATAACCACTTTCTAGTAACTTCCCATATCATATCTCTGATGTTAGAATCCTTGTGGAACTTTCTGAAATTTGCAGTTACCTGCATTACGTCTGAATTGTATTTGTGTCCTTGCATTGCAGACTGGATACACACATATATACCCACCACCTCCGCCTAGTGGATCCTATTACCTAGGGAATGGCTCCTACATCCCTCGAAGAGGAGATTACTGACTAAAATCAAGTGTCAGCTGCTCAGTACGTTGCTTCCATTTGATCCCATGATAACAAGTATCTGAGTTCATTTGCGTGTACATATTAGATGCCTCCCGTAGAAGTTCAAATAACTTTGTTTCCAGAAATAAGAATCCCTTGCCATTTCTTATTTTGCTGAAAGAAAACCGACGACAAAGAAGTGCCGTGCACACCCGTTTCTTGTTGAAGAATATATATTATATTTTTACTTTCATCTGTAAATGATTCGGAAGTTTTGTGCTGTGTGCCTGTGTTTTAGGGAAGGTAGCAATAGTGTTGGTAGAATTGATTTTACTATTTTTTTTTTGGCATGTATTGCATGATCTAGGACCTGGCGATGTACAGGCTGCTTTTTCGCCACGAGGAACACTCATTCTTATCATATGGATATATACAGATGACCTGATATTGATAAGCATACTCTTTGGATGTTAGAAATCCTACATTTATTATCCAAATACGGATACAGTACGGATATAGATGGGTATTAAATGTCCAGATCTGGATACGGGTTGTACAATTTTGTCTCCGAACCCTTTCAATTGGATGGATAACCTAGTAATGGGATTTTTTTGGCAAAATAGCCAAATTAGTCTTCGAACTTTCGGCTAAGGGTCAACCTCGTCCTCGAACCATTAAAAGGCCCAATTTAGCCTTCTAACTTCACATTTGTTATTCGTCTCATCCGAGGTTGACCACTACATCATCATGCCCCATGTCACCAACCAAGTATGAAATGACATCTTTGCCACTTGTTACACGTCTGAAAGGCATGCATACCCTTCGGTCTGTCTGTTGAGCCGCCGTCGTCGTTCAGACATTCACTCCTATGCTTGCTAGACATTGGTTTCTTGAGAAGATCTGATGAAGGGAAACAGCATCAGGAGACATTCTTTCGAGCAATTTGTACTGCTAGCATGCAAAGACAGAAATGGAGATATCGTAGATTAAGGCAAGCAAGGACAGGATTAGCATTGAAACGGTTTAAGGGCACATTCTTTCTAGCAATTTGTACCGTAGCTGGAATTTCAATTTGACAAGAGGAACGTAGAGGAGGCGATGTATGCCATGTGTAACGTGGGGGCAAAGATGTCATTTCGCACTTGAGTGATGACATGGCACGATGATATGGTAGTTCACCTCGGATGAGGGCTGGAACTAACTCACAAATGCAAATTTGGAGGATCAAATTGTACAATTCGATAGTTCAAGGGCGAAGTTGACTCTTGACCGATAGTTCAAAGACTAACGCTATTTTGCCGATTCTTTACATGTACATGATGTGTCTAACGTCAGCTCGATGCAATTTCCTTTTTTTTTCCAAGTACACAAACAAAATACAAGGTGCACTAACGTAGTAACGTCAGGTCGCTGGAATTTCCTTCCTTTTTTTTCCCGTACACGAACATAATACAAGGTGCAAATAGAATTGAGCTTGGACGGTAAGCACTCCTGTCAAATCCATCTTTCACAGATATCTTTACAGAAATGAAGTTCCATCCTAGCGATACGTGGCCCCAAAAATTGTATTAAATGATTAAATCCTCCGTACGAGATTTATGTACAAGTATATGGTATTCACAAAGTTTTCCATAATGTACCTGAGTCTTTAAACTTAGCAGTGCCCATCCAAAAGTATAATGCTAGGAAACATTTGCGTACACTCGAATAAGTACATGTTAACATTTGCATACACCTGAATTTTCGAGAGGTCTTAGTTTAATGCTTATTAAGTCTCAAATATCAGAAGTCATAAGAATATCGGTGAGCATAAACCTTTGCAAAATGTCTTATCTCTAGCAATTCTTCAGTTTGCCATGTCCAGCCCCAAATTCGAATTATATCATAGTTATAGACCAGCCCCAAATTCTAATTATATCCAAATTTGAATTATATCAGAGTTTTAGACCAGCCCCAAATTCGAATTATATCAGAGTTTTAGACATGTTCAACTGCTGAATCACCTCTGACTTTGGACGTTTTGATCCTGTATCTGGAGATCCCTCAGCTTTCCTCTTCTTGGCTTGAGCAACTAATCTTTTAACATAGGAGATGTAAGCGTCAACATCAAATTTTCTCTTGCAACCAGCATAATTCATGTAACGTATCTTTCCAAATACTGGACGCTCCTTCCAACCCTGAAAAATTAGGAGTGCAGCACAACTTGTAAGTTTTATGAGCGTGTACTATGGAACTACATAAACACTAGTATTCTGTACTTGTGAGAAGCAACTTTGCAGTCTCTTGTGAAGTGACCCACCCAAGTTCACCAACCTGATCATGAAGGCCACATATAGACCACATGCAACCAACGTAGCCATTGGGGTCCCTGCCATCTATATGATACTGCGAAAGATAGATTTGTTAGCCTATACTTATAACTTGAATACATTAAAGCAAACTACTATCACACAATCAAATTCAAATCGATACACAAATGAAATGAACAGAACATAAGGAATATGCAGTACAGGTATATCTTGAAGCTTACAGACCCAAAACATCATTTCAACACTTACAAGGTACAACTTCATATCTTACTTCTGTACTTTTTTTCTCGAACACGCAGAAGAGCTGCGCATCAATATATTAAGAAGAAAGAGGGGTAAAAATACCCATTACACAGGTTTTTTTAAGCAAAAAAAACCTGAAAAAACCTCCACCTCCTTACAACACTATACCCGAAATAAGATAGCACTCATGACCAGGCCTGATCTTACTTCTATACCTAAATAAAATAATAACTAATTTAACGAAGTACTGCAGCTTGTCACAGGAAACTTTATCTTTTGCCCCAAGAGGACTATGGAACAGTAATAAAAATATAATAGATAGAGAGCACTGAGCAATGATAATATTGGAAGGTCAGACACACCTTACTTTGAAAAGAATGCTGATTCTATTTATCTCTAGAAGGGTGGCCGTCTTTTCTTTTAGCATATAAAATAGGGTACAAACAACTAATCTTAACTATATTTGAGACTAACTCTTGTGATTTTGATTTTGGTATGCTAAGACAGCCAAATCACAAGGGACAAGCGCGCAAAACTTAGACTAGGAACAACTTCAGGAATCAGAAACTTACGAAGCAGTACATTTTCAAATTGCTGTGCTCCAAAATGTGGTAGCTGAAAGTATATTTTAGCTGGTGACGAAGTAAATGTAATCTACATCATATATGAATTACTACAAGCATTGGTGAATAAAGGCAAATTTGCATGAACAAAAAAAACAGTACAACTTTATGGGGACTCTAAACCATTCTTATAAATTTACCTTGTCATTCAAATATATTGATACTGAAAGTGCTTCTTCAGGTCCACTGGTCCATTCTAGAATCTTTTTGGCCCAGTACATCCTGCAGAAGAAAAAACTGTATCAACACAAAGCAATCTAATGCAGAGAATATCAATGAGGAAATAAAGCATCAATGATACAGAAACAAAACTTTGTTGGGGAAACAAATGGCACATAGACAATGTGCATTGCTTTCGGTTATCAACATACTCCCTCCGTTCCAAAATATTAGTCATCCTGGGTGTAATTTTGAATGTCTAAATTCATGACATCTTTTATGAACCTAGACATATACTTGTCTAGATTCATATCATCTTCAATGAATCTGGTAAAAAACTAGAATAACTAATAATTTGGAACAGAGGGTATATATACAAAAGGTTGGCAATGTGTAGCTAACTCCATTCGAATTAGCACAATTCATGAAGAATTACTTGTTAGTTGGTACAAACCAAGTATTACAAAGATCACTGTAAGCTAGTAAGCTACCCACACAGCCCCACTTACGGTTACCATAATTCAAGGATTATATTGTTGAAATAGATTAAAAAAAACTTGATTAGTTGTTTTTAAACTAAACAACTGCAATGAATACAAAATGAGAAAACCTAAAAGATGAAACTGTCAGCAATTCAGCTATTTTGCAAGGCCTATGAGTTAATGGAGGCCAGACCCCAGGGCATGTATATTTCACTACATTGTGTGCTATCTGCTACAAAGTAGATAAACAAAGCCCAAACAATGCTCAGTTCTTCATTTGCCCAGCTGCAAGAGAATCAGACAATTCCAACACCACCCTATTAGCACAAAAATAATCAAATGGCACATAAATGGGTTATAACCATGACATATACTAGTGTGAATTATATTACCTCATAAATCCATGCATCTTTCCATGGTGCACCATCTCTAACTGCGATGCATTCCACAGCTGATAAAGGTTGAAAATGAAGAACACCCCAGTTAGGGTTTAGATCAGAATGACTTCAGCAACTGTGTAGTACAAGGAAAATGCTAATACATACAGGATCAAATGTTTTTGCATTCTCGAGCTGCTCCCTCCTGTAGGCCAAAACAAAATGCCAGTTAACAAATAACAATGTCAAGCATGAGCTTATTGCCTTAGTCATGGCAAGGATATAAGTGAAATTAGTTCATATGACTTACTCACGTATAGATATGCTCTCTTTTATCAGCAGCGTGGTCCATCAATGTGTTTCTAGCCCACTCCCATGCACCAGCAAGTGAGTCATAGTGAGGCTGGTAATAGCAGAAGTTGTCAGCTAGTTCCCTCCTTACTATCAGTTCCTCCAAGAATGCATCCACTGACTGCATCCAAACATGAGATATTTCAAAATGCTATTAGTTACTATCAGACCGATGGATTCAGCTCTAGCACTGATGTTCAGGTTTGCTGTTTGGGTCTTATAAAAAGATAATGGGCCATTTAATATGGTTTGTACCTTTGGGCTATAATGGCGGAGCTTTTTCGCCTCCAGAGCACACCGCTGTGCTGAAATGTGCCCAAAATGCAAGTATGGAGAAAGGCATGATAATGCACGTGGCTTTGTAGGATCATTCCGGCTCATGTCATAGTTCTTGAGCCTCTTTGTCAAGAACCCATCCTTACTTCCTAGAAGCACCTCCATCGCTGCTGCCTCCCCCGGCTCACACCAATCTATCTCCGGCACATTCTCCGCCTCACTATTTCATGGATGCAGAATCATATAACCCTCATTAACAAATGTTATGTATACAACCCATATAAAATTTTCACCCAATTCACTACAAAAACTCAGCCGTACCTGCAAACCCTATCGATCAGCACGTCCCAGTCCACATCATCCGGCTGCTGCCTGTTCCAAGGCATCACCACTGGGAACTCGGGATACTCCACCAGGTACTCGTCCATCACCTTGCTCACCTTGCTTCTGAAGGTTTTGGCTGAGTACTCCAGTTTCCCTGACGCCGCCCAGACGGGCACCACGTTGTGTGCGTCAACCTGGTTTAACGCCACAGCATTCTGAAGATGTATCCACCGAACACAGCCCATTCCATCTTTCAAATTCCAACTTTCAAGGGATTCCAGTGCACTCACCTGGTGCACGGCCATGTCGGCGGCTTCGCGACGCAGCTCGCCTACGACGGCGTCCAGCGCCTCCCGCACCGGCCGCAGCGGCGAGAAGTCGGCGACGAGCGCAGATGCTCCAAGCCGCCGCACCAGCGCCGGGACCTCCGCAGGCCCGCCCTCGAGGAGAAAAAAAGGGAGGCCACGGAATCGCGCGTCGGCGGCGAGGCGCCGGAGGCCGCGGAGGAGGAAACCCAGCTGGCGGCGGCGCGCGCCGAGGAGGAAGGGATGTGGGAATAGAGAGAAGGCAATGGCGAGCGGCGCCGCGGGCGTGGACGCAGCGGCGAGGCTGGCCGCGTGGAGGAGGGCCCAGTTGTCCGCGAGACGCTGGTCCCGCAGCATCCAGTACACCACAGGCCCCGACATACGGTCCCCTCCCGGCAGGAGGACCCGCACGCGGGATGGGTGCATCGGGGTGAGGCTCGCCGGCGCGGTGGCCGGCGGCATCGCGGCGGCGTGAGAGGGCGTGAAGGAGACGAAGGGACGCGTGGTTTGGGTTGTGGGATCGGTGTTTTTTTTTTTTTTTTTTTGAGATAGGTGGGAGCGGTGTTGGAAAGCTGGAGACTGCTTTACCGGATGGCGGTTCGATAGAGCGCCGGACGGTGCATAGACCACGCCTTGGCAAGGGTGCAGTGGTGGGTGGCAGTTGCGGCGAGGGAGAGGCCACGTCCCCTGCGATCTGCATCCTGACTGAGGGTGGGCCGGAAGATTTGTGTTTTCGATAGGAAAAAAAACAAGAAATTGACAACTTTTACTTCTTCAAAAGATAAAAAAGAATTTTGAAAATTTTTGGAACATATGGATTAGGTGGAACAGTAGAAGTTCCAAATTTGAAACATTAGAGCGACGCGGACAGTAAAAATAGAACAAAAACGTAGGAGATGTTGAAACGGATTTGGTTGAAGGACTGCAACATTGGAGGAGTGAGAAAAAGGAACAATCGTATACGAATATTGATAGAGATGTTACACAGAACGGAATAAAGAATCGTGCATGGTTGAAACATTACCTGTCTGAAACAAAATCGCGATGGAACATTACACCATTTGCTTGAAACATTCCATCATAGGCGGAACATCACCCGTGATAAATTTGCAACATTAGGCGACGACATTTCATTACGATGTTGCGTTCGACAACATGAATGAAACAAATACCGGTTGAAACAATTTGGCGTTGGAACGTTACACGAATGGCGCAACAATATCAAGAGTGAGGACTGCAACACTCGATGATGCCTCAAATCTGAAATGTTGCACTGATTGAAAATCAATCGTGGGAGCGTTTGAAGCAATGCATGGTTCAAATGATGGAACAAGCAACTGAGCGTGAACAGATCCGGAGCGAGTGGGGGTGCCGAGGAAGTGGAGGGACAGGAGGGGAGAGAGATGGATGTGGGACCGGCGTCCGGATGTAGGTAAGGCGTTGGATGAGAAAGGAAAGACTGGAAGGTGGATGATGCATCCGACGGGAGTAGAATCGGTCGGGCGCGTAAGAGGCTTAGCATTACCGTTTATCTTTTGGTTAAAAAAGACAGCTCTAAAAGGTACATTACAGGAGACTTTTACCTTTATGCCGTTAAAAAAGATCGTCATGACATGTGTGCCACTAAAAAGTTCGTTTGCACCTTTGTACCATCGACCTAAACTTCTTTGACCTCTATGTCATTTCCGTCCGCATTCCATCCATTTCTCACCGTCATGCACACAGGTGCGAACGGACTTTTTTAGTGGCACACAAGTCAAGGTAAAAGTCTCACATTATGGCGCACCCTCCTCCATTCATAAACGCAGGACCCTCTAAAATTTAGGCGAGCAAAACAAGCACGATAAATTTGAGTATCGTTGCCTGTGGGTAACCATCCCTCATACCCAAAACCACACCAGTAACAAATGGGTAGGGTGTGGGTGTAACATCTACAATGGATAGAGGACGGGTATCCCCGCATATGAAGCATATGAAAAGGGTACGGGGAGAGTAAATCGCAAGCTCGCCCGTTCATGCAGTTACCAAGAGTTCAAGACAGAGGACGAGCTTGCGAGATGACTGCACATCACCCCGGCCTCCTTCCCTTGCTACACCGTGACAGGGTAGCTTACTCCTGTTGTCTACCTTTTCCGTGCTCCTCGGCATGCTCCGTCTCCATGCCCAAGGCTAGCTGTCTGCTCTGCCTCCATCGGCACCATTGAGCTCGTTCGCGCGCCTGGCAACCATGGCACTGCTCGCTCCGATAGATGCGCTGATCCGTGCGCCCCAATGCTGCTCCTCGAGCTTCGGTGGCCACGCTGTCCTTGCTCCGTGCGCTTCGATTGACGCGCTGCCTCTGCTCCGCAAGCCCCGATGATGCGCCGCGAACACCTAAGGTCGTGCCGTCATGCTCCGCATGGCCTGATTCCCGTGAGCTCTGGCAACCGGCGGCCATCGCAATCGATGACGTGCCGTGAGATCCGGCGGCCGCCACGTTCGACGACGCACCGCGAGATCTGGTGGTAGCGCCGCCCCTATGTCGCGCCCGACGATGTGCCCCAAGGTTCGGTGGCCGTGCCATCCTGCTCCGCCGTTCCAAGCCGCAAGCTCAGGCCTCCGCGTTGCCCCTGCTCCGCGTACAAGGACACTTCGTGAACTCCGGCGGCTGTGGCGCCCCTGCTCCACTGTTCCGCACCGTGAGCTCCGGGCTCTAGCAGCCGCGCCGTCCCTGTTCCGCCGTTCCACGTCGTTGCTCGGTACGCGAAGAGACCTCCGCCCACTTTATCCATGACCACTGATTATTACCCATATCTGTTGGGGTATGGATAGTTGAATTTTTTTGGGTATGGGGAGACTACGGATTGTGGAGAAAAACTCTTGGATATGGGTTGGGGAAAGTACGGGTGTGCCCAAACATTACTCAACGGTAATACTAACTAAAACAGACCATATGCCATACCATATTTTTATTGAAAAAAATCACACAACATAATGACATAAATAAGAAAACAGACATGTAATAAATGAAAATCTATAGATTAAAGGTGGTAGAGTTCACGCCTCGAAGGGCTAAAAGCATAAAAGTACCAACATGTCATTAAAAACAAATCTGTTAGCATGTTATATAAGTTATAATATAGCTAAAAATGGTATAAAATATGTACTAAGCATATACCATTAACCTATTAGTAAAGAACTAATCGGTCCTAGGTCTTCCAAGTCGTCTAGGAAAGTCCCTATCCTGTTTTTAAGCATTGAAATGTCTTAATGATCAGTCCACCTAAAACCAGCACTCAAGCACACAACACACGCCTGACGCCTGTCCATCTTCTCAGATGAGCTCGAGCTGTGAATGGCCGAGGGCTGCTGACAGCGCCGCGCGGCTCCTGCGTTGGAGCGTCCTCTTGTGCTCCCATTAACTAGCAAAACCGAGCACATTTCCAAGCGCCCCACCAACTAATTTGGCACGCCTGACGGCTGTACATCTTCTCCGATGAGCTTGAGCTGTGGACAGCCAAGGGCTGCTGACAGCACCGTGCGGCTCCTGCGTTGGAGCGTCCTCCTGTGCTCCCGTTAACTAGCAAAACAGAGCACATTTCCAAGCGCCCCACCAACTAATTTGGCACGCTCACATCTACCAGAGTGGCGCAGCGAAATTCGGCCCAGCTCACACACGAGCCGGCGCCCCATAGGCATAGGTCCACCGGAGCCAAACACTTCCAAGGAAGACCGACTCAACCCAAAAAATTAGTCTAATAGGAGGAGGACCGCTCCACATTATATGTTGTGCTCCTCTACTATCAATTACCGATGTGGGAATAAATCTAACAATCTCCCCCTTCACACATCAGGCCCAACTCTTCCATAACAATCATCCGTGTGATCTCTCAGAAGACGTTATCCCAGGCCTCGAGTCCAACTCTCCAGTCAGAACCATCCGTGTGACTCTCCGGGGATGTTCATGGGCTCCTCCGTCACCATATTACCCTGAAGATGTTATCGATTTCTTAACCTTTGGCATTGATACTACTTGTTAGATAATAAGCGTGCGGAAGGAATTGCCGATTTGCCGAGATGATGATCATAGATGACACTGGAGGCACGATATTTGTTAACGAGGTTCAGCGAAGCCTACATTCCCGCGGCATGACTATGGACACTCCTCTCTAATACGAAACACCGGTCGCTCTGGGGTCCCGACAATGCGCCGCCTCCCCCCTACGAGCCTGTCGCTATGTGGTCATGGTTACAACAATGGTCCGGCCTCCTTTTATATTTATGAGGAGCCCGGGTTACAAGAGTCTGACACGTACTGTAGACCTCGCCGCTAATACAACTCTCAGTCCAAACGTAACCAGCTAGTACACAATATTCGATACAAGTCTAACAAGATCAGCATGCGCACAAAATAAAGAAGGCAGACTGCACAACCTCCCTCCACGAGTCACCCACCCACTTTCACTGATTTACTTGGATCCGACATCGCTACAACCACAAAGGAAAAATGACTTCCGTCGGCCACACAAATTCAGATCGTCACGTGGCGTAACTCAGGTGAAAATTCGACAGCACAAAGAGCAAAAGCTAAGATCAAAATTGATGGGAACCCACAAGGTTTGGATCCCGATCTTTTGATGGGAGAGGCGGATAAATATATTAAGGAATGGGGGCGACGTTCACAGCCTCACTATCACCTTCCAAGACTACGCCTTAGCGACCGATAGACAACCTCCAAATGGCTGTTGCGGTCTTGTGTGAGTGCGACACCAGACAACTAGTCCTACAAGCAATCGAAGAACTAGCAAGAACAAGTAAACAAATACTAAAATTACTAGATGTAGCTGAAGGTCTCAAACTCAATCACAGTAATGGTTGGGTTCCGAATACAGGAGGACGTGTGACTTATCCAAAACGTAAGCTTGCAAGCAAGTAACAAATGATAAACTTGATCTAAACAAAACCCAAGTGCTCTTAGCAGTAGATAATACTATGTGGAAGGACAACCAAAGGGGTGATGGGGGGTCATGCTGCAACCCTTGGTTGAGTTGCCAAGGACGATATCTGTCGAAGTTGTTGTTTATGAAGGCTACGCCTTCGTGGGTCTGGGGGCAATCTTTACTCGAGTGTACATTATTGCCACAAACTTCACACGTGAAGTGCGAACCCATGGCATGGACAACTTGAAGGCTTCTCGTCTTTTTCTTGATGTCAAAATGCTTCATAAGGGTGTCCAGCTTTGCAGCTAACATATATGTCTCCTTGACAATGTGCATAGACTTACTACAACCATAGGTTTGAGCGCGTTCATTGCTCCAATCCTGATTGGAAATGATCTTCTTGACTAGATCATTGGCTTTTACAATTGTGAGGTGGGCTCTTTCATAGAAAACAAGGACATTAAACGTCAAGCTGGGCTCTTTTTTTTATAAAGGTTTTACCCTGATTTTATAGAAGGTTCCTTCAACAGCAGCGTCAAGCTTGGCTCTTTATATAAAGGTTTTTACCCTGCTTTTATAGAAAACACATAAAAGTTTGGTACAATGTCTGGCTGTGGATTCCAGCTCATGATTAGAAACAATACAACCCAAAGACCTGACAATCCAACTGAAAACAAGGACAATAAACTACATATAGCTTTCTATTGTCGGACGTCGTTTGCCGCTTCCATGAAACCTTCCAGCCATCTTTTAGATTGTTTGATTTTGTCTTCCAGGATCGTTTTGGCTTCCTCCTTAAGGAAGACCTTCCATTTCTGCATTGACATGTTTATTTTGAATAGAATTTCAGATGGGTGAGTTGGGAAAATTCCTTATATAGCACACTTATTTCTAGTCGTCCACAACCCCAATGGACAATTGCAAGACAGAAGAAGATTAGTTCAATATTTTGGCTCCCTGCCCGTTGCCCATTTGTCCAGGAAGTCATGTATCTTGGACGGTGTTTTATCCCATCCTAATGCTTCTTTTATGCATGCCCAGTGTTGGAAATATAGACGATAAACAATCCTAGCATGCAATTCTTTAGCAGACTAGGAAGTACGAATAACATAATCATGACATCAGAAAACATGATTAAAACATAGTGTACGTACTGAGGAATTGCCGTAGGAAAGATGAATGGCGCAGTCGGAACTACGACGGTTCTACGGACGGAGCGCAGCAGACGATGTTGCAGACGACGGTACGCCGCAGCACCAGACTTGGACGGAGGACGAGCCGTGGTGAAGACGTTTTGCAGTCGCGCGTAGCGCTTCCCAAAAACCTTATTCGCCCTCTCCCGGTACAGGATCTCAAAGACGACTGGTTCCAGAGACCTGCTCTCCCGTTCGCCGGTGCACGCCGGCGCTCGGAATGGAGTAGACTATGATGGCAACGCAGCAATGAGAAGTAGCAAAACCCTAACTCGTATAGACTTTATTAGGGACTCCCTAACCTAGGGGATTCCCATATAGAGTCTATGGTGCACTTCTTCCATGAGGGAGGTGGTCTCTATTTATTGGGAGGAAAACCCCCACACCCTCATCCATTAGCAATATGGGACTAATAGATGACGTACCCCTTCAAGTGCTAATGGGCTTTTGAGATTTACTTAGGATTATTCATATGGGCCAAGCCCAATAATTTAACAATCCCCCACCAGATCTCAAATTCCCATATAGAGATTTTGCTTGTTTCTCACTATTGTTTATATACCAGTATTTCGGCAAGGACTGTTAAGTTGAACTCTCGCCTAGAACTTCAAGCTACACTCATCCACAACTTGAACAATGGACTACGCCTTGAATTGCAAGTTTTGTGCAGATAAGTTTCACTCAAAGACCAAACCAGTACTTGGCTACCTGTAGCCTACACCACGGATGGAGCATATACGACATACTCCTTGTCTCTTCTTGAGCTTACTAAAGATCACCCAAATCTCATAGACTGCGACGTTTACAATCTTGCTCATATAGGTGTGTTCTTTCAAGAATGTTCTGTAGGACAACATCTTCGCTTAATCAAGCCAATAGAAACACATTAAAGCATATCGCTAACCTGCCTTACAGCATTTGAGAGTACTGCATCTTCACTCAGAGAGGGTCTAGTAATTGCTCTCCTCAGTCAACCAGCAGCTTGCTTTTCCCAGGTCCTAATTCACGGGATCTCCGATCACATAGGTTGGGTTACTACTGTGGCAACTTACGCGGGTCTCATACCCATCTCCCTCGATGCATTTTCTATCACATTCCGTGATAAACCTTTTGTAAAAGGATCTGCCAGGTTTTTGTCAGTTTGAATATAAGTCACACTTATTACTCCGGAGTTTCTCAACTTTCTGACAGACTTCAATCTTCTTTTGACATGTCTTGATGACTTCGCATTATCCTTAGCACTGTTCACTTTGACTATCACCGTTTGATTGTCACAGTTCATAAGGATAGCCGGTACTGGTTTTTCAACCACAGGCAAGTCCATCAAAAGCTCACGCAGCCACTCAGCCTCAACGGTGGCTGTGTCTAAAGCGGTTAGTTCCGCTTCCATGGTTGACCTCGTCAAAATGGTCTGTTTGCAAGACCTCCATGATATAGCACCACCTCCAAGGGTAAACACATACCCACTTGTGGCGTAAAGCTCATCAGCATCAGAAATCCAGTTCGAGTCACTATATCCCTCCAGCACAGCGGGGTGCCCAGAATAATGAATCCCATAACTCATGATACCTACTAGATAGCGCATAACCCTTTCAAGTGCATGCCAATGATCTGAACCCGGGTTTGACATGAACCTGCTCAATTTGCTCACAGCAAAAGCTATGTCGGGTCTCGTTGCACTAGCTAAATACATGAGTGAACCAATAATCTGAGAATATCTTAGTTGGTCTTTGGCTACCTTCTTGTTCTTTCTGAGCATCACACTGGGATCATAAGGCGTTGGAGAAGGCTTACTGTCTATGTAGCCAAACCGGTTCAAGAGCTTCTCCAGATAATGAGATTGCGAAAGAGTAATCCCATTACCTTCCTTAATTAGCTTAATGTTAAGTATAACATCAGCCTCTCCCAGATCTTTCATATCAAAACTCTTTGATAGAAAAGACTTGACCTCATTGATCATATCAATATTTGTGCCAAAAATCAGTATGTCGTCCACATACAAGCATAATATAACCCCTCCACCCCCACCATAGCGATAGTACACACATCTATCAGCCTCGTTAATAGCAAAGCCCGCAGAAGTTAGTGTTCTGTCAAACTTCTCGTGCCACTGCTTAGGTGCTTGTTTCAGGCCATACAAAGACTTCACCAGCTTACACACCTTGTTCTCTTGACCCTTCACCACAAACCCATCAGGCTGATCCATATAAATTTCCTCATCCAACTCTCCATTCAGGAAAGCTGTCTTTACATCCATCTGATGGATGATAAGACCATATGAGGCAGCCAAAGACAGTAATGCTCGAATCGTGGTCAGTCTAGCGACAGGTGAATAAGTATCAAAGAAATCTTCGCCTTCTTTTTGTGTGTAACCTTTAGCCACAAGTCGTGCCTTGTACTTATCAATAGTACCATCTGGCCTAAGCTTCTTCTTGAACACCCATTTACAACCCACTGGTTTACACCCGTAGGGTCGTTCAGTGAGCTCCCATGTTCCATTAGAAAGAATCGAGTCCATCTCGCTCTGAACAACTTCTTTCCAATCATCAGCATCTGGAGATGCATACGCCTCAGCTATAGACGTGGGGGTATTATCCACAAGGTACACAGTGAAATCATCACCAAAGGATTTAGCAACCCTCTGTCTCTTGCTCCTTCTAGGAGCTTCACTATCATCCTTCTCTAGGATATTCTCATTCTCAATTGGTTGTTCAAACAACTCAAAAGATGCAACTGGTATATGAGTTATCTCAGTAGAAAATCTAGAAATGCTATGCATATCTTGTGCAGGAAATATATTCTCAAAAAATGTTGCATCACGACACGAGATTCCATAATAGTATCAACATTCATATCAGGTACCTCAGATTTAACCATTAAAAACCTATAAGCAATGCTCCTCTGAGCATATCCTTGAAAGATACAATCCACTGTCTTAGGTCCCAACTTACGCTTCTTAGGAATAGGCACATTTACTTTTGCCAAACATCCCTATGTGCGTAAATAAGAAAGTGATGGTTTTCTTCCATTGCATAACTCATACGGAGTTTGATCTTTATTCTTGTTAGGAATTCTATTCAGGACATGACACGAAGTCAATACAGCCTCCCCCCACCATGCCTTTGATAAACCAGCAGTGTCTAACATGGAGTTAACCAAGTCAGTCAACGTGCGGTTTTTCCTCTCAGCAACCCCATTAGACTCGGGTGAATAGGGAGGTGTCCTCTCATGAATAATGCCATATTCCTCACAGAATTCATCAAACACTTTAGGAAAATATTCTCCACCATGATCAGACCTTAAATGCTTGATCTTTCTCTCTAGTTGATTCTCAACTTCGGCCTTATAGATTTTAAAGTAGTCTAACGCTTCATCTTTAGTTTGCAACAAATAAACATAGCAAAATCTAGTCGCATCATCTATTAACGTCATGAAGTATCTCTTTCCACCCTTTGTCAACACACCATTCATCTCGCAAAGATCAGAATGTATGAGTTCTAGTGGTGCCAAGTGTCTCTCCTCAGCTACCTTGTGAGGCTTCCGAGGTTGTTTCGATTGCACACAACTATGGCACTTAGAACCTTTGGCAATGGTGAAATTCGGAATTAAACACATGCTGGAAAGCCGAGACATCAAACCAAAATTCACATGACATAAACGTGAATGCCAAATGCTCGCATCATCACTAATATTGCCACAAATATGGTTCACGGACTTATTACAAAAATCAGCAAGAGAAAAGCGGAACAAGCCTCCGCAATCATAGCCTTTACCAACGAATTGTCCATGTTTCGACACGACAAATTTATTGGATTCTAACACTACTTTAAACCCGTTCTTGATCAGGACCGACCCGCTCACAAGATTCTTATTGATAGTGGGGACATGCTGCACGTTCTTCAGCTGCACGATCTTTCCCGAAGTAAACTTCAGATCGACCATGCCAACACCATGAACAGAAGCATGTGACCCATTGCCCATCAGCACGGAAGAATCCCAGACAGCCTGGTAAGAAGAAAACATGGATATGTCAGCACACACATGAACATTAGCACCCGTATCAAGTCACCAACTCGTGGATTGAAAAACTGAAAGTACGGTAGGTAAATTACCATACCCATCAGTATTGCCAATGGTCACCATGTTGACATCCTTGGGCTTCTTAGCTTTGTTTCCCTTGCGGTCTGCACGATCTGGACAATCCTTAGAGAAGTGTCCCAGCTCACCACAAGTAAAACACTTCAGCTCAGCCTTGTTCTTCTTCTTCTTGAAGGTAGTAGTCTTCATGAGCTTGTTTTTCCCCTTGTTGTTGTTGTTCTTGCCTGCACGCGAGAACTTCTGGACCATGTTGGCGTTGGACTGACCTTGATCTTCCTTCTCAGTAGCATCCTTCTTCGGAGCCTTCTCTTCAACATCAAGAGATGCTATCAGGTTTTCAACTGATATTTCCTGTCTCTTGTGTTTCAGAGTCGTGGACGAGGAAGGCAGCTTTGCAATAATGCATCCAGCCACAAACTTGTCGGGAATAGGACACTTAAGGAGATCAAGATCCTTGACAATGCACTGCACCTCATGTGCCTGTTCCACTACAGAACGGTTGTTAACCATCCTGTAGTCATGGAAGCTCTCCATGAGGTATGGCTCATTGTCTGCGTCTGTTGCATCATACTTAGCAACCAGAGCATCCCACAGGGCCTTCGCATCTGTCTCTTCTATGTAAACACGGACCAGCCCGTCACATAGATTGCTCATGATACATCCCACGAAGAGATTATTGGCATCGTCGAACTTTTTCTGCTCTTCAGTAGTTAGTTCGCCCTCTGGCTTGCCAAGTCTCGTCTCCCAGATGTGCATAGCAGTAAACCAGAGGCGAACCTTGGATTTCAAGATCTTAAAGTTCACACCAGAAAACTTTTCTGGCCTCAGTGACTCAGCGAAACCAGCCATCGATAAATCAACAGATTGCCTATTATAAGGTTTTTGGATTGTTGGAAATATAGACAATTGTAAGTTTAATTTCCGAACTAGATTAAACATGACGATAAACAATCCTAGCATGCAATTCTTTAGCAGACTAGAAAGTACGAATAACATAATCATGACATCAGAAAACATGATTAAAACATAGTGTACGTACTGAGGAATTGCCGTAGGAAAGATGAACGGCGCAGTCGGAACTACGACGGTTCTACGGACGGAGCGCAGCAGGCGATGTTGCAGACGACGGTACGCCGCAGCACCAGACTTGGACGGAGGACGAGCCGTGGTGAAGACGTTTTGAGCAGTCGCGCGTAGCGCTTCCCAAAAACCTTATTCGCCCTCTCCCGGTACAGGATCTCAAAGACGACTGGTTCCGGAGACCTGCTCTCCCGTTCGCCGGTGCACGCCGGCGCTCGGAATGGAGTAGACTATGATGGCAACGCAGCAATGAGAAGTAGCAAAACCCTAACTCGTATAGACTTTATTAGGGACTCCCTAACCTAGGGGATTCCCATATAGAGTCTATGGTGCACTTCTTCCATGAGGGAGGTGGTCTCTATTTATTGGGAGGAAAACCCCCACACCCTCATCCATTAGCAATATGAGACTAATAGATGACGTACCCCTTCAAGTGCTAATGGGCTTTTGAGATTTACTTAGGATTATTCATATGGGCCAAGCCCAATAATCTAACACCCAGGTGAACCTAGCCAAAATGCAAGAAAAGAGGATGTGATCTCTGGTCTCCGGGAGCCCACAAATCGAGCATTTGTGACGTCCTTTCCACCTTGTTTTTTTCAGGTTGACTCCTATTGGTAGGCAACCATTTATGACTAGCCACATGAAAACCTTTAGTTCCATAGGCAACTTACACCCCAACATTATTCTCATCCGATAGTTTATCACCCCCCGATGAGCTTAGCATTCTATACCTTCATCGGGTAGTATATTGTCCAGATTTTTCCAAAGCCCATGTTACATTGTCAGCCTTATTCGTGATTTCAACATTTTTAATTATGCCATCCAGTTTTCTCCACTGATTTGCCTCCCCTGTCTTAGTGATCTGCTAAAATCCACTATCCATTCATTGTGTTTCGAGCAATCTCTAACCGTGCATTTTTTTTATCTTTGCAATATTCAAACAACTTGGGGAAGATAAATTTTTGTGGGACTTCTGAAAGGATCAAGATGCCTAAGAGGGGGGGGGTTGAATTAGGTTTTTATAAAAAATAATGCAATAAAACAGCCCTATGGAATAATCCTAATCACCCCATGTGGCTAGGAAGATTTTTGTGAGGCTATCTAGTCGGAAAAGGAGTTTTGCAACCTAGGTCCAATCCTAATCTAACATGGCATGTCTAAAAATTGAAAATCTTAAAAGTAACTGGCACAAATGTAAAGAGAAGGATAGAAAGCCGATTGTTTCCGTGAGCTATCGAAGAGTCGGCACCTCTCCCCTAATTCTCACTGGAGCACCCGCGCATAGGAATAGCTCCCTCTTGATCCGCGCAAGGATCAAGTACTCTCATAATGGATATCCATTCCCCACTCCAGGATGGCGGATTCCAATACAGTGTACACTTTCTTGGGGCTTCACACAATCTCCTTGTGAGCTCACCAAGATCACCACCACCAAGCCGTCTAGGTGATACCCATTCACCAAGAGTAACAAGCCGAAGATCTTCACTTTAACTAGCCCAGAACAAGAGAAAGATAGATGCACACTTGCTACTCTTCAAGCACTAAAGATGTCTTTAATCTTCTTTATCAAAGACTTCCAGTCAACTCAAAGTGCCTTTCTTGCCTTGCTAGCGTTAGCAATTTTCCCAGGGAACTCGAAGTGGCAAGTGAGATGAAATATGAGAGAAGATGGGCTATAAATAGCGCACTTAAATCCCCTAGCCGTTGGTGCTGACGTAGAGGGACCGACTGATTTGGTGCCCTCCAAAGGTGGCCACTAAATCAATTTATGCCTCCTTTGATTTTCAAATCTAATGCCTAGCCACTGACCACTGACTGATTCGGTGGGCTAGGATGGGCATCACTGAATAGATCGGTGCTGAACTAGAGCCTAAGAACCACTTCTAGCCACATTGACCGACTGATTCGGGGCTAACCACAGAACCAGTTGGTTCCCTCTGGGACTTGGCCTCGAAGTGGATCTTGCGGACCACCGACTCATACGGTGGGGTAGATTTGGGTGGCACCGAATCAATCGCTCCGACCCAAAATCATAAAAAACTGAACAAACATTTCTAACCATAATGATCGGTTGATTTGGTGGGTCATGCGTGACCACCAAATCAATTGGTGCTTACCTGACTTAGGCTAGACTTGGTTCTGGGGGCACTGATTGATTCGATGGGCCCTATTGATAGGGACCGAATGAGTCAGTGCCCCTGTTTACTTCACAAATCAAACAGTGCACCACTGATTCGGTCCACTGCATTAGTCGATGCCAACAGAACTCCTCTGAATTCAAACTTCTTAAGGCTAAAGCTCGTCCAATTCAAATTCTTTGAGTTTTCAACCTTCACCACTGAGCTACCTACTAGTAGAATTTCACAAGTGTGCACCATACCTACCTCTGGATTTGCCTATGTCAAGCTACAAACCGTTAGCCCCCTTTATAGTATGACCAAAGGAAAACAAAGACCTAAACTATTCTAAGTGCCTCTCAGCACCAAAACGACACTTAGAGCTAGCTTATCCTTAATCGTCGCGCATATCCTTTGATCCAATACAATCATCTCACATGATAGGGGCCAAGAATACCATGAAAGCCCATCATTGCACTAACTTTAGAATCGTTGTTGCATAACCAATTGAGAGGCCTAGATGCTCTTTCAAACTTTCCCCAACCATATATCTTACCAAAAGCTGGTATACCTTCCATTGCTCAGTTTTTTATTTGCCTCCCCATCTAAAGTTCTTTTTTTTATCTCATTGACGCCTATGTAGAACTGCGAACCGCTCTTCCTATTGCATTAGTTACACTCTTTTTATCCATTTATTAGTGCATGAACTAAAATTTAGTCACACTTTTGTATCCATTTAGTCCATGGACTAGTCCTGCCTTGTTTGGATGAAAGGACTAAAGTCATTAAAGCAGTTGTGCAAATGCAAATACCATTTTGCCATCCTGCTATCACAATCTAGCTAGTGTTGACGGTCCTTAAGTATTAAATGTTACCGTCAACATCTCAAGAAAAATACTACTTTATTATTATATTTTGTTAAAGATGAACTAGTTCCACTTGTATTTTGTCTTTGTGAGATTTCAGGAATATAAAGTGATAAATGGAGGAAAAGCATAGAAAAGGAAAAGATTATTCCATCCAGGAAAAGTATAAATTGAGAAGGACTCACAAGGCAAAGTCAACAGAGGCCCTCGTAAGCAAAAACGGCCCAAAGAGGAGGCCTATGATCCACCACCAGAAGATGGAGGCTGGGAGACGGTGATGGGGGCCCGACCGGCCCCTGGATAAATTGGTTGGGACCCCCTTTGGTGAGGCGGTTGTATGGAGGTTGCACATGTCGGTTTCACCTACTATCATAATTGAAGACGCCCGAACCAACCTTAGAGGCCTATATAAGTAGTTGCCTAGACCACCACAGAAGCCTCTCTTGTAGCTAATTTGAGTTCTAATTATTAGGATCAGAGGAGCTAGTTCTAGTTCACCATCTTGATCAAGAACATCTTTAGATTGAAGTTCTTCTTTAGTCATGGGTATGAGATTGTATTTATTTAGTCAGATCTTTATCAATTATCCAAAGTTATTGTATGAAGTTTGTGCTATATTTATAGTATATCTCTTCATATATTGTGCTATCATGAATAATATGAGTGTATTGAGGGAATTAATCATCTATGCAGATATTATTTTCTAGGGTGCTTTATGCATAATTATTGCCTCTTGCTTGTCTATCCGTAGGGTAGGACTTTGGGGAGGTTAGAACAGTCTTTGTATGTGCAAGCATGGTGCTTGGGTAATATGAATTCCCTAGATATGTCCAATGTTTACCAGTAATGAGACAAAGACAACAAGGTATGACAGACTTAGTTGTCCTTGCCATTCTCCTTGCTTGACTGTGGAGTAGGAGTTTTATGGACATTTGGGCCATTGAGATGGGTTGTATATTTTCCACAATATATTTGGCTAAACACATTAATTGATCTACTACTAATGGTATTTCTACTATGTTCTCCTATGAAAATCCTAATATTAGACTTAATCTTTATGAGATGGCTGATGTGTGTGTGTCTATTTATCTCCAGTCATGTATAATCTCGTGACAATTATTTGTCATGACTTACCCCTGTCTTTCACTTCCCAATGAAATGTGTTATATGTACAATGCTACATTTATAATAAGTAATAGGTAGTTATCCCATGGGAATAATACGAAATCTAGAATACTTCCATTTGAAATGGTACAATGGTATATCTGTGCGCTTGCGGATAAATAAATTCTTTTGTTATTAATTCTTTAGCAAGTTATATTCTTACCATGATTGCTTCTTAATGTTACTTTCTAAATCTTTGCCTCATGCCTATGCATAAATCAATAGTAATGTTAAGAAGTGTCAATAGCCAGCCTAGTTGGGGGAACCACAGGCAAGGGGGTGAAAAAAGAGTTTTGTACCCTTTTGACACTAAAGGGACCGTGACACCCTAATGGGAGGGGGTGTGAATTAGGTGTCTCTAAAAACTAAGGCTCCAATTGCACATAAGAAAATATATTTCAATTTCTATCTAAATGTGCTATGGGTTTTCTCTATGTGTTGCTATCTCTATTGTTACAAAGTTTTGCACCCTAAGTCCAATCCTATACTAGCATGGCAAGTCTAGAAAAGGTAAATATGGAAAGTAATGCAAGTATGAAATGCAGAAGCTAAAAGGTAGAGAAGAGCAAACTCCCGGCACGATGTTTTTACCGAGGTATCAGAAAGCTCATGAGCTTTCCACTAAATCTCGCTGTTGGAGCCCCTCTGAAAGGGAATGCCCACGCAAGGGCATAAACTCCCCGGTCGAGTAACTCTGTGAGTGACCACGGGACTTCTCACGGTCTTCACTCGTCCCTCCCCAGATGCTCCTCGCCGCCTTCACTTGGTAGAGCTTTGGCCAAACGCCAAGGTCCTCTCCACCCTTGCACAAGCATTGGCGGCCACTCTACAACTCGTTTAGAGGGTCCCAGAAGACTACAAGCCCTGGATTTACAACACTTGGTGCGTGCAAGCACCAGTAAGCAAAAAGGTATGCAAGCCTCTCTAAGGTCTAGGCTAAACACCTAAGAGATGTGCTAATAGGCCTAAACTAGCACTAAACACTCTTGCTAATTACCTTGATCTTCTAATTAGCACCTAGGTGGATTGAGCACTTAAGAATGTCTAGAACACTTGTCAATATCTTCACTGAGCTCAAGCACACTGCAAATGGCCGAGGCAACCCATAAATATAGCCCCAACTAAAGGAATTATCCGTTGCAAACTTTTTGCATACCACCGACTGATTCGGTGGTCACAGGAGCAGTACCACCGAACTAGTCGGTGGTGCCACCTCAGCTAGCCATTGAATGAGCCGTTGGAAACTTTTGTTGCTGAGAGGTAGGCCTCATCCAACCACCTGCTGATTCGGTGCCGTCTTGATGAGGACATCCCAAATGATACTCAGAATCCCACAACACCATGTGCTGAACAAGATGGCATTATCAACAAGGGCCAATGACTCGATCAAGGATGCAACAACTACAACTTGAGGTGAACTCATTCCTTGTTGGTAATGAACATGACTTTATTAAGAATTGTTTATTGCCTAATAGTGGTGCATTACTTGTGCTTAGGTTTACTCGTGAAGATGAAACTCATCCGAGTTCTTTGGACTTGGGTTAGAGTTCTTTTGAGTACTCTTCCTTATGAAGAGTTCTTTCTTGTTCAAGTACCCTCGAGGCTAACTTCAGAGTTCTTTTTCTCCTAAAGAGTTCTTTCTTGTCCAAGTACCCTGGAGGCCAACTCATCGGTAAGGCACCGACTGAAGCGTGTGGTTAGGAGAAATCTTTGTCACAGGTGGCTTTTCGAGCAGCTATTGGTGCCTCGGTTGATCAGGTTCCACGAGTCAAGTTATCCCCTACGATCCTACATGAGAAGATCTGGAAAGCCCCCACATCACTTTTGCTCCTTCACCATCGAATGGATCGGTGGTCTCTAAGTAGATCTTCACCTTCTGTCTTCTTCAGCACCGACTTGTTCGGTGCAACTTTAGTTGCACCACCGAAATGATCGGTGGTCCCCTTTTAGCCTTTGTCTTCACTAGCACCGACTGATTTGGTGTCCTTCTTGACCCCACCGAATGAATCGGTGCCCTCCAATTTTACACAGTACCAAACTGCTATTTTTGGGCATATCGACCGAATGATTCGATGCCCCTTTCATGTTACCACCGAATGAATTGGTGGTCCTGCACACTAGGCTTCACAGGGCTTCTGTTCCCCCCAACACCAACTGATTTGGTGGGCTTCTGCATAGAGCGCTGAATGAGTCGGTGCCTCTGCGATTTTCGTTGTCTTCTTTTCTTATTTGCACTACCATAACCTGATCTGAAATTTCAGTGAGTTTGGTTATGTTCTAGTCCAATAGATTGAGTTTGGTTGTTGAATCCTTGTGTTCCTTGGTGTTTCTTCTTGTTTTCTGCCTCTGATTTGTGCTTTCCTTCGTTTCCCCATCCATATTTGCTTTTTCACATTCGTTATTGTGTTTTTGGTCTAGTTTACTTTCATCCCGAATCCATTTCGCGGCCAGATGTGAAGTTTGAGCATAATACACTAAAACAAGCATAACTTTTCATGTGAAGTCCGTTTTGAGTGTTCTTGTACTCGTTGAAAAGCTTATTTAGAGGAGCATCTTTTATCTTCAGACTAGAATACATGAATCAATCGTATTGATAAAGTTTAAGATCCGTGAATGTTGCTGATCTACTAGTGAGCAGAGTCTTTCTCAGCTGAAAGAAAGACTAGGTAGATGTTGTTGCTCATGAGCTTTGTACTTTGCTAAATCTGAGAATAACTCTGAGCAAAAGAAATACTTTGTGGATAAGTTAGTGTGCTGATCTCAGTAGCAAAAAAAAAATAGAGAAGAATAAAAAAGCCAAAAGAAGAAAGAACAAGTGTTGAGATCACCACATTGATTGTTGGAATTAACTTGATATCTTGGAGCAATTGTCCGGCATACATTATAACTTATGCAGCTTAGAGCTTAGTTCTTGATTCATATTTTCACCTTAGCTCTATCCTTTTTGCTGCAATAAGTATCTTATCCTTGTGTGTGAGTTGCTAAACATAATCTGCCACTTCTCTTACTTTCAGTTCAGCAACTAGACTTTGCTCTTGGTTGGATTTTTACTTAGCTTTACAATAGCTTAAAGTGACTGTACCACAAGTTTACCACATACATAACCTTTCAAGATCCAGATATAATCCTATGTTTAGGATGCACTGTGACTTTGATTTTGCTTTATCTATCACCTTTATTGTTCCTACCACCACCAAGGTGAGTGCAACTCACAAATTCAGCAAGGAGGCATAAGAGCTTCGATGGTAAGAGAAGGTGAGGTTGAGTGATTTCCACCAAGCCACATATCTTAGAATTATTGTCTTGTTCTTCTACTAATCATGGCAGGTGATGAAGATGAAGACGAGCCACATTATGTCACACAAGAGCAGCTGCAAACATTGATGCATAACTTGGATGAACAACTCAATGCAAACATGAAGACAGTCCAACACAATATAATTACACAAGTTGTTAAAGCTTTGAAGCCAACAACTGAAGATGGAAGTGTGCATGATGAAGATCTAGATGAAACCGATGAGAAGTATGCACCTCGGTTGCAAAAGGAAGTGCAAGGAAGAAAGAATGCCCAAGAGCGTGGGCGTGGAGAAGAGGAGGTGATGCTGCATTTGGCCGAGGAAGAGGCCGTGGGCATGCAGGTGGTGCTACACATGAAACTGAATATGAAGAAACATTCCAGCTGCACCGCAATGATAATTTTCAACGCCGTCCTCACAGTATACAAGATCAGCCACATGAAGAGAAATTTGAAAAGCTCAAATTCAACATGCCTAAGTTTGAGGGTATATCTGATCCTGATGCTTATCTCACATGGGAGCTGAAAGTTGAGAAAATATTTCATGTGCATAATTATTCGGAAGAAAAGAAAGTGCACATGAAGGCACTTGACTTTGATGGGTATGTTGTCATTTGGTGGGAACGAATTCAGAATCAAAGAGATGAGAATGGTGAACTCCCAGTGGCAACGTGGGCTGAAATAAAGAGGGAAATGAGAGCACATTTTGTTCCAACGTATTACACATGTGATCTCATTGACAAGCTGCAGAATTTGAATCAAGGAAGCAAATCTGTGGAAGAGTATTACAAGGAAATGGTGCAAGCCATGATTAGAGCACGTGTGCAAGAGGATGAAGAGCAGTCCATGGCACGTTTCCTCTCTGGTCTAAACAAGCCAATCAAACGTGTTGTGGAATTTGAGACCTACAACAATGTATTGGAGCTAGTGCACATTGCCCAAAAAGATGAGAGGCAATTGCATTATGATGCTAAGCCAACCAAGCACTCCACTTTCAGCTCAAGAGCCTCATCAAGTGCTCCAAATACATCCAAGTTTGATTTGGGGCATGGCATGTTCTCGTCCAATGCAAGCACCAATACTAACACCCGCTGAAAATTCAAATGCATCACCAAGTGTGGAGAAATATGCTAGCCCAACATCCTCAAAGAACAATACTACTGTGGGTTCCACTGCTAGAAGTAGTGGATTTAATGTTTTAAGTGCTTGGGTCGAGGCCATATCATCAAGGATTGTCCAAACAACCAAATTATGTTTGTTACAGAGGGTGGAGAATATGATTTCACTAGTGAAGATGAGGTCCAATTCCCCACTAAAAATGATAATGTTGATGATGCGCAAGAAGATGAAGATGATGACTACAAGACTTGTCTATTTGAGGTTGGTCACACCATTGTAGTCTCCAAGGCATTGAGTGTCAAGCACAAGGAAGAAGAAAAGACACAAAGGTTTAACTTATTTCACACCCAAGCCAAGGTGGATGGCAAGTTGGTTAGGGTGATTGTTGATGGTGGTAGCTGCCACAACCTTGCTAGCAAGGAGATGTGTGAGAAATTGGGCCTGACCATGATCAAACATCCTCACCCTTATCATGTGAAATGGCTTAGTGAATGTCGTGAAGTCAAAGTGCAACATAGGCTGAAGGTCGTATAAGATTACACCGACACTGTTGAGTGTGATGTGGTGCCTATGATAGTGTGCTACTTGCTAATAGGAAGGCTGTGGCAATTTGATCGGCATGCCCAACATGATGGCCATGACAATACATATGCTTTCAAATGGCAAGGAAAAGGAGTTAAGCTGTTGCCCAAGACTCCAAATCAAATCATAGCAGACAACATGCAAAAGAGAGCAAGAGAGAGTGAGGTACAACAGAAAAACTCTAGTGTTGTCCATAAATCGGTGAATGAGCGCCACAAGCCAAACATGAGTGAAAACTAGAGAGCTTGAGGGGAAGGGGAGAGTCATGATAGCCACAAAATCAGAGATGAGAGAAATGAGAGACAACCCTCAAATGATGCATTTTGTGCTGTTATGCAAAGATGCAATTCTTTCTACTAACGATATGACCTCTCTTGCTAGTGTTGTTTGTAATTGCTGCAGGCTTTAAATGATGTTTTCCTGGAGAAAATACCAACTGGCTTACCTCCTCTTCGTGGGATTGAACATCAAATTGATCTCATTCTGGGAGCTTCCTTCCCAAACCGGCCACCATACCGCACCAATCTGGAAGAGACCAAGGAAATTCCGCAACAAGTGCAAGGACTACTTGACAAAGGGTATGTGTGTGATGGCCTTAGTCCTTGTGCTGTCCCTGTCATTCTTGTTCCAAAGAAAGATGGTACATGGATAATGTGTGTTGATTGTAGAGCTAACAACATCACTATTCGATATCGGCATCCCATTCCTAGACTTGATGACATGCTTGATGAACTTAGTGGTGCTATTATTTTCTCTAAAATTGACCTATGAAGTGGTTGCCATCAGATTAGAATGAAGAAAGGTGATGAATGGAGAACAACCTTGCCTTTTGGTTTAACTAATGCACCCAACACTTTCATGCACTTGACGAACCATGTTTTGAGTGCTTTCATTGGGAAATTTGTGGTGGTTTATTTTGATGACATTTTGATATATAGCCATACCATGGAAGAACATGTTGAACATATCAAAATGGTGTTGGAGGTGCTTAGGGCTAAAAAATTATATGCTAACCTTGAAAAGTGCACCTTTTTGCACCGATAAGGTTGTGTTTTTGGGCTTTGTTGTTTCTGGACAGGGCGTGGAGATGGATGAGTTTAGGGTTGAGGTTATCAAGAATTGGCCTACCCCTGTCAATGTGAGCCAAGTGAGACGCTTTCATGGTCTTGCTGGTTTCTAGGTGCTTTGTGAAGAATTTCAGCATCATTGCAACCTCATTGAATGAATTAACCAAGAAGGATGTTGAATTTGTGTGGGGTAAGTCACAGGAAGTTGCTTTCCAAGAGTTAAAAAATTATTTAACTTCTGCCCCATTACTTGTGTTACCTGATTTCAATAAATCTTTTGAGATTGAATGTGATGCTAGTGGGATAGACATAGGAGGTGTGTTGATGTAAGAAGGAAAACTCATAGCATACTTTAGTGAGAAACTTGGTGGTGCTCAACTCAATTATCCTGTTTATGATAAACAGTTGTATGCCTTAGTTCGTGTGCTTGAAACTTGGCAACATTATCTTTGGCCTAAGGAATTTATTATTCATTCTGATCATGAGGCATTAAAATACTTGAAATGCCAAGCAAAACTGAACCGAAGGCATGCCAAATGGGTTGAATTTATTGAGTCTTTTTCTCATGTTGTCAAGTATAAAAAAGGGAAAGAAAATGTTGTTCTTGATGCTTTGTCTAGAAAGAGTGTTTTGCTTAATCAATTGGAGGTCAAGGATCCAGGAATGGAGAGCATGAAAGAATTATATGCTGCGGACCATGATTCTGCAGAGCTATACATGAAGTGTCAAGGAGAGAAAGGATGAGACAAGTACCATGTGCATGATGGTTTTTTGTTCCGAGCTAACAGATTGTGTGTTCCAGAATCGTCTATTCGTTTGCTCTTATTGCAGGAATAACACATGGGAGGATTGATGGGTCACTTTGGAAGGGAAAAGACCAACTTGCTGCTGAGTGACCATTTTTATTGGCCAAAGATGAGATGTGATGTGGAGAGGTTGGTGCAGCGTTTTACCACTTGTCACAAGGCCAACTCAAAACTCAACCCCGACGGTTTGTACACCCCAGCCCATGTCCCAAATGCACCTTGGGAAAACATTATCATGGACTTTGTTTTGTGGTTACTAAGAAGGGGAGGGATTTAGTTTTTGTTGTTGTAGATAGATTATCTAAAATGACACATTTTATTCCTTGCCACAAGAGTGACGATGCGTCACATGTAGCTGACTTATTTTTCAGGAAAGTTGTGAGGCTACATGGCGTGCCAAAGACAATTATTTTCAGACCATGCTGTAAAGTTCATGAGCTATCTTTGGAAGACTTTATGGGCCAAGCTTGAAACAAAGTTGTTATTTTTAACAACTTTTCACCCACAAACTAATGGCCAAACAGAGGTGGTCAATCGTACACTTTCTATGCTGCTGCGAACAATGATAAAGAAGAACCTGAAGGAGTGGGAAGATTGCTTGCCACATGTTGAATTTGCTTACAATAGAGCAGTTCATCCACAACTCAGATGTGCCCATTCGAGGTTGTGTATGACTTCAAACCAATCACACCCCTCGACTTGCTGCCTCTACCACTCCAAGAGCGTGCAAACATGGAAGCATACAAGAGGTCTGAATATGTGAAGAAAATTCATTTAAAGACGAAGCAAGAAATTGAGAAGAAATCTAAGTACTATGTTGCGAAGGCAAACAAGAATCGCAAGAAGATGATCTTTGAGCCTGGTGATTTAGTGTGGGCGCATCTTCGAAACAACAGATTCCCTTAGAAGCAAAAATCTAAGCTGCTGCCCCGAGGAGGCGGGCCATTCAAAGTTCTTGCAAGCCTATAAGATTGAGCTTCCGAAAGATGAATACGCAGCGAGCAACACTTTCAACGTTGATGATTTGTCTCCATTCCATG
This sequence comes from Digitaria exilis, assembly GCA_015342445.1. Classification (NCBI taxonomy): domain Eukaryota; kingdom Viridiplantae; phylum Streptophyta; class Magnoliopsida; order Poales; family Poaceae; genus Digitaria; species Digitaria exilis. Next base: position 718,813 of record JACEFO010002538.1, read on the forward strand.
GTCAAGATAAGACAAAGTCGAGGTCGTATCTTTTTGAAGAACTGGAGGATGATGAGGATATCCCCAATGAGGTTCGGAATGCCACGACACCATGTGCTGAACAAGATGACATTATCAACATAGGGCCAATGACTCGATCAAGGATGCAACAACTACAACATGAGGTGAACTCTTTCATTGTTGATAATGAACATGCATTTATTAAGAATTGTTTACTGCCTAATAGTGGTGCATTACTTGTGCTCATGTTTACTCATTAAGATGCAACTCATCCGAGTTCTTTGGACTTGGGTTGGAGTTCACTCTTCCTTATGAAGAGTTTTTTTGTCCAAGTACCCTAGAGGCCGACTTCAGAGTTCTTTTTCTCCTGAAGAGTTCTTTCTTGTCTAAGTACCCTGGATGCCAACTTTGGAGTTCTTTTTTCTCCTGATTCCCAAGAGCTATGGAGACCCATGAGTACTTGATGGGAAGATTATGATGTCTACTTTATCACACCATCAAATTCCGAGTTCTTTGGAGATTTTATTATGGAGGTCCGACTACTTTAATAAAGACAGGTCAGAACATCCAAAGTCTGCCAAAAGATTTACTAAGGGTCAACTTGTCATGCAAAACTGTACCAATCTGCCAGGATTCAAGGTGCATGCTATACATGGTTGGAAGAGTCTTGAAGTCTATTTTCCAACGCCACTTACGGAGCATCATTTGGAGTTCTACAACAACTGGTAGAGTTGTTTTAGTAAAGATAGTGTGGCTGTGCAGTTCAGACTAGTCCGAACTGTTTTAGTTGTATTTTGTTCCACACCATAGGATTCCTTATGGGGCCTTTGTGGGAGGCCACTAGCCCAACTAGGAGGGATGTTATTAGTATAAATATTCTTTGTGGTGCTTCTGGAAACCCTAACCATAAATTAAAATAAAAAATAGAGAAGCCAGTGCTCTTGTACTTAGGGTTGTGCCATAGCAGCCCCCGTAAGGATTGGGAGTTTTCTGTACTACTTGTTCTTGTGTCTCCTTGTGATTTGCAAGAGCATCAACTCTACCTTTGCGTGTTTTAGGTAAGGCACCGAGTGAAGCATGTGGTTAGGCAAAATCTTTGTCACATGTGGACTTTCGAGCAACTATTGGTGCTTTGGTTCGTCAGGTTTCATGGGTCAAGTTATCCCCCACGATCCTACATGAGAAAATCGGGCTAGCCCCCGCATCACCTCTGCTCCTTAACCATCGAATGGATCGGTGGTCTCTAAGTAGATCTTCGTCTTCTGTCTTCTTCAGCACTGAAAGGTTCGGTGCACCTACAGTGCGACAGGTTCGGTGCACTGTTGACGGCCATTATGACACCTTGTGACCGTCAACATTTCGGATAAAATGAGAACTTTGCACAATGTTCTATGTATATTTTGCTTATATTTAACAAGTTCCACATGTTTTGGTGAAGTTGTGAATGCAGGGACACGTGGCAGAAAATAGGACAAAAACGGGCAAAATGCCTAGCCGACCGGCCAAGTCCTGGCCGGCCGGCCAGACATCTCGGTCAAAGGACAAGTCACTGATCCAGGAGCAAACTAGCACACATGCATGGCATCCAAGCCATTCATCCAATGACGGTTTGATCAAAGGGCCCGAAAGGCACATCACATGGATTAGAGGGCCCACCTGCATGCCTTAACTGCCAGGCAGTTACTGACCGTCATAACTACCAACACCAGGGGCACTCTAGAGCGTTGCTGCGAAAGGCGGTGCCAGATGGCGACGAACCCTGGCCGATCGGCCAGGATCCGGCCGAACGGCCGGCTACCGGCTCCGTTCAAGGCGCTCTTCTGAGGACGGTTGCATGCTGAGCTAACTTAACCGCCAAGATGCTCAACCGACCTTCTCAAGCTATAAAAGGAGGCCTCCACTTCACTTCTCAACACACACCAAGAAGGAGCTTCTCTTACTTTTTATATTTTCTAGAGTAGATTAGGGTTGGGAGTTAGAGTTGAGTCGAGCTTGCCTCGAGGTTCCGGAGTCTCTCTGAGATCGGGTAAAGTTCTTGTATCTTTTCTTTATACTTCGAATATTTCCTTTATCAATATAGTTATATTCTTTACTTTATTGGATAAGCTTTCCTCTCCTGCTTTCCTTAGTTTATCTAGGAAGGTAGTGTGATCCTTTCATTTCATAACCTTTAGATTCAGTTAGAGTCTAGTTAGTTTGTCAGGCTTTTACCTTACGGGTTTCTCGCCCGGACTAGGAGATTTAGCCGTCTCCTAGGTTGAGGGGGGTTTCTTGTGAAGGCCTCACAAGAAATCCTAGCATCAAACCTAGACGTGGTGTTTGGCTAGGTGTTAGCTAGAATTGTGTTCCACCCCACGGAAAGAGAGTGGTAGGCGGCAAGTGGTGACAGCCTTGTCCGTCCTTTGTGCGACCACAACGTTCGGGTGTTTTCATAGCAGTAGTTGTAGGTTGCCGTTAGGTCCCCCTTCTCTCCCGTCTGGACCTTTCCTCTTCCAGCCGCCGAAGTAAGCTCTTTTCCCTGACAGCTAGGTAGAGTTCTTGTCTAGATCTTTAGAGGCTTTCTGATAAGTTTAGGAGTGTCATAGGAATCCTTTCTCACTCGTTGCTCTCCCAGCTTCTTTTCTATCTCTAAGTGTAGAAGTCTCCTGTGTCGCTGGTCATTTTGACCTTCTATCTAGCTTACCTTTTTAGATAAGCTAAGGCATTTAGGGCAGCCACCTATCATACCTTTGCGCCCCAGTTATCTCCCCTAAGATAGTTGGTGTATATTTCTAGAACGTGTTCCTGATATAATTTCTCAATATCACTTTAACCAAAGAGCTTCCTCGTGGAAATTTACGATACCCTGGAATACTCTAAGGTGAAGTGCTACACGGTCATTCTGTGCGCTTGCAGAATATTTTATTCTATAGGGCAAGAGTTTCCCACTGGCTTTCTAACGGCACAATTCCAGTGACGTTAAGAAACGCCAACAAGCATTTCTGGCGCCGTTGCCGGGGAAGCAATTGGCTAAAGTATATTGTTGAATTAAATTTTGGAAGACATTTCTAGTCTTATCACCGCTACTCTTAGGGGGCTTACCACTGCTCTCTTTGTCTTTGTGATTATTTTGCAGAGCAGTGCATGACCGGTTTCGACCTACCGTCAAACTTTGATCCTAATCCAGAGCGTATTGGACGGGTCGTGAGACGCAGAGTCGTCCCAGCCCAGAAAAAGCTCAGTGACAGTCACAGTTGCTCAGCTCCACTACCTAACACCATGGCTACCACCAAGACCCTCCATCAGTTCTCTGCTCCATCAAGCAGCAGCTTTCTAGGTCTTGAGGATAACCAAGGTGGAAATGGTTTTGAATTGAGGACTGGCCTCATCAACATGGTTCAGGCCAATCAATTCTGTGGGAAGGCGTCAGAGGACGCCAATGTTCACCTTCAAACGTTCCTTGAAGTGAGTAGCACCATTGATCCCAAAGGTTCTACTATGGATTCTATTCGGTTGCGTTTGTTTCCGTTTTCGCTACTTGGGAAGGCGAAATTATGGTTCTACACCAGCAAGGCCTCCTTCAATAATGTTTGGCAGACCTACGCCGACGCATTTCTGACCAAATATTTTCCGGTGAGCAAAACCAATGTTTACCAAAGGAAGATATCAGGTTTCCAGCAACAGGAAGATAAAACTGTTTCGGAAGCTTGGGAGCGTCTGCAAGAGTATATTGCAGCATGCCCACATCATGGCCTGGAAGAATGGCTGGTCACCCAGAGTTTCTTCCACGGGTTGAACCAGAGATCTCAAGAACATCTTGATGCAGCAGCAGGAGGATCATTTCTCTCGCTGGAAGTGCTAGGAGCAAAGGCTCTAATGGAGAAAATCGCCTCCAACCAAAGTTGGAAGGGAGATAGGCAGTCAGCCCGTACCAGAGGAGTTCATCACGTCGACTCCATCGACATGCTGGCCGCTAAGATGGATATTCTTATGAAGAAGTTGGAATCTCCTACCCAGGAGATGGCGCAGATTGCGAGTTCACGAATCACATGTGAGACATGTGGTGACACCAGACACTCGGGCTACAGTTGCCTGAGCACTCAAGAGGAAGCGAACTTCATCGGGAATGGGAATCCCAATGCAGGCTTCCGCCCCCAGCAAGGTTGGAACTCCAAGCCCAACCTCCCCTTCGGCCAACAGCAAGGTAATTCATTCAACAACAGTAATTCTTCTCCTACTTTGAAAGATATATGGTATGACCAAAAACAAATTAATGATAGCATCAGTAAAAAGTTTCTTGCTACTAATAAAATCTTAGAGTCTATGGCCACCCAAATGGAGGGATTTAATTCTATTGTTAAAAACCAATCGAGTTTTAATAAAATGATGGAAACTCAAATTGCTCAATTGGCTGCATCTTTTCCTAATGCTAATGTGGGAAAACTTCCTGGGCAACTGGAAGCACCGCATAAAGAAAGTGTTAGTGCTATTACCACGCGGACTGGAAAGTCCACGCGGGATCCATCTCCACCTAAAGATGCAGGTACTCAGCGGGAAGCCGTACCCGTTAGGAATACTAAGCCAGAAGCCGAGGAAGAGGAGGGCAAAGAACCAACCGAAGCTACCCAGGAAGAGACCAGTGAAGTCCCACGGGCTTCAAAGGAGTACTATGACATGACTGCCTTACCGTTTCCGGGACAGAGAAGGAAGCCGGTGGCCGACGAACAATTCGGCAAATTCGTCGAGGTAATTAAGAAGCTTTATGTCAATATACCGCTTCTTGACGCTATGCAGGTACCCACCTACGCGAAATACCTGAAGGACATTCTTGGGAACAAGAGGTCCTTGCCTGCCACCGAGATGGTACGCCTGACGGAAGAGTGTAGCTCAGCTATACTCGATTCTCTCCCTGAGAAAAAGAAGGATCCAGGACACCACACTATCTCATGCTCGATCGGGAACCAACACTTCAACCGTGCCTTGTGCGACTTGGGAGCAAGTGTCAGCGTCATGCCCAAGGTAGTTTATGATAAACTTAACCATCATGCGCTTGCTCCTACTGCCATGTGTTTGCAGCTGGTGGATTAATCGATTCGCTACCCAGTGGGAATCGCGGAGGATATCCCAGTCAAGATTCGGGACTTCTTCGTTCCCGTAGACTTCGTCGTTCACGACATGGAAGTTGACACCAAGACGCCTCTCATATTGGGAAGACCATTCTTGAGCACTGCAAGAGCAAACATTGATGTTGGGACTGGAGAAATCTTGCTCAACATCAATGGCCAGAAGGAGAAATTCACCTTTAAGCCAAAGGTGGAACAATGTGCCCAAGTCAAGGCAGTCGCACGGAAGCCGTCCAAGAGAGGGCGAGGAAATCCATCAATCCCGACCATGGACGAAATAATCATGACGCTTGAGGCGTTATGATTATACAAAGCCACCAAAATCCACAATCGGAAACAAGCAATATGAAGGATCCAACGCAAGAAAGCTCTGGAGACAGAACAAGAAGACAAGGTCGATCCACCTCCTATCATCCGTAAGCAATGGAGGAAGAAGACACCACTTTCTGAACCATCAGGAGGTGAGAATCCACCTACTGAGTCATCAGGAGGTGATCAAGCTCAACAGCTTACAAGTCCTGCTGAGGACAGGAAAGACGAGCCCTCGCCATAAGGTATGTGGCAGGTATCCATTCATGCATTCGCATATAGGATAGTTTATTTTCGTGCATTTACTTTCCCTTTTCATTCACTCATGGCATATTTAAATTCTTGCAAATTTATTTTGTGCATTATTTCCTTTGATTCACTGCATATATATATAGAAAAAATGGCCAAGTCACTTGGCCGATCGGCCACAACCTGGCCGGCCGGCCCTACCTATCGGCCACAGAGGCGCTACCCAAAGCGCAGAAGAGCACTAACGTGCAGGGCTCAGAGTCAGAGAAGGAATCATGAGGTGCGTGAAGACAAGGAGCCAATCGGCTCCACTCCAGCTGGCCGGCCTGCTCTCGGCCGTTCGCGTCCCATCGTCACCAACCGCGCCACAACAAGGAGAAGGCCTACGCCTAGGTCGTCACCGTGGACAGGCCGCCGCCGTTCACCGGCCGACCGGCCGGGCCCTGGCCGGCCGGCCACCCACCGACGTCTGCCTATAAAAGCTGGCGCCATGGTCTCCTTGAGGCACACCAAAGCGCAGGTGCACAATCATCTTCCTTGCTCCGTGCTCTTTTCCCTCTCGTTTGCTCTAATCTCCTTGCTAGTTTAATTAGCCATTAATTAAGCTAAGTGCAAGAGCTAAAAAATATATCAAGATAATTCTGTGTGTGTTGTTCAAACACGTACACCCCAAAAATATTTTCCTTTTTTCTTTCGTTGGAATAATATTGGCTTTCAAGACAAGAACGTTGTGTGGAGGTTAATCCCCCACAAGGACGACTAACCGCTAACCGCTAACCCCCTGATATATTTTCCCTCGGGTATTGTGAGCACTAACCTTGCAGCAAGCATCATGTTGCGTGGAGCAAAGAGGGCAGCCGGCAAGCTCAAGAAGAAGCTGACTCCATCAAGCTCACGCCACTCGTACAGCTCTGCCTCTTCTCGGGATAATATGTCGGTGGACATGCCTGTCCACCGCAATGTCCTGTATGAAGAAGAAGAAGAAGTGTCGACACCACCACAAGGTCCCTTCCGTATTCGGGTCCTTGTCGCGATTGATCAAATCGTGCCACGAACCGAATACGAAAGGAGTGCGCTAGAGTTGTTGAAGAATCGCAACTTTGCACATGTTACTGTCTTCAGCCCTCTCCTTCTCATCAAGACGGACTTGGGACATGACATGGATCGCGCATTCAAACATGCAGGTTGGGAGGACTTCCACACCATCACGGAATCAGGTTAGAGTCTTCTCACTATTGAATTTCTGATGAGTTTGAATATCAAAACCACCCCGAAAGAAACTATAATTCGATTTCGATTTTTCAATGAGGATTTTATTTTGAACTCTCGCTAGTTTAGCAATGCTCTTGGTTTTCATCAACGTTGCATTTTGAACCCCAATACTTTGGAGAAGGACCACCGTTATGAGCGAACCTCATGGTGGACTCCATCTCTGATGATTCTTTCAGCACCAAAAACAGCATAACTTCCATTCATAATCCTACACTGCAGTTTTTGGCAAAATGGATTGCTATGGTTGTTCATCCTCGTGCAGATTTACGTCTTTGTCTTAATGCTGAGTTGCCTTGCCTTTACGCTATGGCTAAAAAGATAAAGTTTTCTCCTGTGTTGAGTATGCTTAGTCATTGGAAAAGGATGGTGACTACAAAATGCACCATTGACATTACTTCGCTGGTGACTCGTATCGCCAAGTATGTCGGTGCTTTGACAAATGCAGAAGTCACCTACTTGCCATTGACACAGGAGTATCAAACCCAAATTGGTCTTGATCATTTTGTGCAAGGGCATTTGATGCGGGAAGGGCCGAATCATACTCTTTTTATGTGTTACCCCGGGTACGAGGAAGAGATTGAGCTTCCCTGCTCAAACCTCGGACTCTACTCGGTGAAGCGGCTTAAATTGCAGATAAGGAAGAAGGAACCAGCACGCCACAGTGTGGCTGGGACACGACCAACAACACATAGCAGGACCCGGCTGGAAAGGCAGACCGAGGCAGGCACTTCACAGATGCCATCATCTGGAGAGCCTGGGACATCACAGATGCCTCCACCTAACCCGACTGCCAACATGACCTTCGAGCAGACGTAGGACTACTTCCAAGAAGGGTCAGGCCAGTACACTGGAACCATGCCAGGCTATGGCTAGGATCTCGGGTACTACTACTCCGGAGGTATGGGTTCTTATGGTCCACAGGTCGGACCATCCACTTCAGCCCGGTACGACTACGAGAACCCGTTCACTCGGGAGATCTCGCCGATCAATACCCGGCTCAGTGAGCTATACCACCAGCAGCAGCAGATGAACCAGGACATAGCACACAACACGGATCTCACACTGCAGAACTGGGCGATGGCGACATCCATGCACTACGACATCTCAACCATCTTCCAGCGCATGGATCTCAACCCCAACCAGCAGAACCCCGACCAGTCAGACCACTGAGCTTCATCGAAGCTTGGGGGAGGTATCACAAGTAAGTTATCTGTCGTTCCCTTGACGTTTGATTTCTTGAAGTGCCATGACATGCTTTGGAATTTTATTAATAATAATAAAAGAAAGAGAATTCTCCAAGTAATTTATACATGGGAAGTTTTGCAAGTTCTCTTTTGGACATGATGAATAGTTGCTCTATTTATACTTTACACGTGCCTCGTACATAACCCTTTACTCTCTTAGTACTTGAGTTCTTTGGCATGTGGCATTCCCCTATGCTTTATACTAGTGGGAGCATAAGCAATAGTTGTCAAAGTCTAGTTGTTGGAAATATTGATATGGTTTGAACTAGAGTAGAATGCATGCTCAATAAGGAACCTTTCGGGAGTAGATTAATTCATGGAAAATACCCTGATGGATGATTGACCCACCAGAGCCATATATGCAAAATTTTATTCTAGCCACTATATGCAGTCTTGTGTTACTTTGAGATTTGTCGAGCGGTGTGTTCTCGTGAAGGAAATGCTTATCATCTACCTACTCCTTCTCCTTTGCGTAACCATTGTCTGCTAGCCTCAAACTGTCCGGCATGTTGATTTCTCACTCCGAGTATTAACATCCACCTTCGCCGGACAACACATTTCACCAACCAGCTCAAAATCTCCACTGTGTACCTATTCTGCCCATGATTCAAGGAAAAGGCTCCAATGAAAATACTCATGAATTCAAGCAAGGATCTAAGCTCCTATTTTTACCTATCCTCTCTCCTCCTAACAGAGAGAGAGAGAGAGAGAGAGAAAGAAATAAGAGAAAGGAGAAAGAAGATCTACAAAAAGAGTACAATATGAGCCTAAGAATCAGGCAATCTTCCCATGTGTGAGTCCATTCTCTCCTCTTCCCCTGAACATTAAATTCCAAGGATGGGAATTTGATGAGCACTACCTCTCGAGAATTACCATTCGGCTTGTCAACAAAGGTAACCAAGGTATGCTTCTTTTTCCCTACCCAAAGCTCCAGATATTGGCCATTAGAGTAGGAGTCATGGTCGGTTAGACCAAGGTGAGGATCTATACACTTGAGTGATTCGAGAGTACCATCGGGGATATTTACTATCTTTGTGAAAATTATCTCCCCGAGGAGGAACCTGAACAGCTGCAGGGAACTCCGGTGATGATCGTTTAGCTTTCCAACTGCATGTGACAAAGACGAAAAGCAATAAGGCCCACGGATGAGCAAATGTATGAATTGATTATGTGCCAATTAATTCAATCTACTTTGTCAGAGTTTAGGTTTATGCACAGGGTACTTGTAGGGGGTATGCATTGACGCAACTCCTGATCCACCGAGCCTAAGTTTTAGCTTTGCTCGAGGACGAGCAAAGGGATAAGCTTGGGGGTGTGTTGACGGCCATTATGACACCTTGTGACCGTCAACATTTCGGATAAAATGAGAACTTTGCACAATGTTCCATGTATATTTTGCTTATATTTAACAAGTTCCACAAGTTTTGGTGAAGTTGTGAATGCAGGGACACGTGGCAGAAAATAGGAAAAAAAGGGGCAAAATGCCTAGCCGACCGGCCAAGTCCTGGCCGGCCGGCCAGACATCTCGGTCAAAGGACAAGTCACTGATCCAGGAGCAAACTAGCACACATGCAAGGCATCCAAGCCATTCATCCAATGACGGTTTGATCAAAGGGCCCGAAAGGCACATCACATGGATTAGAGGGCCCACCTGCATGCCTTAACTGCCAGGCAGTTACTGACCGTCATAACTACCAACACCAGGGGCACTCTAGAGCGTTGCTGCGAAAGGCGGTGCTAGATGGCGACGAACCCTGGCCGATCGGCCAGGATCCGGCCGAACGGCCGGCTACCGGCTCCGTTCAAGGCGCTCTTCTGAGGACGGTTGCATGCTGAGCTAACTTAACCGCCAAGATGCTCAACCGACCTGCTCAAGCTATAAAAGGAGGCCTCCACTTCACTTCTCAACACACACCAAGAAGGAGCTTCTCTTACTTTTTATATTTTCTAGAGTAGATTAGGGTTGGAAGTTAGAGTTGAGTCGAGCTTGCCTCGAGGTTCCGGAGTCTCTCTGAGATCGGGTAAAGTTCTTGTATCTTTTCTTTATACTTCGAATATTTCCTTTATCAATATAGTTATATTCTTTACTTTATCGGATAAGCTTTCCTCTCCTGCTTTCCTTAGTTTATCTAGGAAGGTAGTGTGATCCTTTCATTTCATAACCTTTAGATTCAGTTAGAGTCTAGTTAGTTTGTCAGGCTTTTACCTTACGGGTTTCTCGCCCGGACTAGGAGATTTAGCCGTCTCCTAGGTTGAGGGGGGTTTCTTGTGAAGGCCTCACAAGAAATCCTAGCATCAAACCTAGACGTGGTGTTTGGCTAGGTGTTAGCTAGAATTGTGTTCCACCCCACGGAAAGAGAGTGGTAGGCGGCAAGTGGTGACAGCCTTGTCCGTCCTTTGTGCGACCACAACGTTCGGGTGTTTTCATAGCAGTAGTTGTAGGTTGCCGTTAGGTCCCCCTTCTCTCCCGTCTGGACCTTTCCTCTTCCAGCCGCCGAAGTAAGCTCTTTTCCCTGACAGCTAGGTAGAGTTCTAGTCTAGATCTTTAGAGGCTTTCTGATAAGTTTAGGAGTGTCTTAGGAATCCTTTCTCACTCGTTGCTCTCCCAGCTTCTTTTCTATCTCTAAGTGTAGAAGTCTCCTGTGTCGCTGGTCATTTTGACCTTCTATCTAGCTTACCTTTTTAGATAAGCTAAGGCATTTAGGGCAGCCACCTATCATACCTTTGCGCCCCAGTTATCTCCCCTAAGATAGTTGGTGTATATTTCTAGAACGTGTTCCTGATATAATTTCTCAATATCACTTTAACCAAAGAGCTTCCTCGTGGAAATTTACGATACCCTGGAATACTCTAAGGTGAAGTGCTACACGGTCATTCTGTGCGCTTGCAGAATATTTTATTCTATAGGGCACGAGTTTCCCACTGGCTTTCTAACGGCACAATTCCAGTGACGTTAAGAAACGCCAACATGCACCTTAACCATCGGTGGTCCCCTTTTGGCCTTTGTCTAGAACCGACTAATTCGGTGCCCTCTTCTTGACCCCACCGAACGAATCGGTGCCCTCCAATTTCACACAGTACCAAACTACTATTTCCGGGCATAACGACCGATTGATTCGGTGCCGCCTTGATGTTACCACCGAATGAATCGATGGTCCTGCACACCGGGCTTCACAGGGCTTATGTTCCCACCACCACTGACTAATTCGGTGGGCTTCTTCACATAGCACCGAATGAGTCGGTGCCTCTGCTATTTTCGCCGTCTTCTTTGCAAGTCCTTTCTTGTATCTTCTTTGCCATCTTTTGGATGTCCTTGAATATGGCTAAGTCAACTTTTCCATGTGTTTTAGCTGCTTCAAATATGACTAAGGACACTTTTCTAAAGAGATTGGATGGCTTCAATTTGGATGACCATCATTTGGATGTTGATCACTTAAGCATTTGGATGGCTTCCAAAGTGTCCTTGGGATCTAGAAATATCTGCAAATATCATCTAGACAAAATGTTAGTCTCAATTATTATGTTGTCAATCAATCATCAAAATAACAAACAATGACCTATGGCCATTTTCCTTACCGTGACCCTTTAGAGATTAGTGGACTAAACACTTTTCCCCTTTAGCCCCTACAAACTCTAGGGACTAAAAGTACAAACAGAGGGACTAACAGTGAGCGACTAAATTTTAGTTCCATAGACCCAAATAGGCACTAATTCATTAGTCTTCCAATTGGGATAAAGTATGGAAAAAGGAATGGTAAAATAATTGTCATTTTTTTTGTCTCATGGATACCTCTAATCTTGGGATCCAAACAGGGTATGGACTAAGTTTAATGTGGAAGTTGCATGCGTTTAGTTTGAAAATCCCCCCCCCCCAAAAAAAAAATATTCATTCACATCCCTAACAATCACAGAGCATTATTTATCTACAGTATTTTTTTGGGTCTACAATATATTTTCGGAGAATCTTCCCTAATGTAAACACACCTTTAGTCACCTTAAGTCAAAGTCCAGTCTGAGAGCACAAACAGTTAACTTAAGGAACAGTAGAAAAGAGACTACCAAGCAGTCCACTCGAGGAACTGCCTCTTGAAAATGGAATTACCACATAATAATGAAGCAGCCTAATAAAGAGTCAGCTGGATAAACACGCCTGTATAAATGGATTACCACTAGGCTCTGTAGTTGCGCTAGCGCTGGTTTGCTTGGCTCTTAGGTGAGCATCTAATTTGCTTGCGCCTTCGTCGCTGGCAAACCGATCAGGTGATCAGGTCAACCGGAATCAGAATAAAGGCCACCACATATAAACAACGCATGCTGGTCTCCCAGTTCAATGGATTCGATGTGGACGTAGCTACTAGCTTAGCTACGAATACTAATAATCAGCAGGTCAGCGTAACAAAGCAAGAGGACCTCTCATATCTGATATCTCATTGGGTTTTCAGCGCTATGACTCTATGAGCTTACCTTTAAAGCGCATCTATTCTCTCCCACGACACAGAAACTCGAATCATTCTCTTTTTTTTTTCCCTGCAATGGATGGATGCTATTTTATCGTGAATACTTAAGACTACAGTTATAGTCTGCGTGAGTCGAACCGTAATTAACATGTAATGCAAGTATGGTGCGCTCTGAACAAGTGGGAGATGAATGTTCTTGAGGTTTAAAATCAAGGCAAGTGGTAGCACTTTCACCGTGGGAAGCAATAACGATGGTTAGTTTTTTCACTGTCATGATTGAAACCTAACACCCGCGTGATTAACTATAGTTTCACGGAGAGTGGCGCATCTTAGCTTTCCTTTTGGATTTATTCGTTACACGAATTTCCTTTTGGATTTTCGGGTGCTAGCTAGTATGCAGGTGACACGGATGTGGATTCTAGTAATTGCTTTTGTGCGCTTTTATTAGCATAATTCCGTTCCCAGTTGACATTCTTCCACCCAAAATCAGCTCTTTCTGCTCCTCGAGAACAAAAAAGTGACCAGTTTTTGGAATACACAGAAATAATGAGTTTTACTGGAAGGATTGAATCAGACACATGCATGGAATAGACTTGGAAGGATTGTATCACATTAAATATCATAAAGCTTCGTTTATAAAAAAATGTGGGGCTGTTTTGAAAAATAGAAAAGATAGGTAAGCATCCTTGGTCGGCCATACAAGCCACTGGGCCACAAATTCTGTCTCAGTCTCTCAGGCACAAAATTTCTATGCCATCTGCACAATGTGGTGTTAGATAATTTAGTACAGTGGCAACATGAATAAAAACCACATTCTTTTTTATTGACAGTTTGCTACGTGTATGGTGCATAATACACAATTCGCTGCAATAGGGCCAATATATATAGTTGCAATATATGGTGTTTGTTCGAGAAATTAATAGGGTGGTACATCATCTTTCCATTCTTTATATTTTTTGCTTGGTTTGTGGAATAGAAATGAGTGAATTATTCTCATCACTTGTGGCAATTTGTACCTATTGCAACCTTTTTTTCCACTGTTGCCATAGACCTACAATCTAGCAGTGGATAAAAAATTAATTATCATTTTTCTGACATATGTTATGATATCCACTACAACCATATAGAATTTTGTATTGAAATTCAACTTGTATATGGAGAAAAAGAAAGACAAATATACCAAGGGTAATTGAAGCAATTAGCATACTTGATGGGAGTGATTTGGAATTTTTCCAATAGTGGAAAATCCACGAAGGAAATTTACAAACTTACACAATGGATTTGTTTTCTATCTTTGGGGCCGAAGCAAAGCCAATAATTAAAAGTATAAGGCCGCGCCGTTTTCGCGGCCTGCTAGCGTGGCCACGTTAGCATGATATTTCGGCTCCGTCTGATGTGATTTCTACGGTTTTGATCTGCTCTGAAATCTCTTTTTGCCACTCACATGCATGCACCTCATGATGGGTCGCTGTCGTCAGGACTATTCAAACGTTGTTCAATACAATGACTCATCGTACTATTGCTATTCCCACCCACGTACTGCATTCCAACTGATGTTATGTGAAAGAATGATGTGTCCCTGTCAACGTGCTATTCAAACGCTGTTGAATCAAGATGACTGATCAGAGAGGAGGGATATGACTGATCGGAGAGAAGGGGTATTATCAGCTTTGGCAAAATGCATAGGGCAAACCTCTTTTGGATTTGCATGCATGGCACTAACTTTTACCGTAGATGCTAGGCACACTATAGTGTGATCCACTTACTACATGCATGCAGTATGCTGCCACAGCTGCCTCATGCGTCCATGCATCCTTGGAATGAGGTTAATTTTCAATATGATTCTTTAGGCCTTGTAGTTTTTGTTTGGCATTTCCTACAGGTTGATTGGGGATGGTTCCTTCTCTTGCCTATATAAAGGTCGATGCTCCTTTTTGTTTCAATGCATTTGTGCTTCGCCTTTGCCCAGTGGAGTGCTTGGTGCATGCAGCTTCTTATGAAAGGGCAAGGGCCTACACAAGACTACTTGCCTCCCCTCACAGAGCAAGGGCCTACACAAGGAACAACCCAAAGGTGCATAATTCAGGAAATATGATATGTGCTTAGATAATATTTCAATCGTACTATGTGATTTTAATATTTATGTTTACTCTTTCATGTGAGGTGGTGTATGTATATTTTAAATGTTGCAATGCTTATTATGTGTTGTAGAGTGGTACTTTACTTTTTTGTGCCTGTCACACATGCATGAAATTTATTTATTTTAGGTTGAATTGTGATTGTAGGGAACCCACAAAAATACTGCTCCCAGTGTAAATGTGAGAATCAACAATGAGAGGAGGAGAAATATATATTCCACAGAAACACAGAACATGTTCATTTTGATCATTAACTGGTGTTGTGCCAGTTGGTCACCCGCAGCGAAGCGCGGGCACCGGTGGCTAGTGGAATATTAACACCGTTCCATATGCTGGTCTAATTAAATTAAAGTATGGCTAAAGTTTACACGTCTAAAGTTTAGCCAGCTAAAAATAGTCCCGTGGTGTTGGACAAAGTCTATTTTTAGCTTAAATATTGATTAAAATATATTATATCCCTAGTATGTAGGGATGTGGGAGAAAAGGATATATAATGTTTTAGTGGGAGAGAAATTTATGAACACTCGCACTCACCTCGTATGAATGTAAGGACAGGTGTAGCACCATTAATCATTCTACATTATGACTCTACTGCTACATGTAGACTGCCAGGATGGAAACATTTGTTTATTTCCGTACCAATGTGCATAGGAATTTTCATTTGATGTCGTTTTGTGGAGGAAGTAACGAAATTTGTAGTCCAAGCAGACTCCATACATATATATTTAATTAAAACGCACAATTTTCATTTTACATTTTACTATTTCATATATGCAAGTTAAAATATTTAATTATGATGTACGGGATTGGACAATACTAAATAATAAAGTGAAACACTGTTGTCCACAATATAATGCTACTTCTATTTATCCAGTTTCATTGTCTTGGAGACCATGTATACATAGTTAGTTCATCCCCAACCCATATTGTTTATGGGTGATGTCCATGTTGTCTATATCATCAAGACACCATACAACCATGGTTTCTTGGTGTCGGTCCCTAATAAACCATCCTCTATTCTCTTCACCAATCATATTTGTTTCTCATTTTTTATGAAGACACCATACTCTTCCAATGCATAACTTGGTAGTGTCTATTGCAGAGGTTCATGTGTAGACACTGGGTTTCATGCAAGACCAGTTTCTTCCGTTTCTCTAACTCTGTCATTTATTAGAGTGACACATAAGCAAAGTGTCCTATGTGGAAGCCTAATTAATGCTATGAAAACTGTACTACATGGAGGGTTACCCATCTACTAGGATGGTTTCCACGACATTAAATAGGCTGCTACATAAGCAATTTGATGATGTGGCAAGCCAATTAAGGAGGGAAGAGAAGGACATGGTTTCTTGCATTAGAAATCACGTCTACACAAGAACCAAGAACTAAACAAGATGATAGGGATAGTAAGAGCATCTCCAATGGTGCCCAAGAAAAATAGTCCCAAAATATTGGTTTTAGAAACTTGCTAAAAATTATTGGGAGTGAAAAAGTCTTCTTCTCCAACAGTTCCTAATAATTAGCTCTAAACTACTTAACTTTCAGGATTGGGAGTGCAAGTCAAGGGGACAAAAATAGCTCTAGAGCCCATTGTTTTTCAATTAATTCCCAAAACAAGATTTTATGCACCTATTTTGGGCACTGTTGGAGATGTTCTAAAAGACAAGATATATAGGATTGAGTGATAATTTATATTCAGGAAAATATGCATTGGGAAGATGGTTTTTATGTATAGTGTCTAGTTGATATTGGTATATAGACAATATTAGATGGTGTCTTGGGTCAGGGATGGGCCTTACATCTTGATGAAACTCATCCATTCTCTTCCTTCGTTATAACTTGCCATGTTTCAACAAAGATGCCTATGTGTCACCCTATTTTGATGTGGATTAAACCTCCACAATATATGCACTGAAAATAGCCGTGCTAACACTATGCCGAGTCCTAGTAATGGCTCCCTTCGAGCATATGGCGGGGTTTTTTTATGACCCATTACCGAAGACACTCATATAGACATGCATACACACACCTTACGAATATAAACACATGATGACTGGAACTAGCTAGTATTGTGCCATTTGTAACTTCAAGCGATATAGGATGATGTTTGCAATTTCATCTAAAATGAATCACCATGTGCAGTTTTAGATGTTGACACTGTATTGTCTATGTCATTGTCGAACGGAAAAAGTGCAGGTACATATTCCAATCCTAAGGGTCTGTTCACATTGGAGAAAAAAACACTTGAACTTTAGAAAAACACTGTAGCTAAGTCCTATGAATGAAGCGTGTTTTCTAAGAGGGAATAATATTTGAATAGTAAAAAGTTAGAATGAATAATGATTAGTTTGAATGTAAACATGGCCTTACCCCAGCCCCACATGAAGTTTCATTTTGGGCTAATTCTCAAGTGCGAACTAACTTATTTTTAGCTTTCCATTATCTGTGAGTTACGTTACTTTTGTACTCTTAGGTCTGGGTTAGAATTGATGCAAGGGCCCAAACAGAGACCGGACGAAAGTTTGGTTTCGAGAACTTACAGTAGTAGCAAACTAGCAATAAAATCATCGTTTTCCTTTTATGTACCACTGTTTGGCGACCGATAGAGGGTTGCCAAGCAAAAAAATAAAAAAAAACTCATCTTCCCAAGCATATAGGAGGACTGTAGGACACATGCTTTCTAGTGTCGATACAACTACATCGAAAATGTCAAAGGAGTAATTCTTACCCATTTGCAACATGTGGATGTCTCATCTTTGGCTGTTCTCCGTGAATTTTGTTTAGAAAGAAAATTCCGTCGCCCACAAATTAAATGTACCACGAACGGATTCGTTATGCTTATTCTCTCCCTGCGCCACCTCCCATGCCCTTTTATTCGCACGTCTCCCCCGTCACTCGCCGCCACGAAGAACCCGCGGCCACCACAACAACGACGATGCCTCCTCTTCTCCCCCTTCTCGTGCTATCAGTCCTCGTCTCTGCCTCCGCGTCGCCGGAACAGGACGTGTACGCACTAGCCAAGCTCAAGGCAGCGCTTGTCTCCGATACCAACCCCGCACTTGCCGACTGGAACCTCGCCGCCGCGCCGCCCGCGCACTGTTCCTTCCCGGGCGTTTCCTGCGACTCGGCTGCCCGTGTCGTCGGGATCAATCTCACGGGCATGCCACTGCAGGGGGGCGGCCTCCCGCCAGAGGTCGCGCTACTCGATGCCCTCGAGAACCTTACCGTTGCTGCCTGCTCGCTGGAGGGGAGCGTTCCGGCGTCCCTCGCCGCGCTACCGGCGCTCCGCCACCTCAACATCTCCAACAACAACTTCACCGGCCCGTTCCCCATGCTGGTAAGCGCCGGAGAGCCCTACTTCCCGGTGCTGGAGGTCGTCGACGCCTATAACAACAACTTGTCCGGCCCTCTGCCCCCGTTTGGCGCCGCGCACACGCGCCTCCGTTACCTCCACCTCGGCGGGAACTACTTCTCTGGCGCCATACGGGAAAGCTATGCCGACCTCGCGGCGCTCGAGTACTTGGGACTCAACGGCAACTCCCTCTCAGGCTGTGTGCCCGCGTCCCTCGCGCGCCTCAAGCGGCTCCGGGAAATGTATATCGGCTACTTTAACATGTTCAACGGCGGCGTCCCGCCAGAGCTCGGCGAGCTCCACTCGCTGGTCCGCCTCGACATGAGCAGCTGCAACCTCACGGGCCTCATCCCGCCGGAGCTCGGCCAGCTCGCTCACCTCGACACGCTCTTCCTGCAGATGAACCGCCTCTCCGGAGAGATACCCACGCAGATTGCTGGCCTCAAGAACCTCAAGTCGCTGGACCTCTCTATGAACGAGCTCACCGGCGAGATACCAGTCGGCCTCGCTAACCTCACAAGCCTCACGCTTCTACACCTGTTCCGTAACCACCTCCATGGCAACATACCGGAGTTCGTGGCCAACTTACCCAACCTGGAGGTGTTGCAACTTTGGGAGAATAACCTCACAGGACAACTTCCGGCCGAACTCGGGAAGAACAGCCCACTCAAGATGTTGGACGCGGCGATCAACCATCTCACCGGCCAGATACCGCCTGAACTGTGTGCCCACGGGACACTGGAGGCACTCGTCCTGATGGAGAATTGTCTGTCCGGTCCGATACCTGGTTCACTCGCCGCTTGTAAGACGCTGAAGCACATCCGCCTTGGCAAGAACATGTTCAGCACCAGCTCTGTGCCGGCTCAGCTCTTTGACCTGGAGGAGGCCAAGGCCAACATGTTGGAGCTCACTAAGGTCGTCCTCACTGGCCAACTCTAGTGGTCCATATACCTGACCATGTGATGGCACTGCATTGTGTTTGGATCTTTGTTCTATATTTTATAGGATGCATGCGTGCGCTATATGTTGAGGTCGGGATGTTTTCAAGACTTTATATGAACTCGATGAAAAGGCTTTAGCATGAATAATTCTACCTTTACTCAAACAGATGATATATATATATCAACCCTTGTGTCTCAGGACCACTGTTGTAGAACTTAAATAAGAGTATGAAAACATATAGAAATTCTAGTGATGGATATATCTAGGTCATGATTACATGGGTGTAGCGCACCACCTTTTATCTAGATGCTGGGCCCCTTCCCCACCTTCACTACCCGAAACCCGAAGTTTGACATTTTCCAAGAGGTTTGCCAAGTCTATTTCGTCGGACACTCGGCAAATGACGGCTTTGCCGAGTGTCGCAAATATCACACTCGACAAAGAAACAACACACGACAGATAGCTTCTTTGTCGAGAGCAGACACTCGACAAAAGAGGGACAATTGGCAAAAAGCAACAAAGGCACACGGCAAGAAAACCAGGTACTCGGCAAACTAAATCATGTGAGAACCACATGCCCGCGATAATTCGGCGCCGGGTCCACTCCATTAGGATAAAGGTTTACCGCTTCACTCACGGCATCACGCACATACCCACATGTGTACGGCAAGGGAAACAAAACATTTTCAAGGAGAGATGGCTATCGATCCTAGCTGTATCAGTCTGGTACTAGGCTTAACCATTCCCATAGGTCGGCATGTGCGTGGTACGTTCAAAAACTTGACACACAAAACCACACGTTTCGACCTTAATCCAATTATCATACACGGACGGGAAATCTACACATACCATACCGCCCGTCCATCCTTATGATTCCAACATAAGTAAAGACAAGCAACTCCTATATCTCGCGAGTGACAGAAAATCACTCGACTTGTAACGGTCCTAAAGGCATTGCTCTACCGACTCTATCATACTAGTATTTCAAGACATAGGTACTAGAATCATGCAACTAGGGTGTTCAAACAACTCCTTGAAACGTAAATGCACAAGCATACATATTTCATAGTTGCATAATTTAAAAGTCAGGTTATGCTTCGGGGCTTGCCTTCTTGAGCTAAGCTGGTGTTAGGCTCCGGGTCAATCACGATGACGTCGGCACCACCTTCGGGAGCTTCTTCTTCGTCGGCGGGGACGAGATTGTACGTGCCGTCAGCGAGAGCGCCTTCTACATGAGATGCACAACTTCAATGTGGCTGCCCAAAGTGATCTAAAGGCAAGGCCTTGAAGGCCATATTCACCTAGACATACTAGTGAGCTATTCTTTTCTTCACAAAATTAGAGAGGGTGTGTGGTGTAAGTTTTATGCCTTTATGATGGTGATTGTGTACACATATAAAACAATTCAAACTCAATTCACTCTAGTTCCTTCTCATTTTTGTTTCTCTGTTTCTGTTCATCCTTTTTATCCATAAACTTTATGACAGCTACTGGAGTATAAGAGCTAGGCTCACTCCAAAATTTAGCTAAAACCGAGCTACACAGAAAGTATTAAAAATAGCATAAGATGCTGCTAAAGGAAAAAAGATTAATTCATATAAAATCAAAACTACTTCCAAAATAGAAGATTTCTCTACCAGAGCTAAACATGAGTAAAAGAAGGCTTTGGCCAATTGGTAGCTAAAAATATCACTTGGACAGCCCCCAATAATTTTCTATCCGAAAACCAACACCTATTTATTTGCTAGCCTAAACAGGGTCTAAAATTAAGTTTATCATTTTTCAACATGTGCCAACAAGTTTCTAGACCTCTAGTGAAAGTTGGTGATTTTTGACTGCTTGAAATAGTTTTAATAAATGCAGAACTGAGCTAGAATAGGAAACACTAAATAAATCATAACTGAAGTTACATGCCATATTTTTAGGTCTCCTTTGGTCACAAAGTTCAGCTACAAAGGAGCTCGGGATTTGAAATGGTGCACAAAACTCTAAAAACTGAGTTTGAATTTTAATTAAAAACCGTTCATCAAAAAAGTATACATGCCATTATGAGATTCGAGTTTACAATCTCACGAGTCCAGGGAGTATTTTTGTGCATTTTTCTGATTTTTCTATGATTTTTAGTGGATTTTACAAAATCTCAGAAAATAGATCTAGGTTTTAAGATCTTTTTGCGCTGGGGACCCTAGACCTTTTAAAACCTTGCAAACAAGTCCCTGAAACTTACACGGAGGACCCTAGAACTAAAAAGGGGAACGCGTATAGGTCCTTGGCTCGCCGGTGACCGGACTCCGGCGAGGAGACGGTGAACCAGTGTGGGGGAAGTGGGGGGGGGGGAAAGACGAGGGGCTCACCGCGAGTCGGTGGGGGTAGGTCTCGTGGACGGAGGTGAAGCGGCACGGCTCGTCGACAGTGAGCGGCGGAGCGGCTTGCTCCGGGAGGAGGCAGAGCTCGTCAAGGGGCTTGGCGGCGACAGGGGTGACCGGAGGGTGGAGCTCGACGTTGAGGTGGAGCTCGGGCGGAAACGGTGGATGGCGGCGCTGGGAATCCTCGATTCCCGGTGAGGGCTGCTCGATTCGAGCTGGGGATGGATTGAGGAGCTAGCTAGGTGGATGAGCAAGCTTCGGGCGCGGGGGATTGGGAAACCATGGAGGGAAACGCGGTGGATTTGGTTTGTGGCGGCAAGAGCTTGAGCTCTGCTCTTCGCGGCCGGAGGTGGAAGAAGGTGTGCGAGGAAGCGCGGGGAGAAGGAATGGCTGCGTCGTTGGCCGAGGAAGAGTGTGAGGTCGCTCGGTGGAGTGTTTGGGCAAGCTAGAGAGGGCTGAGCAGCTTCAGGAACACGCGCGGGGTGGTTGGGCGACGAGGCAGCGCCATTGATGGCCTGCGAGCTTGGGCAGGGCGCGCGATGGGGTTGGGTGGGGAAGATTGTGGCGTGGGTGAGGGGAGATACGCCGCAGGGCCGCTTGGCGCGTAGCAGGCACGAATCCGGGCCGCAGGGGTGCTCAGCTCGGCATGCGCGGCGACGGCCAATGGTGGAGCTCGGCTATCCATGATGGCATGCCCGCTCGCCGCGACGAGGTGGCTTGTGCGGTGCGCGACGGGACAGCTCAGGGGGTCAGCGCGTGCGCGAGAGGTCGGGACACGGCTCGCCGGTCGGCCGGAGTCGCCGCCGCTCGCCGGCCACGTGGCGGCCGCTGGTGGCCTGGGGCAGAGCTGGCCGAGCTGTCTGTCGGGACGCCCGTGGAGCTCCCCGGTTCAACTGTGCAAAACTCCAAAAATTTGAACTAAATTTTCAAAAGTGTAAACACAAAAGTTGGAGTTTGAATGGTGGGACATAACTTCTTTTTGGGGTGAATCTGAAATTACGAATTTTTCAATCTCAATCAAGCCATATTTCAAAAGGTGTTCTGCATGGTTTTTAGGGTTTTTGAGGGCATTAAGTGCAAAATTTGGAAAAGTTCCCAACAGTGACTAGGCTTTGTTTGTGATTACAAACAACTTTTATTTTTGGAGATTTTCAAGTTTAGTAAGAAATTTTTGAGATCTCAGTTGGGAGTCAATTTAGCCTTATTGAATTTAAAAGCCAACTTAAGTGTGTTTGTACCATTGCTGCCGTTTTTCCTTGTTTTTAGTGCATTTTTAAAGTCTTAAACATCAGGGATATCACATCGGTGGTACGCAGAAAATTTATAACAGCTAGTTTCTTTGCTTGGGGCTATAAATGCCCCATCCCACAATCATTACAAGTATCATTAGCTTAGGAAAGTTATTGCTAAGTGTTTCACACACTTTTAAGTGCTCAATCTAACAAAGTGCTAATTAGAAGAACTAGGCAATTAGCAAAGTGTTTAATGATAGCTTAGGTCTATTAGTGCATCTCTTAGGTATTTAGCCTAGTCTGCATACCACTTTCTCTATCCGGTGCTTGCGTGCACCAAGTATTGCAATCCGGGGCTTCTAGTCTTGCGAGACCCTCCAACCGCGTTTGTGGAGTGCCGCCGATGCTTGTGAGAGGGAGGAGAGGCCCTCGGCTAGTTAGTCGAAGCTCTACCAAGTGAAGGCGGCAAGGTGCATTTAGGCAGGGGGCGAGTGGAGACCCACTTGCGCGTAGGGAAGTCCTATGGCCACCGCCAGAGTTACATGAGCAGGCAGTTTATGCCCTTGTATGGTCATTCCCTTGAAAGGGGCTCTAACAACGAGGACTAGTGGAAAGTTAGTGAGCTTTCCGATATCTCGGTAAAAAATATCGTACCCGAGAGTTTGCTCTTCTCTACCCCTTTATATTCTGAATTTCATACTTACACTACTTTCCGTATTTACTTTTACTGGACTTGTCATGCTAGTATAGGATTGGGCCTAGGGTGCAAACATTTGAAGCGGTAGAGATATCAACAAATAGAGAAAAACTAGAGCACAATTAGATAGAAATTGAAATCATATGTGCAATTGGAGACTTAATTTTTAGAACACCTAATTCAACCCCGCTTAGGGTGTCACGGTCCCTTCAGAAGTACACCGTTATAATTCTACTAGGACGATTCACGCGCTTCGCTGCGTATTATGACATGCAATAATTACGTATTTTAATGGTTCTACATTTTGCATATGCTTAAAAATAACAATATTTTGAATTTTGTTGACCTCTTGGTGTTGTTTTGCATGTCTCCTATTCAATTTGTCAAGCTTAAGGGACATGGTACAACCGTTTTTTTTTCAGCCAAGGCAACAAAAGAATAATGGAGATAAATGGCTAACAGACCCGAAGGAATCATGGTTGCATTCATGGAACTGATGATAAATGAGACTAATAGCGACCAAAAGAATCCCCAACACAGGAAAGGGGAACAAAAAGGAAATTACATTTCGTATTGGCAAAATGCTAATTTATGAAGCATAATAATGGTTTTATCTTGTTCTCAAACTTCATTAAATTAACACTAACAGACGTGTGTAGAAGGGTGTATGACACATGTAGGAATAATCAATCTATGCATTGCTAACCAAATATCGACACCGTTGAATATTTTTTTTTTGCCGGTAACACCGCTGAATAATTGGAAGTGCAAAGAAACAGGCAGAAGAAATGGAACAATTGAATAATTGGAAGTACAAAGAAGTGGTTTTAGAAGAAAATCAACATTCCTAGGAGATTTGATGAATCAATATCTGTGCAAAGAGGTGAGAGGTACAATTCCTTTATGAGTAGAATCGTACTAGATGAAGCTTCCAAATAATCAGTAGAAATGAAGCTCCGTACATAATTCCCAATGAAACAACATCAGAGTTAAAAATAGTAGTTTGGATTTTTTAACCAATTCGGGGTGGGGGGGAGGTCCCCACCTACTTTTCATTGATCAAAAGACCCCGAGCAGGTGTGGCGGACTACGCCGAAATTTATCCAACTTAAATGCACCAGGGACCACCGTGAGGTATGCGTACACTTAAATAGGATTACAACATTACATGGTCCCAGATATTACAATATTACATGGTCCAAATTCAAATAAGTCTTAATTCAAAGTATTACAAATCAAGTTCGAAAGACATAAATAAAGTTTCAGAGTTCAAAGTAGTGGAAAGTAAACGATGATCTAAACGACAATACAAGTAACATCATGATGAAGCCGTCCATGACGTTACTCCTCGCGATACTTGCTGGAGGATGCCTCCCAAACGACAGACCAACCAGGAGGAATATGGGTCGGCCAACAAACACCAGAAACTGACTCCTCAAAAGCATTACCTGAAAAATTTAGCCACAAGCAAGGCTGAGTATACTAATACTCAACAAGTCTTACCCGTCGGGTGATCAGTACTTCACCAACCTCTAGACATGCAAGGCTTTTTGGCTGAGGGCTTTGTTTTGCCGAAACCACTAATTTAATTATTCTAGATAAGCATCCTTTCTAAGCAATGAAGTGGGGCAATACAATTATACTCAAACATGAACTTCATCATTCTCATAGTTCCACTTGTTACTCAATGCAACACAGCGGTCAAACAGTCTCATTAACCGTGAGAAGCGGATAGTTCGAACCGAATTTCACTACCTGCCCAGGGAAACCCAACACACACGGATAATATTTGCTATAAAAGGAACAAATACTACCCAACCTTTCCCATCAATCCACAATTCGGAACCGGGGCCAACTCCCTTAGGTTACATGGTTCTTTGATACTCGCGAACACATGCCGACCGATCTCACGCATGTAACCACATGTGTACAGCAAGGGAAATAAATTTTCAAGAAAAGTAGGCAAGCGGTCCTAGTAGTTTCAATCCGGTACCGGGCTTACCGGGTCCCATATAGCAGCATGTGCGTGGTACATTCAAAAACTTGACACACAGATACCACACGTTACGACCTTAAGCAATTATCATACACGGACAGGAGATCTACACACATACCATCCACCCGTCAATCCTTATGATTCCAACATAAAGAAAGACATGCAACTCCTGTATCTCGCGAGTGACAGGAAATCACTCGACTTATAACGGGTCCTTCGAGCATAGAAACTAGCGATCCTATCATGCATTTCAATAAACATAGGTAATAAGATTCATGCATCTAGGTTTTTATTCAATTCCTAAAAACGTAAATGCACAAACATAGAGTAATCAAAGTTGCGAGAAGTTTAAAACATAGGTCATGCTCCGGGGCTTGCCTTCTTGTTCAACCCTAGTCTTTGGATCCTGAGATAGTGCTTGTTCAACCCTACTTGCACTCAGATTATTTAACTTGTTTTTCTGCAGGAAAAATAATTTGTTTTAACCAGAAATTTTGTTTCTAGTGTTTAATCAATTTCAGCCGCTAGGAACCAAATTAAATCCTAGAATAAATAAATACACAGAAAAACAATGTGAACCTTTTACTGGAGCAAAATGAAATCATGTTTTGCTCATCTACTGAGTACTCAGTTTTAGCAACATTTCATGCGCTAAACAAATGCTACCTTATTTTCATACCCTAATTTAATTAAGCGTGTTATCATAGCTAGAAATGGGGTTTAACATTTTTTATGATAACTGGTAACATGTATATGCTACTGTGCAAAATATTGAAATTTCCGCTGCAGAAATAAATTATTAAAATTCAAGCAAATTTTCAACAGAGATAAACTAAACATTTTATATCTGGAGCTAGAGAATATAACTCAGTGCAATAAACAGTAAAGTAATGATAGCACGGGTAACAACATATCCAAAAATCACATTGAAGGAGCTGCAGTTTAGGGGTTATGCCCAAAAGTTCATTTTCAAACTTTATTTTTACAGGCTACTCCAAGCATCAAAAGCATGCATGCTGAAAGTTGAAATAAATAGACATCATCAGGATTCCAAAGAAATTGAGTTTGAATTTTTCTGAGTTTTCTATGATTTTTAATCGAATTTCAAAATTTCCAATTTTAACCATAGATCTGAAGATACGTTTTTCGTTCAGGCCCTTAGAAGTTTTAAACTATCGCAAACAGGCCCTCGGTTTCTTTCAGAGGGAACTCTGGACTTTTGGGGAAGATGAAGTAAAGTCCCCGGCGGAGACGGCGGTGGCGATTCCGGCCAAACGCCGGCGAACCTTCGCGGTCAAGGGTCAGGAAATGAAGAGAAGCTCACCGCGCACCAATTGGGCTAGGTCTCGGGGTCGGAAACAGCTCGGGGAGGGGGTATCGACGGCGGCGGCAGAGCTCTGCTTCGGCTCCGTCTCCGGTGAGCTCGAGCAGTGAAGGCGACATGCGGAGGGGTTCTCGAGCACCAGCAGAGAGCGGGGGAGGTGGTCGAGGGGTCGATTGACGTAGTGGTGGAGCGGAGAAGCGGCTCGACGTGCGGCGCTTGGTGAGAGCTCCGACGAGCGATTCCACGCGCGAGGAGGGGAAGGGCTGCTTATATAGGTGTGGGAGGTTCACAAGAAGGTGGGAAAGCTCGGAAGCTGGAGCGGGGCTAGAAGAGCGCGGACAACGCGTGGCGTCGACGCGCAGGGGATCTTCGCCGCCAAGCTTGCCGCGACACGCCTCTGTGGGGTTCAAGTGGCAAACGGACGACTAGGTCAGGATTGAGCAGTCTAATAGCTACTGCATCTGTTGAGTGGGAGGCGCATTACCCAGGAGACGAGCTGGCACGGCTGGAGGTGGCGTGTTCGGCAAGAAACGGCCATGGCGGAGAGGAGAGAGAAGGGTACGGCACAGGGGTGGTCTTGGTTGGGCACGGGGTCAAAAGCAGGCGCGAACGACCATGGTTTGGCGAAGCGGTTTGGTGGTCGCCAGGCTTCTCGCGCCACGTGGCATTCTCACCCTTCGAATAAAATCTTTTGTTTTGTCTTGCCTTTCTCCACTTAGTTTCTTAATTAGCATTTAAACATCAGAGATGTTACAGCAGGGGCTGTCACTATTACATGGATTATCTCGGAAGACCGAGGAGAAAAACATGAGATCGGCAAGGCCGAAAGAGAAAATTACAAACATCGTAGAAAGAAAAGTCTAGCACACATCCAAAGTCACCCTAAGAGTTTATTGCCGATCACTGAGTTGTCCAAGCTCCAAGAGCCTTTCTTGCTGAAATTTGGACCGACCATTCACGAGCTCAGACTTCCATCATCATTTAACCAAGGCGGGGTCAATACCCACCCTAGTCATGTGGACACCACTCTTCTTGATGCCCTCCAACGCCCTCCCAGAAGAACGTGAGAGGTTGAAGGGGGGAGGATCATCATGAAAAGAACGAGTCCTTGTCCTCGCTAACCCTGCTTCAGACAGAAGAAGGGACTATAAGGGCCAGCACTTGTTCAAACACAACAATACTTCCATCCAAACACCAAGGCATCTACTTGAGCAGCCTGGGCTGGGTTGGCCCCTAGGTTGTCCCACGAGGAGGAGCCGAGATCCGCTCGAGGGCCACCCAGCGACGCTGTCGCTCTGGGCAGGCCGACGGTGGTGGACCATCGCCTGCGAGAAAGGCTGCGAAGTCGCAAGAGCCCCCAGCTCAGACTGGGCCTGCGCGTCCACCTCACCAAAGATGTCCTCCATGGACACCTCGTGAGTGACGCTGCTCCCAAGGTCCACGGCAGGAGAACCGACAACGACCGGTCTCAGGGCGCCCTCAGACGCCGCCAGCCTCGCGTGTCCGGTGGCAGCCCCTGCCTCTGGCCCGGCCTCCAGCCCGGACTCTGGCTGCGCCGCCGGCTCGATCGCGACTTTGGTGCCCAGGTCGGCTTCCGCCTCCGCGATTGGCACAGCCACCGACTTGGGCGTCCGGTTAGAAGTGTGACATCCCTGATATTAAAACTTAAAAATACACTAAAAACTGGGCTAAAGCAAAAGAATGGGAATAAACTTAAATCGGGTTCAAAATTCAAAATTTAAGTTCAAAAAGGCTGATTTGACACCCAGCTCATATCTCGTAAATTCTCTACTAAACATGAAAATCTCCAAAAGTAAAAGTTCTTTGTCATCCCAAATAAGGCCTAGTTACTATTTGGAACTTTTTCAAAAATTGCAGTTTAGCCCCTCAAAATCCCTAAAAACCATGCAGGACATCTTTTCAAACATGGCTTGTTTGAGGTTGAAAAATTCGTAATTTCAAGGTTACCCCAAAAAAGAAAGTCGTGTCCCATCTTTCAAACTCCAACTTTCATTTTTGCACATTTGAATGTTTAGTTCAAATTTTCAGAGAAAAGGGGGCCAAGATCAGGGAGCTCCACGGGCGCCCTGACAGCCAACTCGGGCATGCTCTGCCCCAGGCCGCAGTTGGCCGCCACGTGGCCGGCGAGCGGCGGCGACCTCGCCTGACCAGCCAAGCCCTCGGCAGCCGCGTCCCACCTCCCCGCGCACACGCCAGTCCAGTCATCCGGTCCCTTCCCGCACTACCCACGCCCTGACAGCCTCGCCACAAGGGCCACCATCATGGCGAGCTGCGCTCCGCCATTGGCGCAGAGCGCCGCGCCTGCCCAAAGCCGCCTCGCCCGGTCGCTCGCCCAACACCAGCGCTAGCAGCGTCACCAGAGCATCCTCCATGGCTCATGCCATGATCTTTGACCGCCAACCCACAACCGCGCCCTGCCCGAGCTTGCCAGGCCATCAATGGCGCTGCCCCGTCACCCATCAACCCGCACGCGTCCCTGAGCAGCCCAGTCGGCTATAGCTCGCTCCAAGTCTCCGCCAACTGACCTTGCCTCTTTTCTCAGCCAGCGTCACCGCCATTCCCCTTCCCCCGCGCTCCCACACATCTTCTTCCCCCTCCGACTGTGAAGAACAGCCCTCGAGCACCTTGCAGCCGCACGCCAAATCGACTGCATTCCCATAGCTCACTCACCCTCCTAGCCAACCCCTCGAGCCATCCCCAACCGAAGCCGAGCTCCACTCGCTGGGAATCGAAAGATTTCCTCGCCGCTCCACCATTTCCGACGCCGAGCTCCACCTCGACGTCGAGCTCCATCCTCCGGCCATCCCCGTCGCCGCCAAGACCCACAGCGAGTTCCGCCTTGTCCCGGTGAAGCTCTCAAGCCACTCCGCTCCTCGCCTTGACCCCAGCAGCCGACTGCCAACATCGCCGGAGTAAGCCGCTCCGCCGCACACCGTCGACAAGCCGTGCCGCTCCACCACCATCCACGAGACCGCTCCCAACCTACTCGCGGTGAGCTCCTCTCTGCGTTACCCCTCCCTCCCCACGCCGGTTCGCCGCCTCCTCGCCGGAATTCGGCCACCGACGAGCTTGGACCCCGTCGCGTTCCCCTTTTTAGTTTTAGGGTCCTCCGTGTAAGATTCAAGGACTTGTTTGCGAGACTTTAAAACATCCAGGGTCCCCAGCGCAAATAGATTCTTTAGGTCTAGTTCAAATTTCTGAGATCTTCTAAAATCCGTTTAAAATCGCAGAACAATCAGAAAAATGCATAAAAATACTCCCTGGACTCGTGAGGTTGTAACCAATATCATGTTTGCATGTATATGCTTTTAGTGAATAGTTTGTGAATTAAAATTCAAACTCGGTTTTTAGAGTTTTGTGCACCATTTCAAATCCTGACCTCCTCTGTAGCCGAACTTTGGATATGATTTTTGTATGGCTGTTAGTAGCACTGTGTTCAAAGGGGTCCTAGAAATATAACCTGTAGCTTCTGTTATTAATTGTTTAGTAATTTTTGTTCTAGCTCATTTCTAGATTTATTGGAACTAATTCATGCAGCCAAAAATCATCAACTTCAACTTCCACCAGAGGTCTAGAACCTTGTTAACACGTGCTACAAAAATGCTAAACTTTGTTTTTGACTCTGTTTAGGATATCAAATAAATAGATGTATGTTTTTGGATTAGTATTTATTTAGGACTATTCAAGTGGTATTTTTACCTACCACTTAGCCAAAGTACTCCTTTCTGGCATGCCTAGCTCTGGTAGCAGTATTTTGTGTGTTGGATGTATTTTCGATTTTATATGATTTAATCTTAATTCTAGGAGCAGTGACTTGTACCATTTTTACTAAATTCTGTACAAGTCGGTTTTAGCCAAATTTTGGAGTGAGCTTAACTCTTGTACTCCAGTAGCTGTCATGAAGTTTGTCGATGAAAATGATGAACAGAAACAGAGAAACAAAAATGAGAATGAACTAGAGTAAAATTTTGAATTAATAAAAGGATTTAGATCACTTGTGGCTATTTAAAGCAAATGTGGGTGTATATTAGTTTTTAATTCCAGAACTGAATACTTGCATAGAAATGATAGCTAGCAATTGTTTCATATATATGTACACAGTCACCATCAAATAAACTTTAGTCTTGCATCCCCTTCTCTAATTTTGTGAAGAAAAGAATAGTTCACTAGACTATCTAGGTGAATGTGGCCTTCGAGGCCTTTGCCTTTAGATCACAAATGGGCAGCCATTTGAAATTGTGCATCTCATGTAGACGGCGCTCTCGCTGACAGCACGTACAATCTCGTCCCTGCCAACGAAGAAGAAGTTCCCGAAGATGGTGCCAGCGTCATCGTGATTGACCCGGAGACTGACGCCGGTGTAGCTCAAGAAGGCAAGCCCCGGAGAATAACCTAACTTTTAAAGTTTATGCAACTTTGAATTATTTATGTTTGTGCATTTACGTTTCAAGGAGTTGTTTGAATACCCTAGTTGCATAATTCTAGTACCTATGTCTTGAAATACTAGTATGATAAGGTCGATAGTGTAATGCTTTAGGACCGTTACAAGTCGAGTGATTTCCTGTCACTCGCGAGATATAGGAGTTGCTTGTCTTTACTTATGTTAGAATCATAAGGATGGATGGGTGGGATGGTATGTGTAGATCTCCTGACCGTGTATGATAATTGGATTAAGGTCGAAACGTGTGGTTCTGTGTGTCAAGTTTTTGAACGTACCACGCACATGCCAAGTCTGGTCTCCGGTAAGCCTGGTACCCGATTGATACAACTAGGACCGATAGCCTTCTTTCCTTGGAAATGTATTTTCCCTTGCTGTACACATGTGGTTACATGCGTGAGATCGGCCGGATTTAGTCCGTGTCCGATAACCTTGTATCCTAAGGGAGTGGGAGTTGGTTCCGAATTGTGGATTGACGGGAAAGGTTGTGTAGTGCTTGTGTCTTTTATAGCAAGTATTATCCGTGTGTGTTAGGTTTCCCTGGCCTGGTAGTGAAATTCGGTTCGAACTGTCCGCTTCTCACGGTTCATGAGACTGCTTGACCGGCGTGCTGCATTGAGTAACAAGTGAGACTATGAGGAGGATGAACTTGTTGTATGTACTAAATTGTATTGCACCACTTGTATGCTTAGAAAGGTTGCTAATCTAGAATGGTTAACACTGTTAGAATTTGATGCTAAAATCATGAAAATAAGGATCCACTCTTAGTCGCTTTCTGGCAAAACAAACCCACCAGCCAAAAGCCTCTCATGTCTAAAATATCGGTGATGTAGTTTTCACCCAGCGGGTAAGCCTTGCTGCGTATTAGTATACTCAGCCTTGCTTGTGGCTTTTATTTCAGGTATGGATGTTGTAGAGGCTATTGCTAGTGCTACTTGGCCTGCCCTGGTTCCTCCTGGCTGGCACGTCGAGTGGGTTCCGTCCTCGTCCGAGGATCGCGAGGAGTAGCACCATGGATGGCTTCATCATGGTGTTGCTATGTATCGTCGATAGTTTATTTCCGCTGCTGAACTCTCAAAATTTATTTCAATTTCAGACTTGGTTTGTAATAATTTGTTGAGACTAATTTTGTTTAGTTGAACTTGTGGAATGTTGTAATTTCTGGGACTCACCTTCGTGTGGGCGCGCGTGTTGTTTCGATCGTGAAAGAACGTGGTTAATCGGGTATAATCCGACGGAGCTCCAACTTATTCCGGATTAAGTGTCTGACTACTTGATTAGTGGTCTGTGGGTACTTAACTTGGAATAATTTCGGAGTGGTCCGCCAGAAGAAGCCACCTTGGGAGCGACCCTGGCTTCAGGAAGTGGCGCGGTGGCGACCACGTGGCCCGGTGATGCCTCCTCAGTACGGGCTTCCTCTGGCCGCATGGTCGCGGTGAGGATTCCCTGTGCGGCAGACGCGAGGACGCCGTGCGTCCCACGACGGGCTCTGGGTCAGACCCACTGGGTTCCCCTGACCCGAAGACCACACCCCTCTGCACGATAGGCTGGGGAGGGTCGAGCGCAGCAGGGCGAGGGTAGCCCCAACGGGCCAGTCGCCAGCACAGCAAGCACGCTTCGGCAGAGGCGCTTCGCCGGAGCCAAATCCGGGGCGTGCTACCCCAAGCCTCCTGCGCTAGAGAGAAAGCTTGGGGAGGCTCACCCACGGAATGAAAAGCACGGAGCGAGAAAAAGTGTAGGGAGTATGAACTTACTTGCCTGCCGAGCCGAGGCGGCAAACTAGGAGAAGGCACGCGCCTAAGGAAGCTGGCAGGGGTGAACGGATCGCCCCAGCTGGTGGAGGTCCTGGGGGCAGAGGCGGAAGCTCCTCTACATCGACGATCGTCGCCCGGGGCTGACCCAAGGTGAGGAAGTCCGCCACGGAAGGCTCGTCAAGTATGGGGGACTGGCCGCCGACGTTTCCCTCATTGTCAGCCGTAGACTCAAGGTCTGGCCCGATCTCCTCGACGCAGCGTTCTTGCCTCTCCCGCTCCTACCTCCGCTCCACCTTATGGAGGCGCTCCTTCTTCTCCTCTTGCTTCCTCTCGCGGTTGGATTCTGCGGCCTGGCGGTTCCACTGCCTGGCCTCGTCGAGGGAAGCCTGGTCCTCCGGGACGGCTCCCCGCGACGCACGGAGACCCATGGGGCAGTGGGAGTCTGTGACATAGGAACCATGAAGCAATCAAAACCTAGCCTCTCAGGGGGGGAAAGAAGAAATAGAGGTAAGAGGATGGTACGAAAACTCACGAGGTCTACCGCCCCAGGCCGGGAAGCATGAAAGGCTGGCCCGGGGTCAGGATTTCCAGGGCGTCGGCCTTCGCCTTGCTGAGCAGCTCCTCAAACCTGGCCCGGATCTCCTCCTTGGAGGGGAACACGCGCGAGACAAGGCAGGGCAGCAGCTGCGCCTCGAGGACCACCGAACCCATCTCGAAAAGACGCAGGGGCCTGGCCATGAGCGGGGCAACATGGCACCGGTAGTAGGCCTCGATGATGGCCACCCTGGTGAGGTCGTACGCTAGCAGCCTGGCGAGGCAATCTTGGTGCGGCTTCAGCTTCCTCTGAGCATTGGCATCAGGGCCCCACGGCCAGTGGGACAGCTCCATTGCGGGAGGGGTGCTGGCGGGGTCATAGCGGAAAGCGCCGCCTGTGGATGGTAGAGGAGTACCCCCCATGGCGCACGACCCGGATGCGGCCACACCAGTGCCGCCTTGAACAAGAGCAAGAAGAGGTTGAAGTCGGGATTGATGCGTAGGAAGCTCTCGCACAAGGCTACAAATGTCGCCATCTGCTGGACTCCGTTTGGGGCCAAGGTGTGGAGCTCCACGCCTAGGTGGTAGGGCACCTCGTGCACAAAGCAGAGCACCTGTATGGGGAAGCCGTGGATGTGGTATGCCATGAAGCTCACCACATAGCCCGCCGGCGGTGAGGGGACCTTGTGACTGATTGGCAGTGCGATGCACTCCTCGTCCGCAGTGCAGGGGGAAGCAGCCCACGTGCGACACGTTGGAGTGCTCCCACTTGCACAGGGAAGACGATGAAGAGGAGGCGGGTGCGACATCGCGGCGGCTGTGCCGAGCACGGAGCACAGAGATGAAGCCCTAAACGTGGATGACCGACGAAGGCGAGAGCAGCGCGAGCGTGTGTGCGAAACCGAGGAGTCGCCTCCACCGTTCCCACGGCCCTTTATATGGGAGTAGTGGCTCATCTGGTGGCCGGCCCAAGGAGGCGCACGGCGGTGGAGCCGGAGCCATTCCTATCTCTGCGGCCGGATGGGCCCACCACGATCGTGGCGTCAGCGCAAAGCCTAACCGCCGCGTCAGAAGTGAAGACCACTCCGGCCATCGTCTGGTCAAATCGCCGCTGGTTGGTGGGGCCTACCCTGTTCCCACCACAGGCCCGGAAAAGACAAAAAGAAGGCATGCCACAACACTGAGTGACAGCCCAAGGGCTGAAATCCTGAGGTTTGAAGGCCAGCCCACGAAGGGCGTGAGTGGCTGCCTCATCTAGGACAAGAGGGAGGGGCGCGAGCGGCCCACGCTCTGAAATCTGCAAAGAGGAATCGCGAAGATGGCCCCCCAATCCATCTCCCACAAGGGGCGATTATGACCACGCAAACGAGTCCCTGACTCCTTCACAAGGTCGGGGGCTACTGTGGGGTCATGGATTGGGGGCCCCTATAGATACTGAGTCAACTAAAAATGCTCGGACTCCACGGGAGTTAAAGAGGGCCGGGAGCACTGCAATACACAAAGGGTCGGCCGTTTCCATCCTGCCCGACCCTGGGCGGGCTCAGCAGACCCCAGGGTCGGAGACTTCCATCTCGCCCTACCACGGACGGGTCTGGCAGACCCCAGGGGTCAGAGAATTCCACCCCACCCGACCCTGGGCAGGCTCGGTAGACCCCAGGGTCAGAGACTTCCATCTCGCCCGACCCCAGGCGGGTCCGACAGAGCCTAGGGGTTGGAGATTTCCATCCCGCCCGACCCCGGCTGGGCTCAGCAAACCCCAGGGTCGGGGACTTCCATCTCATCTGACCTGGGGACCTCGTCACAACCAAGGTCAAACCCCGGTGCCAAGACCCCCGCCCCGCCCGACCCCACGGCTGAGCGGACGACACTGAAACTAGGTCAAGGTCCAATGTGAGCTAGGTCCGCCAGGGGAGGAAGCGTGCACCCAAAGCTTCCTCCCCCGATCGTCAGCCGATACCATGTACAGGCCTGACACCCAAAAAAGGCGTGCAACAGCTCTGTGCGCAGGTAAAGATGGCAGGAGGCGCCGCATGACACAAACAAACAAGAAGGAAGCTACCTAGGAGCAAGGTGGGGATGCGTGGCGGGCTTCGAGGGGGTCGCCCAGGCGCACTACACCGACAACAAGTAACTGCCGGGGGCGCCAATCTTTGGGATTAGCAGCATAAAATAACATTGTAAAAAGCCCTCCCCTTTTGTGTATACAAGGGGAGGTCTCCCCCCTGCGTGGGGGATTCTGATCTTTGGACCCTCGATCTCTAGAGCACTTTGTCCTCTACATGCAGCATACACCTAAGGCTTGACCGGCCTTCCTTGTAACCCGCCGCCAAGAGAGCAATACATACAGGAGCCGACCCAACTGGATGTAGGGATTCCTCCTGAACCAGTATAAATCCTCTGTCTTGCGTCTCTTGAACCATTCTTCACAGTGACGTGCCTGTTCTGTGATCGACACTCGCCGGTGTGAGGTACCCCGTGTGCCACCCACCAACAACTGAGTTTACCATGGTGCCACCAACGAGCTGCCCACACCAAGCTAGAGCAGGGCTGGCCTCGTAATTTGCTAGAAGGTCAAGCTATCTCCGACGCCCTTTGGGGGAAGGAAGCCCCAAAGGAGGGAGGGTCACCGACGAATGCAGCTACCACAACATGGCAGATAGGGTAAAGAAGAAGTCAGAAGCTTCAAAGCTGATATTATTGGATCCTGTCAGCCACATTCAGAGCAGAGCAGAGTAGAGCAAAGACAAGAAAATTAAGATGGGAGAGGAGAGGATATGGTGAGAGCACCACCCTTGTCAGAAGTGAAGGTTTGCACCAAGCCAACGCCTCCATGGAGGTAAGAGGCACCCAAGGACGTTGCCGCCGGCGAGCTGGCTAGCAGCCCCAAGAGCTTTCGCTGTGCAAACCGGCCTTCCGACACAGAACAACAGCTAGCAGCAAGCGGCACGGAGCAAGAAGCGGCAGCGGTGTTGTGGCGAATGGGAGGTGGAGGGTGTCGGTGGTGGTTGGGAGGAAGAGAGTGTCGTCGGCGTCGACGAGGTGATAGAAGGGAGAGAGGGTGCCGGTGGCTGCAGGGTGTGAGGGAGGGAGGGGGTGGCGGCAGCCACGACCGGAGGGCCAGGCGAGCCCAAGGTCGCCCGCCTGGCCCGCCATCGAGCCAGCAGCCAAAAGAGTAGTTTGGATTAATATCATATTTTCCCTCTCACGCATTTTACTCCATTGGGACTGAGCAGATAGAAAAAATTGAAGATCAAAACTGAAATTGGTTACCAAAAATGCAACAAAATTGATCAAATGATTGTGTCATACGTGACCGGCTGACCGTTGGCACCTACCTGGTGATCCAGACGTATGATGAACAGGCATTATGTCAGACACCTTGCAGGCAAGCACTGAATGCTTCATCCTCTGGCTGCTTCCAGCCATGACGCTTGTGGCGGACCACTCCGAAATTATTCCAAGTTAAGTACCCCTGGACCGCGAATCAAGCAGTCAGGCACTTAATCCGGAATAAGCTGGAGCGCCGTCGGATTTAACCCGATTAACCACGTACTTTCAGGATCGAAACAACACGCGCGCCCACACGAAGGTGAGTTCCAGAAATTACAACATTCCACAGATTCATCACACATAATTAGAACCATAAATTTATTACAAACCAAGTTCGAAATTTAAATCAGAGTACGAGAGTTCATTGCAGCGGAATAATAAATCTAGCGACGATACATAGTAACACCACGATGAAGCCGGCCATGGTGCTACTCCTCCCGATCCTCGGAGGAGGACGGAACCCACTCGACATGCCAGCCAGGAGGAACCTGGGTAGGCCAAGTGATGGCATCGACTGCCACATCCATCACAGTACCTGAAATGATAGCCACAAGCAAGGCTGAGTATACTAATACTCAGCAAGGCTTACCCGTCGGGTGAAACTACATCACAGACATCTAGACATGAGAGGCTTTTGGCTAGTGGGTTTGTTTGCCAAAAAGCTACTAAGAGTGGATCCTTACTATCATGATTTTAGCATCATATTCTAGTAGAATTAACCATTCTAGATTAGCATCCTTTCTAAGCATACAAGTAGTGCAATACAATTTAATACATACAACAAGTTCATCATCCTCATAGTTCCACTTGTTACTCAATGCAGCACAGCGGTCAAGCAGTCTCATTAACCGCGAGAAGCGGACAGTTCGAACCGAATTTTGCTACCTGGCCAGGGGAAACCCAACACACACGGATAATGCTTGCGATAAAAGGTACAAGCATTTCCCAACCTTTCCCTCAATCCACAATTCGGCACCGGGTCCACTCCCTTAGGATAAAGGTTTACCGCTTCACTCACGGCATCACGCATATATCCACAAGTGTACGGCAAGGGAAACAGAATGTTTCCAAGGAGAGATGGCTATCGGTCGAGGCTGCTAAGATCTGGTACCGGGATTACCGATTCCTATAGGTCGGCATGCGTGTGGTACGTTCAAAAACTTGACACACAGAACCACACGTTTCGACCTTAATCCAATTATCATACACGGACGGGAGATCTACACATACCATCCTGCCCGTCCATCCTTATGATTCCAACATAAGCAAAGACAAGCAACTCCTATGTCTCGCGACTGATAGGAAATCACTCGACATGTAACGGACCTAAAGGCATTGCTCTATCTACCCTAACATACTAGTGTTCCAAGTCATAGGTACTAGCATCATGCAACTAAGGTATTCAAACAACACCTAGAATGTAAATGCACAAACATTGTAAATACATAGTTGCATAATTTAAAAGTTAGGTCATGCTCCGGGGCTTGCCTTCTTGAGCTAAAACGCTGTCGGGCTCCTGGTCGATCACAACGACGTCGGCATCTCCCTCGGGAACTTCTTCTTCGTTGACGGGAACAAGGTTGTAGGTTCCGTCAGCGAAAGCGCCTTCTACATGAGATGCACAACTTTAATGCGGCTGCCTATGTGACCTAAGAACAAGCCTTGAAGGCCATATTCACCTAGACATTCTAGTGATCTACTTTCTACTTCACAAAATTAGAGGAGGGGTGTGGAAATTTACATATCTATGATGGTGATTGTGTACACATATAAAATAATCCAATTTATTATTTTGAAGCTAGGGTGCTGTTCTGAAATTTTAGACTTCCCATGCTCCATTTTTAATTAATTATAAAAATTGACCTATTTCTTTTTAAACAACCCATTTCTACTCTAGTTCCTTCTCATTTTTGTTTCTTTGTTTCTGTTCACCCTTTTTATCCACAAACTTTATGACAGCTACTGGAGTATAAGAGTTAGGCTCACTCCAAAATTTAGCTAAAATTGAACTACACAGAATTTATTAAAAATAGTACAAGCTGCTGCTTAAAGAAACAAGATTAATTCATATAAAATCAAAACTTCCTTCAAAACAGAAAATTTTTCTACTAGAGCTACACATGAGTGGAAGAAAGGCTCTGACCAAGTGGTTGCCAAAAATAACACTTGGACAGCCCTCAAAAATTTTCTATCCGAAAGCCAACATCTATTTATTTGCTAGCCTAAACAGGATCAAAAATTAAGTTTAGCATTTTTACTACGTGTGCTAGTAAGTTCTTAGACCTCTGGAGAAAAATGGTGATTTTTGGCTGCATGAATTATTTTTAATAATTGCAGGACTAAACTAAGACAATAAACACTAATTAAATCATAACTGAAGCTACAGTCCTTATTTTTAAGTCTCCTTTGGACACAAGGCGTCTAAAGTCACTACAAACAACATATCCAAAGTTCAGCTCCAGAAGAGCTCAGGATTTGAAATGGTGCACAAGTTTCTAAAAACTGAGTTTGAATTTTAATTCAAAAACTGTTCACGAAAAGTGTATACATGCTATCATGAGATTGGAGTTTACAACCTCACGAGTTCAGAGAGTATTTTTGTGCATTTTTCCGATTTTTGTACGATTTTTAGTGGATGTTATAAGATTTCGAGAAAATGAGTTAAACCTTAAGAATCTTTTTACGCCGCGGCCCTTGAAACTTTTGAGAACTTCGCGAACAGGTCCCTGACTTCTTTCACTGGGAACCCTGCAAAAAGGAAGACGATGAAGATACGTCCTCGGCTCATCGACGGCGTTGTGCCGGCCAAACGACGGTGGGAGGAGGTCGGAGAGGTGGGGGAAAAGAACGAGCAGCTCACCACGAGTCGAATGGTGGTGGTTGGGAGACCGGAGGAGGCTCGGAGGTCCCCGGCGACGGTGCGGTGGCGGTGCGGCCACTGTGGCTTCAACTCCGGCGAGGTTGGTGGCTGTCACTGAGGTTGGAGGGGCTTGTGAGCACCAGTGGGACTCGGTGGAGCTGTTGGGATGCTCGGTTGACCTTGGGGATGGCTCGAAGTGGTCGCTCGACGTGCGGGTGCTCCGGCGTCCGGAAATGGTGATTTGAGGGAAATCCCAATTTCTCGCCGGAGAGTTGGGGAAAGCTCGAGAGAAGTGGGGGAAATGGAAGCTAAGGAAGTGGTCTAGCTCTGTGTACGAGGAATTTGGGAATGGTGGAGGGACGAGGGCAAATTAGCTCCGACACTCGAGCTCGGCAGGAGGTTTGGCGCGTTGCGAGCGAGATTCTTGGCCAGGGGACGGCGCTGCGCGGCGCGCGTGACCGTGGCCAGTGGCCAAGCTCCGCTCGCCATGATGGCGCTCTGCGCGGCTCGAGGCTGCCAGCGCGCTGTCGCGGGTGAAGTGATGGAACAGCAAGCCCGACGCCTGCGCGAGGACAAGAGCTAGCTGCCACCGTGGCTCGGCCGGCCTAGCGTGGTCTCCGCCACACGCCGGCCACGTGGCGGCCGGACTCCGGCCGGAGCAGAGCGCGCCAGGGTGAGCTGGCAGCACTCGTGGAGATCCTTTGCTTCTCACGAATTTTCTCCAAAAATTTGAACTGAACATTGAAATGTGCAATAATAAAAGTTGGAGTTTGAGATGTGGGACACAACTTTCTTTTTTGTGTGAACCTGAAATTTCAAATTTTTCAAGCTCAAACAAGCCATTTTTAAACAGGCGTTCAACACTGTTTTTTGAGTTTTTGAGGGGCCAAAATGCAAAATTTGAAAATGTTCACAACAGTGACTGGGCCTTATTTGTGATGACAAACAACTTTTTTTTTTGGAGATTTTCATGTTTAGTACAAATTTCTTGAGATTTCAGTTGGGTGTCAAAAAGCCCTTTGTTTTGAATTTAATTTGAATTTTTGGTCAAATTTTGTGTTCTAACACCATTGTTCCCCTTTTATCCTGTTTTAAATGTGTTTTCAATGTATTAACATCAAGGATGTCACAGCCTACCCCCTTAAAAGGAATCTCGCCCCGAGATTCGACATTGCTTAAGGACACGGTAGGAGAACGGTACCTTGGTCTTAGGAAGGATGTCGGGGAAGTTCTTTTGAAGATAGTTTTCGGTTTCCCATGTGGCTTCATCCTCGGAGTGATGGCTCCACTGAATTTTATACATTTTAACTCCCTTTCTTCGTGTTTGTCTTTCCTTCTCATCGAGGATCTTGATGGGATGTTCATCATAGGAAAGATCCGGTTCAACTGAGAGTTCCTCCTGTTCGACCACCTCGGTCGGGACACGAAGGCACTTCTTGTGTTGAGACAGATGGAATACATTGTGCACGGTGGAGAGCTTCTCGGGAAGCTTTACACGGCATGCTACCGGTCCACATTGTTGGGTGATTTCATATGGGCCAATGTAGCGAGGTGCAAGTTTTCCTTTTAATCCAAACCTTTGCACACCCTTGCTTGGGGAGACCTTGAGATACACGTGATCGCCGGCTTCGAACTGAAGGGGCTTCCGCCTTTGATCAAAGTAACCCTTTTGCCATGATTGTGCGGTTCTCAAATTTTCACGGACGATCCTAACCTTTTCTTCTGCTTCCTTCACAAGGTCAGGGCCATATGTGTACCTCTCGCCTGCCTGGGACCAACACAACGGTGTCCGACATCTTCTACCATACAAGGCTTCGAAAGGTGCCATTTTAAGACTTGCTTGGTAGCTGTTGTTATAGGAGAATTCAGCAAGAGATAAGCAGTTCTCCCAATTCCTCCCATAATGGATAACACAAGCTCGAAGCATATCTTCAAGTATTTGATTTACCCTTTCTGTCTGCCCATCGGTTTGAGGGTGATACGCTGAACTACGGATCAGTTTTGTGCCCAGGGACAGTTGCAATTGTTCCCAAAAGCGTGCCACAAGTTGAGTACCCCGATCTAAAATTATCGTCTTGGGTACCCCATGTAGACAAACGATTCGTTCCAAGTAGATTTCAGCATACCTCCTAGCAGCATACGCGGTATTGACCGGAATAAAATGTGCGGTCTTGGTGAGGCGGTCCACAATTACCCAAATGGAGTCATGCCTCTGAGGGGTTCTGGGAAGTCCAACAATGAAGTCCATGCTTATATCTTCCCACTTCCACGAGGGAATAGGTAGAGGTTGAAGAGTGCCTGCTACCTTCAAGTGGCTAGCCTTCACCCGCTGACACGTGTCACATTCCGACACATACGTAGCAATTTCCTGCTTCATCCTAGTCCACCAAAAGTTTTGTTTCAGGTCTTGGTACATTTTGGTGCTACCGGGATGGATAGAAAATTTAGAGAGATGGCCTTCATCCATAATCTTCCTTCGGAGTTCAGTGTTCTTGGGCACTACTATACGATGTCCGAACCACATCACTCCTTGCCCATCTAGCCGGAAACATTTGTATTTCTCCTTCACCTTCTCTTTTGCCAATTTCCTTTAAGGATTTTAATCTTTGAGTCATTTAATTGGGCTTCGACAATCTGATCGTGCAAGGTTGGTTCAACAAAAATATGGTTGAAGTACCTATGTCGAACAATATCCAAGTTGAGCTTAGCCATTTCATGGCACAAGGTGTCAGCATAGGACTCCACGGATAGGCAGTGACAGCGAGCCTTGCGGCTTAGTGCATCCGTAACCACATTAGCCTTCCCGGGGTGATAATGCACACTAAGGTCATAGTCCTTTGCTAACTCCAACCATCTTCGCTGCCTCATATTCAAATGTGCGTGAGTGAAGACATATTTGAGGCTCTTGTGGTCGGTGTATACATTACATGGAACACCCATCAGATAGTGCCTCCATATCTTGAGAGCATGAATAACCGTTGCTAACTCAAGATCATGCGTAGGGTAGTTTTGCTCATGAGGCCGGAGTGCCCGAGAAGCATACGCAATGACTCGGTTCTCTTGCATAAGAACGCAGCCAAGTCCGGTGCCTGAAGCATCGCAATAGACATCATAGGGCTTGGTGCTGTCGGGTTGAGCTAAAACTGGGGCTGAAGTTAAATGTTTTCTCAGAGTGTGGAAAGCTTCATCACATTTGTCACTCCACTCAAATTTGATTCCCTTCTTTAAGAGTTCGGTCATGGGTTTAGCAATCCGAGAGAAGTCCGGAATGAAGCGGCGATAGTAACCGCCTAAACCCAGAAAGCTCCGAATCTCATGGACAGAGGTAGGTGGTTGCCAATCCATCACCTCTTGCACCTTGGTTGGATCCACGGATATACCATCCTTGGAAACTGTGTGGCCTAAGAA
The DNA here is from genome assembly GCA_015342445.1 of Digitaria exilis. Taxonomy (NCBI): domain Eukaryota; kingdom Viridiplantae; phylum Streptophyta; class Magnoliopsida; order Poales; family Poaceae; genus Digitaria; species Digitaria exilis. Next base: position 761,838 of record JACEFO010002538.1, read on the forward strand.
TTTCACACTTTCTAGCCAGAATTCACATTTTGAGAACTTGGCGTAGAGTTGATGGTCTCTTAATCTTTGAAGAACAATGCGAAGGTGCTCGGCATGCTCTTCCTCATTCTTGGAATATATGAGGATGTCATCAATGAAAACCACCACGAATTTGTCAAGTTCGGACATGAATACTGAATTCATGAGATACATGAAGTAGGCTGGGGCATTAGTGAGCCCAAATGACATGACCAAGAATTCATACAGTCCGTAGCGGGTGGAAAAGGCAGTCTTCGGAATGTCACAAGGTCGAATTTTTATTTGGTGATAGCCAGAGCGAAGATCAATCTTGGAGAATACTCTGGCACCAGCTAGTTGATCAAAAAGGACATCAATGCGGGGGAGTGGATACTTATTCTTGATGGTCACCGCATTGAGAGGCCGGTAATCAATACACAACCTCAAGGAATGATCCTTCTTCTTCACAAAGATAGCTGGGCAACCCCAAGGTGACACACTAGGACGGATGAAACCCTTGTCTAGCAGTTCTTGGAGTTGAATTTTTAATTCAGCCAATTCATTGGGTGGCATTCTATAGGGTCTCTTTGATATAGGTGTCGTGCCAGGTTGGAGTTCAATCACAAATTCAATGTCCCTATCCGGCGGCATCCCAGTTAAGTCATCCGGAAAAATATCGGCATACTCACATACCATCGGAATGTCTTTTAGTTGTGTTTCTACCATAGCGTAAGCACCAACATTGGCACAATTCCGTTGTGGCAGATATAGCACACTAGGGCCATGTGTAGGCGGGTTTATTTCCACAACTCGCTCAGCAACATCTAGGACAACCTTATGTTGAGTCATCCAATTTGCCCCCAAAACAATATCAATCCCTTCCATCCCAAGCAGAATTAAATCAGTGGGAAACACTTTACTACCCAGCCTGATTGGTACTTTTCGAGTGACTTGGTTGGATGCTATTTTACCTCCCGCTGTTGATATCACATATGCTGATTTGGTATGGTAAGATTTTAACCCACATTTTGCATGAAATCTTGTGCTTATAAAACTATGTGTTGCCCCGGAATCAAACAATATCACAGCAGGTTGGTTGTGGATAGGAAATGTACCAGTCATATCTGGTGCTCCCTCAGGTAGGTCAGTCAAGGTGGTGTAGTTAAGCCTTCCTTGCCTGACTTGCACACGTTGCTGCTGGCCCTTGTTTTGCTGATTTCCCTGGCGCTGATTCTGTGGCTTGTTCTGTGGGCAGTCCTTGATGAAGTGACTGCTGCTGCCACACTTGAAGCACTGGTAGCCAGCTCCAGGACGGGACGGCTGCTGCACGTTCTGCCTCGGCGCCTGTTGCTGCTGTGGCGGTGGAGGAAAACGGGGCGCACCCTGCTGTGGTGTCCTAGCAACCCATCGTCCTCCCTGAGGTGCCCTTGGCTACCCCTGTGGTGCAGCCGGGGGAACCAGGCGGAACCTCTGTGGCTGTGCACTCGAAGGTCTAGTGGGAGCCTTCCTCTTCTTCTCAGCCTTATGTACCATGTTGGCATCTTCCTGGGCGATAGCGATGTTCACAAGTTCGCCATATGTGGCAACTCGGGTGGTGGTTAGTTGGGCCTTGAGCTTGGTGTTGAGGCCACGTCGGAACCTCTCCATCTTCTTCATATCAGAGTCGGCGTGATAACCCGCATATGGGCACAGACCATTGAAGACCTGGGCGCATTGAAGCACCGTGCGGGTACCCTGGGTCAGCGCTAGAAACTCAGTCAACTTCCGTTCGACTAAGCCAGCAGGAATGTGGTGGGCTTTGAAAGCAGCTTTGAACTCTTCCCACTCAATCACGTGACCCTCCTGCTGCCGGGCCAAGTAATTCTCCCACCACAGGAGAGCTGTGCCGCGGAGCTGCTGCGCCGCGAAGACCACCTTGCGGTTGGGAGTGCAAGGCGTGGCCAGAATAGAGAACTTGGATTCGATGGCTCGAATCCATGCATCAGCCTCCAAGGGCTCCTCGGCTCTGGAGAACACCGGCGGGTGTGTAGCCAAGAAGTCCTCATACCGAGCCACTTGAGGTTGAGGGGCCCGTTGACCTCCTTGCTGCTGCATCATTTGTTGCTGATGCTGCAGATTGCGGAGAATTTCCGTTTGAGTGGCATATAGTTGTTGCCACGTCGGAGGTTGCTGCGGTGGCGGTGGTGGTGGTGGCTGTTGCTGCCCTTCCGGCCCCTGCTGGTTAGCGTTGGAGCCGCTAGCATCGTGACCGCTGCGAGTGATAGCCATCTGCAGTAGGTACTTGTATTAGCCACATTTCATAATCTTGCATAAATCAATGACAAGATAGAACGTGGCAATATAATGAAGTTTACTACGTAAGGACGACATATCAGCAAGCAGTTCGGAAGAAAAATCATATCTCCTAGTAGGAAGCAATTCAGATGCTCCACTTCGGTCAGTAGCTCAAAAATTTCATACTCTACAACTTTCATGTTTGGCTCAGATCCAAATTCGGGCTGGAACTAGGCCGAAAAATTCGATTTTTAGCTCTCTGTAGTTGCTGTTTTACGGTAGGCCGAGCTGTAGTGTTTTGGTTGTCATTTTTATTCTGCTTATCCAATGGGTTTGACATTTGGTGAGCATTTCGTTTGACAAATTCCAAACAACTTTGTAGTTCACATCACAGCCCAGAAGTGAGTGGAAAACACGTTAATAATTAAAACAAGGATAGCTGCAGAATGTTTTCAGCACAACCATTACAACCTTCATCAAGTTTTTGGGGGCTCACACATCCACACCAATTAAATTACATTGTTTCAAAAGATTAGAGGGGAACTCAACTCCATCTAGCCTATTATATCATGAAGCCAAAATTTAGGCTATGCGGAGGAGTAATCTCGCTACTGCTGCTTCTAGAAATCATCTAGGTTGTTAGTAGTAGCCTCGCTGCCCATAGGAGACGGTGGAGCTGGAAGGGATGGCATGTCATCCTTGGTGTCCATGTCGGAATCAGGGGCCTCTCCTTCTCCATGCTCTCCACCCTTCTCAAGAAGATGCTGAGCATCATGGGTGGCCAGGGGAAACCCAACACACACGGATAATGCTTGCTATAAAAGGTACAAGCACTTCCCAACCTTTCCCATCAATCCACAATTCGGCGCTGGGTCCACTCCCTTAGGATAAAGGTTTACCGCTTCACTCACGGCATCACGCATATATCCACAAGTGTACGGCAAGGGAAACAGAATGTTTCCAAGGAGAGATGGCTATCGGTTCTAGCTGCTTCAGTCTGGTACCGGGCTTACCGATTCCCATAGGTCGGCATGCGTGTGGTACGTTCAAAAACTTGACACACAGAGCCACACGTTTTGACCTTAATCCAATTATCATACACGGACGGGAGATCTACACATACCATCCCGCCCGTCCATCCTTATGATTCCAACATAAGTAAAGACAAGCAACTCCTATGTCTCGCGAGTGACAGGAAATCACTCGACTTGTAACGGACCTAAAGGCATTGCTCTATCGACCCTAACATACTAGTGTTCCAAGTCATAGGTACTAGCATCATGCAACTAAGGTATTCAAACAACACCTAGAACGTAAATGCACAAACATTGTAAATACACAGTTGCATAATTTAAAAGTTAGGTCATGCTCCGGGGCTTGCCTTCTTGAGCTAAAACGCTGTCGGGCTCCTGGTCGCTCACAACAACGTCGGCACCTCCCTCGGGAACTTCTTCTTCGTTGACGGGAACAAGGTTGTAGGTTCCGTCAGCGAGAGCGCCTTCTACATGAGATGCACAGCTTTAATGCGGCTGCCTATGTGACCTAAGAACAAGCCTTGATGGTCATATTCACCTAGACATTCTAGTGATCTACTTTCTACTTCACAAAATTAGAGGAGGGGTGTGGAAATTTACATATCTATGATGGTGATTCTGTACACATATGAATTAATCCAATTTATTATTTTAAAGCTAGGGTGGTGTCCTGAAATTTTAGACTTCCCATGCTCCATTTTTAATTAATTATAAAAATTGATCTATTTCTTTTTAAACAACCCATTTCTACTCAAGTTACTTCTCATTTTTGTTTCTCTGTTTCTGTTCACCCTTTTTATCCACAAACATTATGACAGCTACTGGAGTATAAGAGTTAGGCTCACTCCAAAATTTAGCTAAAATTGAACTACACAGAATTTATTAAAAATAGTACAAGCTGCTGCTTAAAGAAACAAAATTAATTCATATAAAATCAAAACTTCCTTCAAAACAGAAAATTGTTCTACTGGAGCTACACATGAGTGAAAGAAAGGTTCTGACCAAGTGGTGGCCAAAAATAACACTTGGACAGCCCTCAAAAATTTTCTATCCGAAAGCCAACATCTATTTATTTGCTAGCCTAAACAGGATCAAAAATTAAGTTTAGCATTTTTACTACGTGTGCTAACAAGTTCTTAGACCTCTAGAGAAAAATGGTGATTTTTGGCTGCATGAATTAGTTTTAATAATTGCAGGACTAAACTAAGACAGGAATCACTAATTAAATCATAAGTGAAGCTACAGTTCATATTTTTAGGTCTCCTTTGGACACAAGGTGTCTAAAGTCACTACAAACAACATATCCAAAGTTCAGCTCCAGAAGAGCTCAGGATTTGAAATGGTGCACTAGCTTCTAAAAACTGAGTTTGAATTTTAATTCAAAAACTGTTCACCAAAAGTTTATACATGCTAACATGAGATTGGAGTTTACAACCTCTCGAGTTCAGAGAGTATTTTTGTGCATGTTTCCAATTTTTGTACGATTTTTAGTGGATTTTACAAGATTTCGGGAAACTGAGCTAAACCTTAAGAATCTTTTTACGCCGCGCCCCTTGAAACTTTTGAAAACTTCACGAACAGGTCCCTAACTTCTTTCACTGGGAACCCTGCGAAAAGGAAGACGATGAAGATACGTCCTCGGCTCGTCGACGGCGTTGCGCCGGTCAAACGCGGTGGGAGGAGGTCGGAGAGGTGGGGGAAAAGAACGAGCAGCTCACCACGAGTCGAATGGTGGCGGTTGGGAGACCGAAGGAGGCTCGGAGGTCGCCGGTGACGGTGCGGTGGCGGTGTGGCCGCCGCGGCTTCAACTCCGATGAGGTTGGTGGCTGTCACCGAGGTTGGAGGGGCTTGTGAGAACCAGTGGGACTCGGTGGAGCTGTTGGGATGCTCGGTTGACCTTGGGGATGGCTCGAAGTGGTCGCTCGACGTGCGGGTGCTCCGGCGGCCGGAAATGGGGATTTGGGGGAAATCCCGATTTCTCGCCGGAGAGTTGGGGAAAGCTCGAGAGAAGTGGGGGAAATGGAAGCTAAGGAAGTGGTCTTGCTCTGTGTACGAGGAATGGTGGAGGGACGAGGGCGAATTAGCTCCGACACTCGAGCTCGGTTCTCACGGCTGGAGGTTGAAGATAAAGTGCGCGAGCGCGGGGGAGAAGAATGGCAGTGCGTGGACTGAGGGGGAAGTGCGAGGCGGCTCGGAGAAGTGTTGGAACACGCGAAAATAGCCTGAGCTGCCCAGGGTCGTTCGCGTGCACGGCTCGGCGCGTGCAGGCCGCCATGAGTGCGTTGCGAGCTCGAGCAGTGCGCGCGATGCGATTGGGCTCTGCAGATTATGGCGTGGGGAGAGGAGATACGCGGCATGAGGTTTGGCGCATTGCGGGCGAGATTCTCGGCCGGGGGACGGCGCGGCTCGGCGTGCGCGACCGCGGCCAGTGGCCGAGCTCCGCTCGCCATGATGGCGCTCCGCGCGGCGCGAGGCTGCCAGCGCGCTGTCGCGCGCGAAGTGATGGCACAGCAAGCCCAACGCCCGCGCGAGGACAAGAGCTAGCTGCCGCCGCAGCTCGGCCGGCCTGGCGTGGTCTCCGCCGCACGCCGGCCACGTGGCGGCCGGACTCCGGCCGGAGCAGAGCGCGCCAAGGTGAGCTAGCAGCACCCGTGGAGCTCCTTTGCTTCTCATGAATTTTCTCCAAAAATTTGAACTGAACATTGAAATGTGCAAAAATAAAAGTTGGATTTTGAGATGTGGGACACAACTTTCTTTTAGGTGTGAACCTGAAATTTCAAATTTTTCAAGCTCAAACAAGCCATTTTTAAACAGGCGTTCAGCACTGTTTTTTGAGTTTTTGAGGGGCTAAACTGCAAAATTTGAAAAAGTTCCCAACAGTGACTGGGCCTTATTTGTGATGGTAAACAACTTTTATTTTTGGAGATTTTCAAGTTTAGTACAAATTTCTTGAGATTTCAGTTGGGTGTCAAAAAGGCCTTTGTTTTGAATTTTATTTGAATTTTTGGTCAAATTTTGTGTTCTAACACCATTGTTCCCCTTTTATCCTGTTTTAAATGTGTTTTCAATATATTAACATCAGGGATGTCACAACGCTGCCTCTCATTGCACATCGTCAGCTCCGGCATGGCAGGATGTGCATCGCAGTCCTAGGTGTTGCTGGCGCACTGGTGAGCGAGCACCTCGTCTCACAGGAATTAGAAGCACCCAGTGCAGGGAGGCGAAAAGCGAAGGGGAGCAAAAGCCAAAAGGTAACCTACATTACTCAAGAACGCGCAGAGGGGACAGATCAGAGGGATGGATTCGATGGCTAGGGAAGAGAGGTAGCGTGAGTGGAACTTTGGTGTTACCACCTTTTGCCTCTGGTAGTTGCCGCGGTGACTTTGGTCGCGGCCTCGCGGGCGATGAAACCGCCTTGTCCCTATTTACCATAACACCTCTGTGTGGCGGACCACTCCGAAATTATTCCAAGTTAAGTACCCATGGATCACTAATCAAGTAGTCAGGCATTTAATCCGGAATAAGCTGGAGCGCCGTCGGATTATACCCGATTAACCACGTACTTTCACGATCGAAACAACACGCGCGCCCACAAGAAGGTGAGTCCCAGAAATTATAACATTCCACAAGTTCAACTTACATAAATAGTCTCATCAAGTTATTACAAATCAAGTCTGAATTTTAAATAAAAGTACGAGAGTTCAAGCAGCGGAAAATAAACTAACGACGATACATAGTAACACCATAATGAAGCCGGTCATGGTGCTACTCCTCCCGATCCTCGGCAGAGGACGGAACCCACTCGACATGCCAGCCAGGAGGAACCTAGACAGGCCAAGCGACGGAATTCACCGCCTCATCCAAAGTAATACCTGAAATAATATCCACAAGCAAGGCTGAGTACACTAATACTCAGCAAGGCTTACCCGTCGGGTGAAAACTACATCACCGACTTCTAGACATGACAGGCTTTGGGCTGGTGGGTTTGTTTTGCGAGAAAGCTACTAAGAGTGGATCCTTATTTTCATGATTTTAGCATCAAATTCTAATAGTGTTAACCATTCTAGCTTAGCATCCTCTCTAAGCATACAAGTGGTGCAATACAATTTAGTACATACAACGAGCTCATCATCCTCATAGTTCCACTTGTTACTCAATGCAGCACAGCGGTCAAGCAGTCTCATTAACCACGAGAAGCGGACAGTTCGGACCGAATTTTGCTACCCGGCCAGGGGAAACCCAACACACACGGATAATGCTTGCTATAAAAGGTACAAGCACTTCCCAACCTTTCCCATCAATCCACAATTCGGCGCCGGGTCCACTCCCTTAGGATAAAGGTTTACCGCTTCACTCACGGCATCACGCATATATCCACAAGTGTACAGCAAGGGAAACAGAATGTTTCCAAGGAGAGATGGCTATCGGTCCTAACTGCTTCAATCTGGTACCGGGCTTACCGATTCCCATAGGTCGGCATGCGTGTGGTACGTTCAAAAACTTGACACACAGAACCACACGTTTTGACCTTAATCCAATTATCATACATGGACGGGAGATCTACACATACCATCCCGCCCGTCCATCCTTATGATTCCAACATAAGTAAAGACAAGCAACTCCTATGTCTCGCGAGTGACAGGAAATCACTCGACTTGTAACGGACCTAAAGGCATTGCTCTATCGACCCTAACATACTAGTGTTCCAAGTCATATGTACTAGCATCATGCAACTAATGTATTCAAACAACACCTAGAACGTAAATGCACAAACATTGTAGATACATAGTTGCATAATTTAAAAGTTAGGTCATGCTCCGGGGCTTGCCTTCGTGCTCAGCTCATAGCTTCTGCTAAGGTGGGGTTAGATTGACTTGCTTCAATAGTGTTCTTCCGTCCTTGCGGTCGTCCTTCGGATTCCAGGATGAGTACGCACGTTCCGGGATATATACGAGATGCACATGCATAAGATTTAAATTGACTTCAAGTTACTCTATTCACAAGAAAAATTTTCATGGTGAACATGTTGCCATATTCACCTAGACAAAGATTTTTACTAAACTATCTCTTCATAAGGAAAGGCTGGGTTTTATGCTTATTCTTCTTTTTCCTATGATGGTGATTGTACATATATAAAACCATAAATTTATTTCCTCATTTAGTGACTCAGTTCCGTTTTTGGATCACCTTAAATATCTAGCAATATTTATATACATGTGCCTATTATAAAGAATTGTGCTTCATTTTCTTAATTAAGCAAGATTTAAAACTCCTATTTGTGGCTCAAATATTAAGATTCTACTTTGTGGTGAAACCAAATTTTTAACTCAGGTCATCAATTTTATTTGTTTTCTGCAGAAAAGGAAATTATTTTATTCAGCAAATGTTATTCCTAGTATTAGTGCAATTTCAGGCACTAGGAAACAAAATTAAATCCTAGAAAAATAAATACATAGCAAAATAGAGTGAACTATTTATAGGAGCAAAATGAAGTCATGTTTAGTTCATCTATCAAGTGGGTACTCAGTTTTAGTAGTAAACATGGGCTAAAGAAATGCTACCTTATTTTCATAATCTAATTTAATTAAGCAGGTTCCCAAAGATTAACAGGGGGTTTGATATTTTTCTAAGCTAATTGGAAACATGAATACACTGCTATACAAAGTTGGATAATTTTTGCTTAAGGAATTAATTACTAAAATTCGAACAAGGTTTCAGCTGAGACAAAATAAACAACATATATCTGGAACTAGAAAATATATCTCAGTGCAAGATTGATATTGTAAAGCAGCTGTAACAAGAGTAACAACATATCCAAAGATCACATTCATAGCTGCTGTAGTTTAGGAGTTATGCACAAAAGTTCATTTTCAAAGTTTAATTTTTATAGACTGAACAAAGCAACAAAAGCATACACATGCTGTGAAGGGAATAAAATAGACATCACCAGGAGTACAAATAATTTTGGTTTGCATTTTTCTGAGTTTTCTATGATTTTAAATTGAATTTACAAGTTCGCAGCTGTTACCCTAGATCTGAAGTTCCATATTTCGATCTATTCCCTGGAATCTTTCATTGGGAACCCTGAAAAAGGAAGAAGATCAAAGGAGGCCCCTGGCCGGCCATTGACGGCGAAATCCTCGCCGCCGGCGAGGTCTTGGCGAGGGGCAAGGGCACGGGGAGCATCACCGCAACGTGGGTTTTCCATTCCCCACCTTGTGTGACATCCCTGATGATAATACATTGAAAACCATTTAAAACAGGTTAAAAAGGGGAACAATGGTGTTTGAACATAAAATTTGACCAAAGATTCAAATTAAATTCATACAAAGGTCTTTTTGACACCCAACTGAAATCTCAAGAAATTTCTACTAAACTTGAAAATCTCCAAAAATAAAAGTTGTTTTTCATCACAAATAAGGCCTAGTCACTGTTGGGAACTTTCTCAAATTTTGCAGTTTAGCCCCTCAAAAACACGAAAAACAGTTCTGAACGCCTGTTTGAATTTGGCTTGTTTGAGCTTGAAAAATTTGAAATTTCAGGTTCACACCAAAAAGAAAGTTGTGTCCCACATCTCAAACTCCAACTTTTTTTTTTACACTTTTCAAAGTTCAGTTCAAATTTTTGGAGAAAATTCAGAAAAGGCAAAGGAGCTCCACGGGTGCTGCCAGCTCACCCTGGCGCGCTCTGCTCCTGGCCGGAGTCCGGCCGCCACGTGGTCGGCATGCGGCGGAGACCGCGCCAGGCCGGCCGAGCCGCGGCGGCGTGTAGCGCTTGTCCTCGCGTGGGTGTCCGGCCTCTCGTACGATCGCGTCGCGCGCCTGTAGCGCCGCATTGCCTCGCCACGCGGTCAGGCCATCATGGCGGGCGGAGCTCCGCCGTTGGCCATCACACGCGCGCGCCGCGTAGAGCCGCGCCGCGGTGATTCTCTCCCCCGCTACGCGCCAAGCCTTCTCTGCAGCATATCCCAGAGCCCACGTCACGATCCCCCTCGCCCAACCCTGTCGCGCGCTCTGTCCGAGCTCGGGGCGCATCAATGGTGCGTCGCGTCACCTATCTCCCCTCGCGCGCGCTCCCGAGGCATCTCATCCCTCTTTAGCGTGCCCAAACCGTCCACCAAGCAGCCTCACACTCTCTCTCAGCCTGCACTCAACCATTCTCGCCCTCCTCGCGCACACGCGCTGTTTCTTCAACCTTCGGCCGCGCTGAGCAAAGCTCGAGCTCTCGCGCCGCAAACCGAAATCCACCGCGTTTCCCTCCACGATTTCCCAATCCCCCGCACGTGAAGCTCACTCACTCACCCAGCTAGCCGCTCGAACACTCCCCAGCTCGAATCGAGCCGCACACGCCGGGAATCGAAGCTTTTCCCCATCGCTCGGCCATTTCCGCCGTGAGCACCACCTCCACGTCGAGCCCGATACTCCGGCCAGCCCCGTCTCTGCCAAGCCCCACGCCGAGCTCCGCCCTCGTCCGATGAAGCTCACGCGCCTCTCCGCGCCTCGTCTCGACCACCGCAGCCGGCCAACGACGTCGCCGGAGCAAGCCGCTCTGCCGCTCACCGTCGACGAGCCGCGCCGCTTCACCTCCGGCCACGAGAGCTACCTCAAACGATGCGCGGTGAGCCCCTCTTCATTTCCCCCAACTTTCCCCGAGCCAACTCGCCGTCTCCTCGCCGGCGTAACAACGCCAACGAGCCGTGGACCCTTTCGTGTTCCTCTTTTTAGTTCTAGGGTCCTCGGCGCAAATTTCAGGGACTGGTTTGAAAGGTTTTAAAAGTTCTAGGGTCTCCGGCGTAAAAAGATTCTTAAACCTAGATCTATTTTGTTGAGATCTTGTAAAATCCACCAAAAATAGTACAAAAATCAGAAAAATGCACAAAAACACTCTTTGGACTCGAGAGATTGTAAACTCCAATCTCATGTTAGCATGTATATACTTTTGGTGAACCGTTTTTGAATTAAAATTCAAACTCAGAGTTTAGAAACTTGTGCACCATTTCAAATCCTGAGCTCTTCTAGAGTTGAACTTTGGCTATGTTGTTTGTAGTGACATTAGACGTATTATGACCAACGGAGACCTAAAAATATGGACTGTAGCTTCAGTTATGAATTAATTCGTGATTCCTGTCTTAGTTTAGTTCTGCAATTATTAAAAATAATCCATGCAGCCAAAAATCACCATTTTTCTCCAGAGGTCTCAGAACTTGTTAGAACATGTGGTAAAAATGCTAAACTTAATTGTTGACCCTGTTTAGACTAGCAAATAAATAGATGTTGGTTTTCGGATAGAAAATTATTGAGGGCTGTCCAAGTGTTATTTTTAGCCACCACTTGGTTAGAGCCTTGCTTTCACTTGTGAGTAGCTCTGGTAGAAACATTATCTGATTTAAAGGTATTTTCAATTTTATATGAATTAATCTTGTTCCTTTAAGCAGCAGTTTATACTATTTTTAATAAATTCTGTGTAGCTCAATTTTAGCTAAATTTTGGAGTGAGCCTAACTCTTATACTCCAGCAGCTGTCATAAAGTTTGTAGATAAAAAGGATGAACAGAAACAGAGAAACAAAAATGAGAAGAAATTAAGGTGAAATTGAGTTATATAAAAGAATAGACCTTTTTGATAATTAGTTAAAATAAAATAAGGAAAGCCCAAAATTCCAGAACAGCACCCAATCTACAAAATAATAAATAGAAATTCTTTTATATATGTACACAATCACCATCAAAGATGAATAAAAATTTTCCACACCCCTCCTCTAATTTTGTGAAAGAGAGAGTAGTACTCTAGCATGTCTAGGTGAATATGGCCTTAAGGCCTCAGTCTTGGAATCACTAGGCAGCCGCTATAAAGTTATGCATCTCATGTAGAAGGCGCTATTCCGGACGGCTTCTACCACCTCATCCCCGCCGACGGAGAAGGCACCCGGGAGGACGGTGCCGGCGAAGGATCGATCGACCCAGAGGCTAACCCCCAGCTAGAGCAAGAAGACAAGCCCCGGAGCATAACCTAACCTTTAAAGTTTATGCATCTATGAATTCCCTATGCTTGTGCATTTACGTTTCAAGGAGTTGATTGAATACCTTAGCTGCACATTTCTAGTACCTATGACTTGCAACACTAGTATGAAAGGATCGATAGGGCATTGCTTTAGGTCCGTTACAAGTCGAGTGATTTCCTGTCACTCGCGAGACATAGGAGTTGCTTGTCTTTACTTATGTTGGAATCATAAGGATTGACGGGCGGGATGGTAGATGTAGATCTCCCGTCCATGTATGATAATTGATTTAAGGTCGAAACGTGTGGTTGAGTGTGTCAAGTTTTTGAACGTACCACATGCATGCCGATATATGGGAATCGGTAAGCCCGGTACCAGATTGAAGCAGCTAGGGCCGATAGCCATCTCTTCTTGGAAACTTTTGTTTCCCCTGCCGTACACTTGTGGATATATGCGTGAGACTGTGAGTGAAGCAGTAAACCTCTATCCTAAGGAAGGTGGATTCGGATCCGAATTGTGGATCGATGGGAAAGGTTGGGAAGTGCTTGTACCTTTTATAGCAAGCATTTTCCGTGTGTGTTGGGTTTCCCTTGGCCAGGTAGCAAAATTCGGTTCGAACTGTCCGCTTCTCGCGGTTAATGAGACTGCTTGACCGCCTTGCTGCATTGAGTAACAAGTGGAACTATGAGATTGATGAACTTGTTGTATGAATCAAATTGTATTGCACCACTTGTATGCTTAGATAGGATGCTAATCTAGAATGGTTAAATCTACTATAATATGATGCTAAAACTATGAAAGCAAGGATCTACTCTTAGCTGCTTTTGGCAAACAAACCCACCAGCCGAAAGCCTCTCATGTCTAGATGTCGGTGATGTAGTTTTCACCCGACGGGTAAGCCTTGCTGAGTATTAGTATACTCAGCCTTGCTTTTGGCTTTTATTTACAGGTACAGTGTTGGATGTGGCAGTCGATGCCATGACTTGGCCTACCCAGGTTCCCCCTGGATGGCACATCGAGTGGGTTCCGTCCTCTGCCGAGGAATGGGAGGAGTAGCACCGTGGCAGGCTTCATCATGGTGTTACGTTGTATCGTCGTTCGTTTATCTTTCCGCTGCAATGAACTATTTATTTCCGCTGCAATGAACTTGATACTCTGATTTAAATTCCGAACTTGGTATGTAATAACTTCGAGATACTATTTGTGTATGTTAAATTTGTGGAATGTTGTAATCTCTGGAACTCACCTTCGTGTGGGCGTGCTGTTGTTTCGATCGAGAAAAGTACGTGGTTAAATCGGGTTTAATCCGACGGCGCTCCAGCTTATTCCGGATTAAGTGCCTGACTACTCGATTAGTGGTCCCGGGGTACTTAACTTGGAATAATTTCGGAGTGGTCCGCCACAGCTGGCATCAGAGCCGAAACAGCGCACCGGAGAGAGCAACAAACCTTAAATAAACATTTTGAAATAAAACTTGCCAACTCGTACTTCCGACGCGCTTTGCGATGGAAGGTTATTCTTAGGACCGCTAAGGATGTTACCTAGAGCGTGAAGCCTATGTGGGTTAAGGGATCACGATATGATAGGTGGCAAATAATATATTATACTGACTTCCAGCACATTCATTCTGTCATTTATTTTACGCAATGGTGGGCGCAAGGTACGGCGATTGCTGTAACGTACCACGGCACTATATGAAAATATAGTGGCGGCACATAGTCAATACGCTGTGATGGCGTATGAAACTAGAATAGCATGGTGGGCGCAAGGTACGGCGATTGCTGTATCGTACCACGGCATCATATGCAAATATGATGGCGGCACAAAGTCAATACGCTATCTCATGAGCGTATGAAATTGTCAATATGTCGCCTTGGTGACAATGAACATTGCCCGTTCAATGTTAAACGTTCTGGTGCCACCTCTATAGTGGGTGGTAATGAATGGAGACGCTTTCGTGAGTGCTGGCATGAAAGGTTGATTATATATGCTCTGGAATGGAATTTTCTGCAGGTACACTAACCGCGATTCCGTATGTTGAACGGTTAGAAAAGTTCGGCTAGATAATATAGGGAGAGACGGATATTGCCTAGCCACCGGCACTAACTTCGTAGGCCAAAAGTTTATTGGCATGTGTGTTGGTGAGAACGAATAGGCCGCTCATGCATTGCATTTACCGAAATGATTTTGAGCCTTAACACGTGACCAATTAAACCGCCGTCAAAATTCAAATCACAACCCAAAATTCTGCTGAAACCAGTCTGTTTACACCTTTAATTCGAAATTGAAAACGTTGTCAAACGAAAAAGTGTTCAACATAAAACTTGTCATAAATGTTATGAAGTTTATGCTGTAGAAATTTCAACGAAAATGGTTCAGTAGAACTGGAGTTATGCTTAAAATGGTAACCCCCTGTCTGCTGGAAATTTCTGGGAACAGTGAGATAAAAATTGAATTTTTACACCATCTTAATGACAGTTCCTGCTCAAACCTCCAACATGAAACTTGTTTGGAATTACTTAAACAATGTCCTGGCCAAATTTGGGAAATTTTGAGCTTGTAGATTTAGAGTTTTATAATTTTTACTACACTGTCCAGAATCTGTTTTGTTTTCTTTGGCGCTAACCGGTTCTCACCCTTGCCCTTTTCTTTTTGGTTCAGAATGGACGCTCACGCTGACTTGGCCAGCTACCCCAACGATGTTTCTTTTCAGATTGCTTAGGATGGGAAGGCTTCCCTAGCATTCTGTGGTTAGTTTTGCAGGCGCTCGACTACCCTACCCCGCCACAATATGAGAGAACCCTCATCCGAGACCGTGGTGTGACCCGATCTCGTGTGCGTTTGGTGGTATATCGCCATCCACCGTGTCCTAGCTCCCCCACTTGGAGTGTGGAAGTTCATGGACACCACATGGAGACGACTTGTGAGCTAGCTGCCTTGAATGGCATTAGTTCTTTTTGTGCTCAAAACCAGGACTTGGTAGAGCACCAGTTGCTTGGGCTGTTTCCACCGACTCATCCGGATGATCCCCATTGGATGAGGCGCTATCTTAGCTCCCCTTTGAGGATGGCGGAAAATCCCGTCGCTGCAGCTGCACTTATGATGAGGTGGATCCGAGCTTACCACCGTTTGCAGGTGCTCTTGGGACGGTCGCAGAGCGAGATGCTCAACCTTGCCATGGACATGTCCACCCGTGCCCGTGACATTGGGGTTGAGAGGACCTCATTGTCCATTGAGGTGAGCACCAGGGACGCCATGATTGCTGATTTGGAGAGGCAATTGAATGACCTCCACATCGCGCACAACAGCCAGCTCGCCCTGGAGCCGGCTATCAGTGCTTCAAGTGTGGCAGTAACAACCACTTTATCAAGGACTGCCCGCAGAACAAGCAACAGAACCAGCGCCCGGGAAATCAGCAAAACAAGGGCAAACAGCAACAGCGTGTGCAGGTCCGACAAGGAAGGCTTAACTACACCACCTTGGCCGACCTACCAGAGGGAGCCCCAGACATGACTGGTACCTTCCCTATCCACACTCAACCTGTTGTGATACTGTTTGATTCCGGGGCAACACATAGTTTTATAAGCACAAGATTTCATGCAAAATGTGGGTTAAAATCTTACCATACCAAATCATCATATGCGATATCAACTGCGGGAGGTAAAATAGCATCCAACCAAGTTTCCCGAAGAGTTCCAATCAGGCTGGGAAGTAAAATATTTCCTACTGATTTAATTCTGCTTGGTTTGGAAGGCATTGACATTATGTTGGGAGCCAATTGGATGACTCAACGTAAGGTTGTGCTAGATGTTGCGGAACGAGTTGTTGAAATAAACTCGCCTACGCATGGCCCTAGTGTGCTATATCTGCCACAACGGAATTGCGTCAATGCGTGTGCTTATGCAATGGTAGAAACCCCACTAAAGGACATTCCGGTGGTATGTGAGTATGCCGATGTTTTTCCGGATGACTTACCTGGGATGCCGCCGGATAGGGACATTGAATTTGTGATTGAACTCCAACCTGGCACGGCACCTATATCAAAGAGACCATATAGAATGCCACCCAACGAATTGGCTGAATTAAAAATTCAACTCCAAGAACTGCTAGACAAGGGTTTCATTCGTCCAAGTGTGTCGCCTTGGGGATGTCCCGCTATCTTTGTGAAGAAGAAGGACCATTCTTTGAGGTTGTGTATCGATTACCGGCCTCTCAATGTGGTGACTATTAAAAACAAGTACCCACTCCCCCGTATTGACGTCCTGTTTGACCAACTAGCTGGCGCCAGAGTGTTCTCCAAGATTGATCTTCGCTCTGGCTATCACCAAATAAAAATCCGACCTTGTGACATTCCAAAGACTGCCTTTTCTACTCGTTACGGACTTTATGAATTCTTGGTTATGTCTTTTGGACTCACCAATGCCCCAGCCTATTTCATGTACCTCATGAATTCGGTTTTCATGTCAGAACTAGACAAGTTCGTGGTGGTTTTCATTGACGACATTCTTATATATTCCAAGAATGAAGAAGAGCATGCCGAGCACCTACGCATTGTTCTTCAGAGATTGAGAGACCATCAGCTCTATGCCAAGTTCTCCAAGTGTGAATTCTGGCTAGAGAGTGTGGAATTCTTAGGTCACACGGTTTCCAAGGATGGTATATCCGTGGATCCGACCAAAGTGCAAGATGTGCTAGATTGGCAACCACCTACCTCTGTCCACGAGATTCGGAGTTTTCTGGGTTTAGCCGGTTATTATCGCCGTTTTATTCCGGACTTCTCTCGGATTGCGAAACCTATGACCGGACTCTTAAAGAAGGGAGTCAAGTTTGAGTGGAATGACAAATGTGATGAAGCTTTCCACACTTTGAGAAAACATTTAACTACAGCCCCAGTTTTAGCTCAACCCGATTGCACCAAGCCCTATGATGTCTATTGCGATGCTTCAGGCACCGGACTTGGTTGTGTCCTCATGCAAGAGAACCGAGTCATTGCTTATGCTTCTCGAGCACTTCGGCCTCATGAGCAAAACTACCCCACGCATGATCTTGAGTTAGCAGCGGTTATTCATGCTCTCAAGATGTGGAGACACTATCTGATGGGTGTTCCATGCAACATATACACCGACCACAAGAGCCTCAAATATGTCTTTACTCAGGCACATTTGAATATGAGGCAGCGAAGATGGTTGGAGTTAGCAAAGGACTATGACCTCAGTGTGCATTATCACCCCGGCAAGGCAAATGTGGTTGCGGATGCACTAAGCCGCAAGGCTCATTGTCATTGTCTTTCCGTGGAGTCCTACGCTGACACCTTGTGCCATGAAATGGCAAAGCTCAACTTAGAGATTGTTCCACACGGGTACTTCAACCATATTTCAGTCGAACCAACCTTGCATGATCAGATTGTTGAAGCCCAATTAAATGACGCAAAGATTAAAATCCTTAAAAGGAAATTGTCGAAGGAGAAGGTGAAGGAAAAATACAAGTGTTTCCAGCTAGATGGGCAGGGAGTGATGTGGTTTGGACATCGCATCGTGGTGCCCAAAAACACGGAACTCCGAAGGAAAATTATGGATGAGGCCCATCTCTCCAAATTTTCTATCCATCCCGGTAGCACCAAAATGTACCAAGATTTGAAACAAAACTTTTGGTGGACTCGGATGAAGCGAGAAATTGCCACGTATGTATCGGAATGTGACACGTGTCAGCGGGTCAAGGCTAGCCACTTGAAGGTAGCAGGCACGCTTCAACCTCTACCTATTCCCTCATGGAAGTGGGAAGATATAAGCATGGACTTCATTGTTGGACTTCCCAGAACCCCTCAGGGGCATGACTCCATTTGGGTAATTGTGGACCGCCTTACCAAGACCGCACATTTTATTCCGGTCAATACCATTTATACCGCTAAGAGGTACGCTGAGATTTATTTAGAACGGATCGTTTGTCTACATGGGGTACCCAAGACGATAATTTCAGATCGTGGTCTTCAGTTCGTAGCACGCTTTTGGGAACAATTGCAACTATCCCTAGGCACAAAACTGATCCGTAGTTCAGCATATCACCCTCAGACCGATGGGCAGACGGAAAGGGTAAATCAAATACTTGAGGATATGCTTCGAGCTTGTGTTATTCATTATGGGAAGAATTGGGAGAAATGTTTATCTCTGGCCGAATTCTCCTATAACAACAGCTACCAAGCAAGTCTTAAAATGGCACCTTTCGAAGCCTTATATGGTAGAAGATGTCGGACCCCGTTGTGTTGGTCCCAGGCAGGCGAGAGGTATACCTACGGCCCTGACCATGTAAAGGAAGCGGAAGAAAAGGTTAGGATCATCCGCGAAAATTTGAGAACCGCCCAGTCACGGCAAAAGAGTTACTTTGATCAACGGCAGAAGCCACTTCAATTCGAAGTTGGTGACCACGTGTATCTCAAGGTCTCCCCGACCAAGGGTGTGCAAAGATTTGGGTTAAAAGGAAAACTTGCACCTCGTTACATCGGCCCATATGAAATTACTCAACAATGTGGACCGGTAGCCTACCGTGTGAAGCTTCCCGAGAAGCTCTCAGCCGTGCACGACATTTTCCACGTTTCCCAACTCAAGAGGTGTCTTCGTGTTCCGACCGAAGTTGTGGAACAAGAAGAACTCTCGGTTGAACCGGATCTCTCCTATGATGAGCATGCCATTAAAATCCTCGATGAGAAAGAGAGACAAACACGAAGGAAAGGAGTGAAAATGTACAAAATTCAGTGGAGTCATTATTCCGAAGACGAAGCCACGTGGGAAACCGAAGACTATCTTAAGAAGAGTCTCCCCGACATCCTTTCGTAAGCCAAAGGTACTTTTTCCACCTTGCTCCTAAGTTTAATCGAATCTCGGGACGAGATTCCTTTTAAGGGGGGTAGGCTGTGACATCTCTGATGTCAAAGTATTAAAAGTACACTTAAAACAAGTGCAAAAGGGAAATAATGGTGTTAGGATTCAAAAATTCATCAAAATTCAAATTGAAATTCAAAAACAAAGGTTGTTTGACACCCAACTGAAATCTCAAGAATTTTGTACAAAACTTGAAATTCTCCAAAAGTAAAAGTTGTTAGTCATCACAAATAAGGCCTAGTCACTGTTTGGAACTTTTGAAAATTTTGCAGTTTAGTCCCTCAAAAACTCAAAATACAGTTCTGGACACCTTTTTGAATTTGGGTTGTTTGAGCTTGAAAAATTTGAAATTTCAGGTTCACCCCAAAAAGAAAGTTGTGTCCCACCTCCCAAATTCCAACTTTTGTTTTTAAACTTTTTCATGTTCAGTTCAAATTTTTGGAGAAAATTCAAAAGGGGCAAAGGAGCTCCACGGGCGCCCAACAGTCGCCCTGGCGCGCCCCTGCTCTGGCCGGAGCTCGGCCGCCACGTGGCCGGCGAGCGGAGGAGGCTGCGCCGAGCTCGCCGAGCCATGGCGTCAGGTGGCGCTTATCATCTTGCGTTTGTCCAGCCCCACCCGAGCCTTCACATCGCCGTCGACAGGCCGCCTCGCCTCGCGCCGCGCGAACGCCATCATGGCGGTCGGAGCGCCGCCGTAGCCGTGCGCTCGCGCGCGTCGTGCAGAGCCACCTCGCGCGATTCTCCTCCCGCTACGCTCCAAGAAGCTCTACAGAGGATCCCCCAGCACCACGCCACGATCTCCTTCACCCAACCCGCGCTCGCGCCGCTGCCCGAGCCGTCAACGCCATCAATGGCGACCTTGACAGCCCGAGCGCGCGTGCACACGCTTCCGAGGCACCTCGGTGCTCGCTAGCGCACCCAAACACTCCCCTGAGCACCCTCATTCCTTCCCCCAGCCAGCACCCAGTCCTTCTCCCTCTCCCCGCGTTCGCTCCCATCATCTTCCACCTCGGGATGCTTCGAGCAGAGCTCGAGCTTCCTCGCCGCGAACCCAAATCGACCGCGAACCCCTCCACGTTTTCCCAATCCCTCGCTCGTGAAGCTCGCTCACTCACCCCGCTAGCCGCTCGAGCACTGCCCAGCTCGAATCGAGCCTTACTCGCCGTGAATCGAGGCTTTTCCCCCACCGCTCGGCCATTAACACCGTGAACACCACCTCCACGTCGAGCTCCATACCCCGGCCGTCCCCGTCGCAGACGAGCCCCACGACGAGCTCCACAATCGTTCGGTGAAGCTCACACGCCCCTCCGCGCGTCGTCTCGACCACCACAGGCCGCCAGCGACGTCGCCGGAGCCAACCGTGCCGCCGCTCAACGTCGACGAGCCGCGCCGCTTCACCTCTGACCACGAGACCTACCTCAACCGACCCGTGGTGAGCTCCTCTCCATTTCCCCCAACTTTCCCCGAGCCAACTCGCCGTCGTTTCGCCGGCGTAGCAACGCCGACGAGCCGTGGACCTGTTTGCGTTCCCCTTTTTAGTTCTAGGGTCCTCTGTGCAAAAATCAGGGACTTGTTTGAAAGGTTTTAAAAGTTCTAGGGTCTCCAGCGTAAAAAGATTCTTAAACCTAGATCTATTTTTTCCCGAATCTTGTAAAATCCACTAAAAATCGAACAAAAATCAGAAAAATGCACAAAAATACTCCTTGGACTCGTGAGATTGTAAACTCCAATCTCATTTAAGCATGTATATACTTTTGGTGAACCATTTTTGAATTAAAATTCAAATTGTGAATTTAGAAACTTGTGCACCATTTCAAATCCAGAGCTTCGCTAGGGCTGAGATTTGGATATGTTGTTTGCAGTGACTTTGGACACCTTGTGTCCAAATGGGACCTAAAAATATGGACTGTAGCTTCAGTTATGAATTAAATTGTGATTCCTGTCTTTTTGTAGTCCAGAAATTGTTAAAAATAATCCATGCAGCTAAAAATCACCATTTTCTCCAGAGGCCTAAAAACTTGTTTAAACATCTGTTAAAAATGCAAAACTTAATTTTTGCTCTGTTTAAACTAGCAAATAAATAGATGTGTGTTTTCGGATAGAAATTTATTGAGGACTGTCCAAGGGTTATTTTGAGCCACCACTTGGCCAGAGCCCTCCTTGCATTCATGACTAGCTCTGGTAGGAAAATTTCCTGATTTGGATGTTTTTTCGATTTTATATGAATTTATCTTGATTATTTAGGCAGCAGATTGTACTATTTTTAATAAATTCTGTGTAGCTCAGTTTTAGCTAAATTTTGGAGTGAGCCTAACTCTTACACTCCAGTAGCTGTCATAAAGTTTATAGATAAAATGGATGAACAGAAACTGAGAAACAAAAATGAGAAGAAATTAAGGTGAAATTGA
This sequence comes from Digitaria exilis, assembly GCA_015342445.1. Classification (NCBI taxonomy): domain Eukaryota; kingdom Viridiplantae; phylum Streptophyta; class Magnoliopsida; order Poales; family Poaceae; genus Digitaria; species Digitaria exilis. The sequence continues at coordinate 783,422 of JACEFO010002538.1, forward strand.
GTTATATAAAAGAATAGACCTTTTTGATAATTAGTTAAAATAAAATAAGGAAAGCCCAAAATTCCAGAACAGCACCCAATCTACAAAATAATAAATAGAAATTCTTTTATATATGTACACAATCACCATCAAAGATGAATAAAAATTTTCCACACCCTCCTCTAATTTTGTGAAAGAGAGAGTAGTACTCTAGCATGTCTAGGTGAATATGGCCTTTAAGGCCTCAATCTTGGAATCACTAGGCAGCCGCTATAAAGTTATGCATCTCATGTAGAAGGCGCTATTCCGGACGGTTTCTACCACCTCATCCCCGCCGCGGAGAAGGCACCCGGGAGGACGGTGCCGGCGAAGGATCGATCGACCCGGAGGCTAACCCCCAGCTAGAGCAAGAAGGCAAGCCCCGGAGCATAACCTAACCTTTAAAGTTTATGCATCAATGAATTCCCTATGCTTGTGCATTTACGTTTCAAGGAGTTGATTGAATACCTTAGCTGCACATTTCTAGTACCTATGACTTGCAACACTAGTATGAAAGGATCGATAGGGCATTGCTTTTGGTCCGTTACAAGTCGAGTGATTTCCTGTCACTCGCGAGACATAGGAGTTGCTTGTGTTTACTTATGTTGGAATCATAAGGATGGACGGGCGGGATGGTAGATGTAGATCTCCCGTCCGTGTATGAAATTGATTTAAGGTCGAAACGTGTGGTTGAGTGTGTCAAGTTTTTGAACGTACCACATGCATGCCGATATATGGGAATCGGTAAGCCCGGTACCAGATTGAAGCAGCTAGGGCCGATAGCCATCTCTCCTTGGAAACTTTTGTTTCCCCTGTCGTACACTTTTGGATATATGCGTGAGACTGTGAGTGAAGCAGTAAACCTCTATCCTAAGGAAGGTGGATTCGGATCCGAATTGTGGATCGATGGGAAAGGTTGGGAAGTGCTTGTACCTTTTATAGCAAGCATTATCCGTGTGTGTTGGGTTTCCCCTGGCCAGGTAGAAAAATTCGGTTCGAACTGTCCGCTTCTTACGGTTAATGAGACTGCTTGACCGCCTTGCTGCATTGAGTAACAAGTGGAACTATGAGATTGATGAACTTGTTGTATGAATCAAATTGTATTGCACCACTTGTATGCTTAGATAGGATGCTAATCTAGAATGGTTAAATCTACTATAATATGATGCTAAAACTATGAAAGCAAGGATCTACTCTTAGCTGCTTTTGGCAAACAAACCCACCAGCCAAAAGCCTCTCATGTCTAGATGTCGGTGATGTATTTTTCACCCGACGGGTAAGCCTTGCTGAGTATTAGTATACTCAGCCTTGCTTGTGGCTTTTATTTACAGGTACAGTGTTGGATGTGGCAGTCGATGCCATGACTTGGCCTACCCAGGTTCCCCCTGGATGGCACATCGAGTGGGTTCCGTCCTCTGCCGAGGAACGGGAGGAGTAGCACCGTGGCAGGCTTCATCATGGTGTTACGTTGTATCGTCGTTAGTTTATCTTTCCGCTGCAATGAACTATTTATTTCCGCTGCAATGAACTTGATACTCTAATTTAAATTCCGAACTTGGTATGTAATAACTTCGAGATACTATTTGTGTATGTTAAATTTGTGGAATGTTGTAATCTCTGGAACTCACCTTCGTGTGGGTGTGCTGTTGTTTCGATCGAGAAAAGTACGTGGTTAAATCGGGTTTAATCCGACGGCGCTCCAGCTTATTTCGGATTAAGTGCCTGACTACTAGATTAGTGGTCCCGGGGTACTTAACTTGGAATAATTTCAGAGTGGTCCGCCACAATCTGATGGGTGTTCCATGCAACGTATACACTGACCACAAGAGCCTCAAATATGTCTTCACTCAGGCACATTTGAATATGAGGCTGCAAAGATGGTTGGAGTTAGCAAAGGACTATGACCTTAGTGTGCATTATCACCCCGGGAAGGCTAATGTGGTTGTGGATGCACTAAGCCGCAAGGCCCATTGTCATTCCCTTTCCGTGGAGTCCTACGCTGACACCTTGTGCCATGAAGTGGCAAGGCTCAACTTAGATATTTTTCCACACGGGTATTTCAACCATATTTCTGTTGAACCAACCTTAATCGATCAAATTGTTGAAGCCCAATTAAATGACGCAAAAGAGAAGGTGAAGGAAAAATACAAATGTTTCCGGCTAGATGGGCAGGGAGTGATGTGGTTTGGACATCGTATAGTAGTGCCCAAGAACACTGAACTCCAAAGGAAGATCATGGATGAAGCCCATCTCTCTAAATTTTCTATGCATCGCGGTAGCACCAAAATGTACCAAGACCTGAAACAAAACTTTTGGTGGACTAGGATGAAGCAGGAAATTGCTACGTATGTGTCGGAATGTGACACGTGTCAGCGGGTGAAGGCTAGCCACTTGAACGTAGAAGGCACTCTTCAACCTCTACCTATTCCCTCGTGGAAGTGGGAAGATATAAGCATGGACTTCATTGTTGGACTTCCCAGAACCCCTCAGGGGCATGACTCCATTTTGGTAATTGTGGACCGCCTTACCAAGACCGCACATTTCATTCCGGTCAATACCGCTTATACCGCTAAGAGGTACGCTGAGATTTATTTGGAACAGATCGTTTGTCTACATGGAGTACCCAAGACGATAATTTCGGATCGTGGTACTCAATTTGTGGCACGCTTTTGGGAACAATTGCAACTATCCCTAGGCACAAAACTGATCCGTAGTTCAGCATATCACCCTCAAACCGATGGGCAGACGGAGAGGGTAAATCAAATACTTGAAGATATGCTTCGAGCTTGTGTTATCCATTATGGGAGAAAATGGGAGAACTGCTTATCTCTTGCTGAATTCTCCTATAACAACAGCTACCAAGCAAGTCTTAAAATGGCACCTTCCGAAGCCTTGTATGGAAGAAGATGTCGGACACCGTTGTGTTGGTCCCAGGCAGGTGAGAGGTATACATATGGCCCTGACCTTGTAAAGGAAGCGGAAGAAAAGGTTAGGATCATCCGTGAAAATTTGAAAACCGCACAATCACGGCAAAAGAGTACTTTGATCAACAGCGGAAGCCCCTTCAGTTCGAAGTTAGCGATCACGTGTATCTCAAGGTCTCCCCGACCAAGGGTGTGCAAAGGTTTGGATTAAAAGGAAAACTTGCAGCTCGCTACATTGGACCATATGAGATCACTCAACAATGTGGACCGGTAGCGTACCGTGTGAAGCTTCCCGAGATGCTCTCCGCTGTGCACGATGTATTCCATGTCTCCCAACTCAAGAAATGTCTTCGTGGTCCGACCGAGGTTGTTGAACAAGAAGAACTCTCGGTTGAACCGGATCTCTCCTATGATGAGCATCCCATCAAGATCCTCGATGAGAAGGAGAGACAAACACGAAGAAGAGGAGTTAAAATGTACAAAATTCAGTGGGAAACCGAGGACTATCTTAAGAAGAACTTCCCCGACATCCTTTCTTAGACCAAGGTACCTTTTTCCCACCTTGTTCTTAAGCAATGTCGAATCTCGGGGCGAGATTCCTTTTAAGGGGGGTAGTCTGTCACATCCCTGATGATAATACATTGAAAACCATTTAAAACAGGTTAAAAAGGGGAACAATGGTGTTTGAACACAAAATTTGACCAAAGATTCAAATTAAATTCAAACAAAGGTCTTTTTGACACCCAACTGAAATCTCAAGAAATTTGTACTAAACTTGAAAATCTCCAAAAATAAAAGTTGTTTGTCATCACAAATAAGGCCTAGTCACTTTTGGGAACTTTCTCAAATTTTGCAGTTTAGCCCCTCAAAATCTCGAAAAATAGTTCTGAACACCTGTTTGAATTTGGCTTGTTTGAGCTTGAAAGATTTGAAATTTCTGGTTCACACCAAAAAGAAAGTTGTGTCCCACATCTCAAACTCCAACTTTTATTTTTACACTTTTCAAAGTTCAGTTCAAATTTTTTGGAGAAAATTCGAAAAAAGCAAAGGAGCTCCACGGGTGCTGCCAGCTCACCCCTGGCGCGCTCTGCTCCTGGCCGGACTCCGGCTGCCACGTGGCCGGCATGCGGCGGAGACCGCACCAGGCCGGCCAAGCCGCGGCAGCGTGTAGCGCTTGTCCTCGCGCGGGTGTCCGGCCTCTCGTACGGTCGCGTCGCGCGCCTGTAGCGCCGCATTGCCTCGCAGCGCGGTCAGGCCATCATGGCGGGCGGAGCTCCGCCGTTGGCCATCGCGCGCGCGCCGCGCAGAGCCGCCCCGCGGCGATTCTCCCCCCCCCTACGCGCCAAGCCTTTTCTGCAGCGTATCCTAGCGCCCACGTCACGATCCCCCTCGCCCAACCCCGTCGCGCGCTCTGTCCGAGCTCGGGGCGCATCAATGGCGCATCGCGTCACCTATCTCCCCTTGCGCGCGCTCCCGAGGCAGCTCATCCCTCTCTAGCGTGCCCAAACCCTCCACCAAGCAGCCTCACACTCTCTCTCAGCCCGCACACAACCATTCTCGCCCTCCTCGCGCACGCGCACTGTTTCTTCAACCTCCGGCCGCGCTGAGCAAAGCTTGAGCTCTTGCGCCGCAAACCAAAATCCACCGCGTTTCCCTCCACGATTTTCCAATCCCCCGCACGTGAAGCTCACTCACTCACCCAGCTAGCCGCTCAAACACTCCCCAGGTCGAATCAAGCCGCACACGCCGGGAATCAAAGCTTTTCCCCATCGCTCAGCCATTTCCGCCATGAGCACCACCTCCACGTCGAGCCCTATACTCCGGCCAGCCCCGTCTCCGCCAAGCCCCACGCCGAGCTCCGCCCTCGTCCGGTGAAGCTCACGCGCCTCTCCGCGCCTCGTCTCGACCACCGTAGCCGGCCAACAACGTCGCAGGAGCAAGCCGCTCGGCCGCTCACAGTCGACGAGCCGCGCCGCTTCACCTCCGGCCACGAGAGCTACCTCAAACGACGCGCGGTGAGCCCCTCTTCATTTCCCCCAACTTTCCCCGAGCCAACTTGCTGTCTCCTCGCCGGCGTAACAACGCCGACGAGCCGTGGACCCTTTCGCGTTCCTCTTTTTAGTTCTAGGTTCCTTGGCGCAAATTTCAGGGACTGGTTTGAAAGGTTTTAAAAGTTCTAGGGTCTCCGGCGTAAAAAGATTCTTAAACCTAGATCTATTTTGCTGAGATCTTGTAAAATCCACCAAAAATCGTCCAAAAATCAGAAAAATGCACAAAAATACTCATTGGAATCGTGAGATTGTGAACTCCAATCTCATGTTAGCATGTATATACTTTTGGTGAACCGTTTTGAATTAAAATTCAAACTCAGATTTTAGAAACTTGTGCACCATTTCAAATCCTGAGCTCTGCTAGGGTTGAACTTTGGATATGTTGTTTGTAGTGACATTATACGTCTTGTGACCAAAGGAGACCAAAAAATGTGGACTGTAGCTTCAGTTATGAATTAATTCGTGATTCCTGTCTTAGTTTAGTCCTGCAATTATTAAAAATAATCCATGCAGCCAAAAATCACCATTTTTCTCCAGAGGTCTCATAACTTGTTAGCACATGTGGTAAAAATTCTAAACTTAATTTTTGACCCTGTTTAGACTAGAAAATAAATAGATGTTGGTTTTCGGATAGAAAATTATTGAGGGCTGTCTAAGTGTTATTTTTAGCCACCACTTGGTCAGAGCCTTTCTTTCACTTGTGAGTAGCTCTGGTAGAAAAATTATTTGACTTGAAGGTATTTTCAATTTTATATGAATTTATCTTGTTCCTTTAAGCAGCAGTTTATACTATTTTTAATAAATTCTGTTTAGCTCAATTTTAGCTAAATTTTGGAGTGAGCCTAACTCTTATACTCCAGCAGCTGTCATAAAGTTTGTAGATAAAAAGGATGAACAGAAACAGAGAAACAAAAATGAGAAGGAACTAGAGTAGAAATGGAATGTTTAAAAAGAACTAGGTCAATTTTGATAATTAATTAAAATGGAGCATGGGAAGTCTAAAATTCCAGAACAGCACCCTAACTTCAAAATAATAGATAGGATTATTTTATATGTGTACACAATCACCATCATAGATACTTAAAATTTTCCCACATCCCTCCTCCAATTTTGTGAAGGAGAAAGTAGTACACTAGCATGTCTAGGTGAATATGGCCTTCAAGGCCTTGGTTTTAGATCACTTAGGCAGCCACTATAAAGTTATGCATCTCATGTAGAAGGCACTCTTGTTGACGGCATCTACCACCTCGTCCCCGCCGACGAAGAAGGAATCCCCGAGAGCGGTGCCAACGAAGTCACGGTCGACCCGGAACCTAACAGTCAGCTAGCGCAAGAAGGCAAGCCCCGGAGCATGACATAACTTTTAATTCGTGCAACTATGTACTTATTTATGCTTGTGCATTTACATTCTAGGTGTTGTTTGAATACCTTAGTTGCATGATGCTAGTACCTATGACTTGAAATACTAGTATGATAAGATCGATAGAGCAATGCCTTTAGGCCGTTACAAGTCGAGTGATTTCCTGTCACTCGCGAGATATAGGAGTTGCTTGTCTTTACTTATGTTGGAATCATAAGGATGGACGGGCGGGATGGTATGTGTAGATCTCTCGTCTGTGTATGATAATTGGATTAAGGTCGAAACGTGTGGTTCTGTGTGTCAATTTTTGAACGTACCACACGCATGCCGACCTATGGGAATCGGTAAGCCCAGTACCAGATTGAAGCAGCTAGGACCGATAGCCATCTCTCCTTGGAAACATTTTGTTTCCCTTGCCGTACACATGTGGATATATGCGTGATGCCGTGAGTGAAGTGGTAAACCTTTATCCTAAGGAAATGGACCCGGCGCCGAATTGTGGATTGATGGGAAAGGTTGGGAAGTGCTTGTACCTTTTATAGCAAGCATTATCCGTGTGTGTTGGGTTTCCCCTGGCCAGGTAGCAAAATTCGGTTCGAACTGTCCGCTTCTCGCGGTTAATGAGACTGCTTGACTGCATTGAGTAACAAGTGGAACTATGAGGATGATGAACTTGTTGTATGAATTAAATTGTATTGCACCACTTGTATGCTTAGAGAGGATGCTAATCTAGAATGGTTAATTCTACTAGAATATGATGCTAAAACCATGAAGGTAAGGATCCACTCTTAGTTGCTTTTTGGCAAACAAACACACCAGCCAAAAGCCCTCATGTCTAGAAGTCGATGATGTAGTTTTCACCCGACGGGTAAGCCTTGCTGAGTATTAGTATGCTCAGCCTTGCTTGTGGCTATTATTTCAGGTACTGTGATGGATGTGGCAGTCGATGCCATCACTTGGCCTACCCAGGTTCCTCCTGGATGGCACGTCGGGTGGGTTGCGTCCTCTGCCGAGGATCGGGAGGAGTAGCACCATGGCCAGCTTCATCATGGTGTTACAATGCATCGTCGCTAGTTTAATATTCCGCTGCAATGAACTTTAATATTCCGCTGCAATGAACTTTTATATTCCGCTGCAATGAACTTTTATACTCTGATTTGAAATTTAAACTTGGTTTGTAATAACTTTACGATACTATTTATGTATGATGAATTTGTGGAATGTTGTAATTTCTGGAACTCACCTTCGTGTAGGCGCGCTTGTTGTTTCGATCGTGAAAGTACGTCGTTAATCGGGTATAATCCGACGACGCTCCAGCTTATTCCGGATTAAGTGCCTGACTGCTTGATTAGCGGTCCATGGGTACTTAACTTGGAATAATTTCGGAGTGGTCCGCCACACCTTGGACAGGGGGATTGGAGGCCGGGAAGGGGGGCGGCGGCGAGCTCCATGGCTGGCAGCCATGGCTACCATGGCAGCGGCGCTACAGGGGGCAAGGTGGTGGCGCTAGGTGGCTGAGAGCGATGGAGAGGTGGAGAAGAAGGAGTGGGGTGGCGTGGTGGAGGCCGTGGGACAGCAGGACGCGGGGGACGCGAGCTCGGCTTGGGCAGCATTGGTGGTGGCGGCCTGGGAGAGGAAAGAGAGGGAGGCTACCGTTTGGAACGCCGGTTCCGGGCTTAAATAGAGGAAGAGAAGGAGGGGTAGAAGTAAGTTTTCGCCCTAGCAAGGGAGGAGCAGGTGCCATGGGCAGCCAGTGGCCTCTGGCGCCACCGCCGGCTCTGCCCAATCAGTGCAGGAAAGAGACCGTGAGGAGGAAGAAGGAAGCTGACAGGTGGGGTCAGGATGTAAGTGAGAGAAAAAGAAAAATTCGAATTCAAACGTTTTGCTCTAAAAGAAATAGCTCCCAAGGTCCAAAAATTATGAATAAATACATTTTAGAAACCTTAGAACATCAGTATTATAATGGAGGTTTGAAAAGTTGTAAAATAGTTTTGGTTTCGACGCAGTTTAAATTCAAAAAGACTTGAATTTGAATTTGCATGAATTTTTAGCCCTAGCAATTCAACTCCAAAAATATGGGGAAACAGCTGTAAATTCAACATTTGGGACCTAGTCTTTTATCAAATTTTTACCCATAAATGTTATATTAGAAAAAATTGGGCTTTCTTTACAAGTCATAATTTTAATCCAATTTCAATTTCCACAATTTGAATTGCTTACGAAGCTTTTTCGAACAAGGTGGTAAAGGGAAGGTGCTTTATTTTGCATACTAATCCATCTTCGTAAGACCAAAACTCAAATTTTAAATAACTTCCTCATTTTGTAGTGTTAGTCCAAGTTTTCACCCTTTTTCAATAGGTTGGTAAAATCATAACTTCCTTTCCATTGTTTTGCCTTATCTTCCAAATTCCTTTTATTAATTACTTTGTTTAACCTCTCCTTCCTTTCTTAAACCCTTCATTAGTGTCACTAAACATCATAGGTATAATACTCAAAGAGAGTTTTCAATTTAAAGTCCCACCTCCTTTTATTTTAGGAGTAAAAATCTTATTTTAACTTAAAGTTAAAACATGGACACATACATAGAGGTTAAAAGCTTATTTATTTTATGTGCTCAAATTTAATTATGTCATTAACAACTTGACATATATATTAAAATATTAATTAATTCACATCCTTTGTATTTTAATTATTAGCAAGCTTAGATACAAATTTGATTTCTAAGGTTCTTTTGGCATTAGTTTAATCCTCCATTATTTTTGTGAGTTAAAAAAAATCAGAGATGTCACCTTGATGGATTTATCCTAATAAAAAAAACTACAACCTTTGTATTGTATGAAAGCTCATGTTGTCAACAAAATCTCATTTTATTTCTAAAACCAGAAGATTGCCACATGGAGGCCATGATTAGAATTGCAAGCTTTATTAGTCCAAGTGTTTAACCCTAACATTAAATCATTAACAAGTATTTTACTAAAGAACATTAGGAGTACTCTAAATATTATTTTATTTATAGCCCAAGGTGAGCTCCTTTAAAAAGGGTGTGTGACCTTGTGTTTTTCATCTCATGTTTATACCTTTAAAAATTGATTGGGAGCATTTAAGTGAAATTTTTTGACATGTACAAAAGTTTTTGACATGGTGCCTTTTGTCATGACTATTAACATGTGCCAGTAGCTGGCAGCTCATATCAAGTGTATGTCAATTACTTATGGTCTTTGAAAAGTTCTTTGGTGATGATTTCTTTTCAAGGTTCATTAAGTCTTTAATTAAGTTTAAATTCCCTCTCTTGATTATCCTAAACATATTTAAACACCAGAGGTGTTACGCTCTGCTATGTGAAACTGCGAACTGCCACCGGAGGTGTGCCTTCCACGAAGCCATGGTGAAGGATGGTTGAGTTTGAGCAGGAGGGTGGAGCGGCACCTCCGAGGAGGCTGGCGATGGCCACGGGCGAAGATGTGAAGTGATGGCGTGGAGAAGGTGGAGACGATTTTTCGGCAGGCAACAACGACGTGTGGGCTTCCTGACTGTAGCGCTAGGTCCAAGGCAAGCTACAGATGCTGCCAGTGCAGCACTGAGGCCACAGGCCATGCGTCGAGCGACGACGCGGTAAGCGCCCCGCATGGTCGTGGAGGCTCCCTGGCAGAACATGCTACTTATTTCTCTTGTAAGGAAATACCGTGTCTAGGTATGGTGGAGAAAAAAAAAAGATTACTGGTCTTTAGGATCACAAAATGCTAGCGCATCTGAATTAAGGGTGGGAGCTCTCGGGCCTGAGTAGCCTTGGTCATGTGCCTGTTTAGGCTCTGTTCGGTTAGCCATGGATTGGTTGAATTCCATATGGATTAATGATTGAGTCTATGAGTCATTGGTAAAGGATTCACTCCCACTCTATCCATATGGAACCCAACCATTTCATACCTAAACGAACAAGCCCTTATGAGGTTTCCGGTTTGTTTCCAACCCAACCCATCACAAAGCTTCTGGTCTAGGGTGGGCTGGTCTTGTACAGGATGCTTCCGGCTTTGGGATGTACGGTGGTTCGGTGCTGGATGGGTAGTTCAATCGTTTATGCTGGTTTGGGGGGCCTAGCTAGTTTGGTGCTCTTCACCTTAAGCCGTTCCGTAAAGAAACGAATCCTTGATGCACCACAAAACTAATCAAGTAGAGAATAAAAATGAAAAAACTAGCCAACACTTGGGTGTTTCTATTAGCCAACTTTTATGATTGTCCAATTTTCCTTTAAAAAAGGCCAATAAATCCATTGGGCCTGGTGCCGTATCCCTTGCAATATTTTGTATCACACCATGAACTTCCTCCTCAGTGAAATTCTTCTAAAATGTGAGAGCTCATGTCTGTTCAATCCGATCTTAGCCAATTGAGTGTATTTACTCTCGGAGTTGTCTCCCAAAAATGCGTGCTGCTATGCTGGAATATAACGGGGCTGCTTGGTTTAGTTCCAATATGTGCCAAGCCAAAATTAGGGTAGAGCCCATAAAACTTTGGCATCAATTGGTTTGAAGCCAAAACTTTGGCCCATAACTCTTTGCCTTGGCATTGTTGCCCTGATTTTGGCTAAAAATTTTGGCATGCCCTAACTTTGGCATGCCTTCACTTTGGCAACAAACCAAGCAGCCCCAACATTAGCCTTTCCTTCATGTGAATAGGACACTCCTGCCTCTGTTTCTAGTGAATAGTGTTTTTGCGGCGGCTTCCATTAGCTTGAAAATAAAACAATTTCTCATTTGCATCTGCTGCTCTGATGTGCATCAACCTTGATTTTTGTTTTGCCCTCAATTTCTCCACAGCACTGGGACCTATAAATCATCAGATCTTTTTTCAGGTTTATCTAAGGGACTGAGCTTCCTATACTCCTGCACCACTTCAAGAATGCCTATGATTAGGGATGAAAGTGGTATGGATATTTTCCGTCCGACCGACCGACCGAAGGCCCTCAGGCCTTAACTGGTACAGTTCGTATCCGGAACCGGAAAAACAATACCCGACCGTACCCGTATCCGCATAACAAAAGTTCAATATCTATTCCAGATATGTAATGTATATCAATATCCGATACATATCCGACATATTTTGTACTGTCCGTATCCAAATCCGATCCGGCAAAAAAATAAATATCTGTATTCGTATTCGGGCATATCCGTCCGTATGCGATCCGTTTTCATCCCTACCTATGATTTCTTGGGCTGCACACAAGATTACTTTATTGTTCCCAATCAGACCCCTGGTCCATTTCCTGGTGGCTATGGCTGTGCGTTCTAGCTTAATATGGACCCTTAGGAAAGGATTTATGACCGATGTATCCCTCATCCATGACACAGCACCAACATCCTGGTACTCTTGCAGGCTAGGCCAAAATGCCTCAAACTGAAATCCTTTGTATATTTGCATTGCAGTATTTCTAGTCATTAGCAGCGAGCAATGATCAGACACTCGTCACTCGGGACGACAATGCCTGAAGATTTACATTTGGAAGCATGCAATCGCTCTCCGTCGTACAAAAGGCCCGTATCTATTCTTGTTTGAGTTTGGTCACTAGTCCATGTAAACTTTCTGCCTATAAGATTCAATTCCTTAAGCTCCATGTCGTGGACAGCCTACCTAAATGAGCCCATAAGCCTCCTGTTGAGATTTGCATTTCTATTGTCACTTGCATTCAGTATCATGTTGAAATCACCAATACTAGCCACTTTTCTGACACGCTATTTGCAGCCAGTGGAGTTCACCCAGGAATTGAAGCTTGACCTGGTGATCTTGTGGCCCATACACATCTGAGCTTGTTTCTACTCTTGCTGTAACCGTGTGAATTCCCAACTCAGTGTATGTGACCTTATAATGGTCCACATCAACTACCAGGAGAATCCCCCATGGGTACCGGTTGTTGGCAGTGCAAAAAATTATTTGCAAACCTGTCTCCCCATGGAATTTTGGGTTAGGCCCATAAAACAATTCCAGAAATTCCAATTAAATCTCAAAGGCCCAAATGCAAAATAGAAAGTGGAGGAAGTGGTGCAAACCTTTAGTCCCACCTTGCTAGTGGAAGAATGGGATGGCCAACATTGATGAGGACATCACTCCTACGGATATACACGAGGCTCACTGCTGGACATCCAAACCACTGAAGGTCCAATTACAAGAGCTCGTGTAAGATAATTAAATTTAGAAGTGAGCTTGCTCCTAAGTGTTCCTATTAATAGTTTTGAGAATGATTTACTACCTATTGTTTATAATATTATAAGGAACCAAGGAGAAGACCAACAAATACATGGAGGAAGGCTTGGACACGACGAGATCAAGTGAGGGCCGGCCAAGCTACATGGAATTCGAGTTTGAGTCCACCTCGGAGTCTGTCTTTGGTAAAACGGATGCCCAGGCCACATACAGAGTCCGATTTCGACGATCCATATATGGTAGAAAAGAAGATTTCATAGAGATTCTAATGGGGTTGTATTGAGGCCCAAACTCATCCTGAGTCGTCAGGAATCGTCCGAACAATGTGGCATCAAGAATCTGTCCTGGTGCTGCGTCACCGTCTTTTGGCCTTTGGGCCATGTATCGTTGTTGAGCCAATTAGGGGGCGCGTCCAGGGGTCGACCATGACCCTAGTCTCTATTTTACAGCAGCTGCTGCAACCATTAGGGTTCGGGTTGTGCTTAGATTAATTTGTCAAGAACAGTTTCGCCGTCGCTACGGTTTGTGAAACCCCAACTTATGAACTTAATCATACATCTGCAATTAGGATTGCATTATTCCTTGTGCTTGCTTGTGTTCATCAATTCGTAGGCGAGGATTAGCCTTCTTGGTGAGGTCGACCGTGCAACACCGGTCGATAACCTGAGGAGACATGCTGCTACGATTGTGGGGCTCAAAACGTGCTCGTTTGGAAGCCGGATCAATTTGTGTCGCGACTTCACCAAATCGTTGAATATTTGAACCTTTCGGAAGATCGGGACCCTAGCTCCCATCAAACATAAAGTGGAGGTTGTCTCTACTCTTCCAAGTCATGTGCGGGGAGAGAAGGAAAGCTCCACACACTGATCGCTCGCCTTGCCTCGCCGGGAGAGGCGAAGGGCGCGGGCGCACAGTGTACGCGTGAATGGTCCACCAAAATCCGGTCCCTCTCCTTGCGGAGATGTAACTTCCTTTTGCAGTTTTTATTTTTGGTGACTTGGTTATAAATTCTACAAGATATGGAAGTCTAACCGACCGAAATCTAAGGTTACTTGGTTATTCATTCAACGAGATATGGAAGTCTAACCGACTGAGATCTGACCGGCCTCTAAGTCGAATTAGATTCAACCGTGACACACCAGATTATGGGCAACGTGGGCGATGCAACTTCCCTATATATGTGTCCCATCTCCAAAAGCACATCTATTCAAGCCTAGGTTTTTGTCTCTTCTCGCTGCTGCGCTGCTTTCATAGTCTGCCTCGTCCCGAGCACCGGTGTGTACCGGCGAATGGGAGAGCAGGTCTCCAGAACTAGTCGTCTTCGAGATCCTACACTGAGAGAGGGAGAATAAGGTTTTTGGGAAGCGCTGCACGTAACTGCTCAAGACGTCTTCACTACGGGTCGTGCTCCATCCAAGTCGGCTGTTGCGGCGTACCGCCGTATGCGACATCGTCTGCTATGATCTGTCCACAGAACCATCTTTATTCTGACTGCGTCGTTCGTCTTCCCTATGGCTTTCCCACAGTACATACACTGTGTTTTAATCATGTTTTCTAAGATCATGGTTATATTGTTCGTACTACCTAGTTTGCTTATTTATCGCCGTGTTTAATCTAGTTCGGAAATTAACTTACAATTGAATGTATTTCCAATAATCCAAAAACCTTATTATAGGCAATCTGTTGATTTAACAATGGCTGGTTTCATCAAGTCACTGAGGCCAGAAAAGTTTTCTAGTGTGAACTTTAAAATCTGGAAGTCTAAGGTCCGCCTCTGGTTTGCTGCTATGACATCTGGGACACGAGGCTTGGCAAGCCTGAGGGCGAACTAAATACTAAACAACAAAAAAATTTCGATGATGCCAATAATCTCTTCGTGGGATGTATCATTAGCAATCTATGTGATGGATTGGTCAGTGTATACATAGAAGAGACATATGCAAAGACGTTGTGGGATGCTCTGGTTGCTAAGTATGATGCAATAGGTGCAGGCTCTGGTTCCATGATTGTTTTGTAGTGGAACAGGCGCATGAGGTGCAACGCATTATCAAGGATCTTAACCCCCTTAAGTGTCCCATTCCTGACAAGTTTGTGGCTGGGTGCATTATTGCAAAGCTGTCTTCCTCGTGGAGGAGCTTTGCCACAACTCTAAAACACAAGAGACAGGAAATATCAGTTTAAAACCTGATAGCATCTCTTGATATTGAAGAGAAGGCTCAGAAGAAGGATGCTACTGAAAAGGGAGATCCAAGTCAGTCCAACACCAACATGGTCTAGAAGTTCTCGCGTGGCAGCAGCAACAACAACAACAACAAGAAGAACATCAACAACAATGATGACAAGGGGAAAACAAGCCCATGAAGACTACTACCTTCAAGAAAAAAGAACAATAAAGCTGAGCTGAAGTGTTCACCTGTGGTGAGCTGGGATACTTCTCCAAGGATTGTTCATATCGTGCATACTGCAAGGGCAAAAAAGCTAAGGAGCCCAAGGATGTCAACATGGTGACCAGTGGCAACACTGATGGGTATAGTAATTCACCTACAGTACTTTTAGTTTTTCAATCCATGAGTTGGTGGCTTGATATAGGTGCTAATGTTCATGTGTGTGCTTACATCTCTATGTTTTCTTCTTACCAGGTTGTCCGGGATTCCTCCGTGCTGATGGGCAATGGGTCACATGCTTCTGTTCATGGTGTTGGCATGGTCGATCTAAAGTTTACTTCAGGAAAGATCGTGCAGCTGAAGAACATGCAGCATGTCTCCACTATCAACAAGAATCTTGTGAGCGGGTTGATCATGGTCAAGGATGGGTTTAAAGTAGTGTTACAGTCCAATAAATTTATCGAGTTAAAACATGGACAATTCATTGGTAAATTCTATGATTGTGGAGGCTTGTTCCGCTTTTCCCTCGCTAATTTTTGTAATAAGTCCACGAACATATTTGTGGAAATGTTAGGGGTGATGTGAGCATTTGTCATTCATGTTTATGTCATGTGAATTTTGGTTTGATGTCTCGGCTTTCTAGCATGTGTTTAATTCCGAATTTCACCGTTGCCAAAGTTGTGTGCAATCGAAGCAACCTTGGAAGCCTCACAAAGCATCTAAGGAGAAACACTTTGCACCGCTAGAACTCATACATAATGATCTATGCGAGCTGTTTGTTGACAAAGGGTGGAAAGAGATACTTCATGATGTTAATAGATGATGCGACTAGATGCTGCTATGTTTATTTGTTGCAAACTAAGGATGAAGTGTTAGACTACTTTAAATCTATAAGGCCGAAGTTGAGACTCAACTTAAGAGAAAGATCAAGCGTGTAAGTGTTTGACAAATTCGGTGAGGAATATACCATTATTCATGAGATGACACCTCCCTATTCACCTAAGTCAAACGGGTTGCTAAGAGGAAAAACTACACGTTGACTGACTTGGTTAACTCCATGTTAGACATTGTTGGTTTATCAAAGGCATGATGGGGAGAGGTTGTATTGACTTCGTGTCGTGTCCTGAATAAAATTCCTAACAAGAATAAAGATCAAACTCCTTATGAATCATGGAATGGGAGAAAACCATCACTTTCTTATTTACGCACATGGGGATGTTTGGCAAAAGTCGATGTGCCCATTTCTAAGAAGTGCAAGTTGGGACCTAAAACAGTGGATTATATCTTTCTAGGATATGCTCAGAGGAGCATTGTTTATAGGTTTTTAGTGGTTAAATCTGAGGTACCTGATATAAATGTTGATACTATTATGGAATCTCATGATGCAACATTTTTTGAGAATATATTTCCTACGAAAGATATGCATAGAATTTCTATATTTTCTATTGAGATAACTCCTATACCAGGTGCACCTTTTGAGTCTTTTGAACAACCTATTGAGAGTGAGAATATCCTAGAGAAGGATGACTATGAAGCTAGTAGAAGGAGCAAGAGACAGAGGGTTGCTAAATCATTTGGTGATGATTTCACTATGTTGAGGACAATACTCCCATGTATATTCCTAAGGTGTATGCATCTCCATATGCTGATGAATGGGAAGAAGTTGTCTAGGGCAAGATGGACTCGATTCCTTCTAATGGAACATGGGGGCTCACTGAACGACCCTGCGGTTGTAAATGAGTGGGTTGTAAATGTGTGTTCAAGAAGAAGCTTAGGCCAGACGGTACTATTGATAAGTACAAGGCACGACTTGTGGCTAAAGGTTACAGACAAAAGGAAGACAAAGATTTTTTTTATACTTATTCACTTGTGCTAGACTGACCACAATTCGAGCACTACTGTCCTTGGCTGCCTCATATGGTCTTATCATCCACCAGATGGATGTAAAGATAGCTTTCCTGAATGGAGAGTTGGATGAGGAAATTTATATGGATCAACCCAATGGATTTATGGTGAAGGGTCTAGAGAAAAAGGTGTGTAAGCTGGTGAAGTCTTTGTATGGCCTGAAACAAGCATCTAAGCTTTGTCATTAATGAGGCAGATAGATGTGTCTACTGTTGCTATTGTGGGGGTGGAGGAGTTATATTACGCTTGTATGTGGACGACATATTGATTTTTGGCACAAATATTGATATGATCAACGAGGTCAAGTCTTTTCTATCAAAGAGTTTTGATATGAAAGATCTAGGAGAAGCTGATGTTATTATTAACATTAAGCTAATTAAGGAGGAGAAGGGGATTACTCTCTCGCAATCTCATTATGTGGAGGTCTTAAGTCGCTTTGGCTACATAGATAGCAAGCCTTCTCCAACGCCGTATGATCCCAGTGTGATGCTCAGAAAGAACAAAAAGATAGCCAAAGATCAACTGAGATATTCACATATTATTGGCTCACTCATGTACTTAGCTAGTGCAATGAGATCCGATATAGCTTTTGCTGTTAGCAAATTGAGCAGATTCTTGTCAAACCCGGGTTCAGATCATTGGCATGCACTTGAAAGGGTTATGTGCTATCTAGTAGGTACTATGAGTCATGTGCTTTTCTGGGCACCCTGCTGTGCCAGAGTGATATAGTGACTCGAACTTGATTTATGATGCTTGATGAGCTTTATGCCAGGAGTGGGTATGTGTTTACCCTTGGAAGGTAGTGCTATATCATGGAGCTCTTGCAAACAGATCATTTTAACAAGGTCAACCATGGAAGCAGAACTAGCCACTGTAGACACAGCCACTGTTCAGGCTGAGTGGCTGTGTGGGCTCTTGATGGACTTGCCTATGGTTGAGAAACCAGTGCCGCTTATCCTAATGAAATGTGATAATCAAACGGTGATAGTCAAAGCGAAGAGTGTTAAGGATAATGTGAAGTCATCAAGACATGTCAAGGGTTGATTGAAGTTTCTCAGGAGGTTGAGAAACTCTGAAGTAATAGGTGTGACTTATATTCAAACTGACAAAAACCTACCGGATCCTTTTACAAATGGATTATCACTGAATGTGATAGACAGTGCATCGAGGGAGATGGGTATGAGACCCATGTAAGTTGCCACAGTAGTACCCAACCTATGTGATCGGAGATTCCCTAAATTATGACCTAGGAAGAACAAATTGTTGGTTAACTAACAAGAGTAATTACTTAACCCTCTCTGAGTGAATATGCAATACTCTCGGATTCTATAAGGTAGCTTAACAATATGATTTAATGTGTTTCTATTGGCTTAGTAAGCGAAGATGTTTTACTATAGAGCATTCTTGAAAGAACACAACTATATGAGCCCGATTGTATAATGTCGTAGTCTATGATGCTCCACCTACGGGGTTTGGTCTATGAGTGAAACTTGTTCGCACAAAACTTGCAATTCAAGGCGTAATCCATTGTTCAAGTTGTGGAT
This sequence comes from Digitaria exilis, assembly GCA_015342445.1. Taxonomy (NCBI): domain Eukaryota; kingdom Viridiplantae; phylum Streptophyta; class Magnoliopsida; order Poales; family Poaceae; genus Digitaria; species Digitaria exilis. The sequence continues at coordinate 801,800 of JACEFO010002538.1, forward strand.
GAGTATAACTTGAAGCTCTAAGCGAGAGTACAACTTAAGAGTCCTTGCAGAAACACCGGTATATAAACAGTAGTGACAAACAGTCAAAATCTCTTATGGGCATTTGAGATCGGGTGGGTGATTGATGGAATTTTGGGCTCGACCCATAAAAGAATTCAAGAAATTCCAATTAAATCTCAAAGGCTCAAATGCAAAATAGGAAGTGGAGAAAGAAGTGAAAACCTTTAGTCCCACCTTGACAGTGGAAGAGTAGGATGACCAACATAAAAGTGGAGGTTGTCCCTACTCTTCCAAGTCAGGGTGTGGGGAGAGAAGGAAAGCTCTACACATGCGCGCTTCGTCACCTCGCGGGGTGGGGCGACGGGCGCGGGCGCACGTTGTACGCGTGAATGGTCCACCAAAATCCGGTCCCTCTCCTTGCGGGGGCACAACTTCCTTTTGCAGTTTTTATTTTTGGTTACCTGGTTATTAAGTCTACGAGACATGGAAGTCTAACTGACCGAGATCTTATCGGCTTCTAAGTCAGATCAGATTCAACCACGACACACCTGATTGTGGGTGACGTGGGTGATGCGACTTCCCTATATATGTGACCCATCGACCTCTGCCAAAAACACATCTATTTGAGCCTAGGGTTTTGTCTCTTCTCGCTGCTACGCCACCTTCGTAGTCTTCCTCACCCCGAGTACCGGGGTGCACCGGCGAACGGGAGAGCAGGTCTCCGGACCCAGTCGTCTTTGAGATCCTACACCGGGAGAGGGAAAATAAGGTTTTTGGGAAGCGCTGCGCGCGACTGCTCAAGACGTCTTCACCACGGCTCGTCCTCCATCCCAGTCGGTTGCTGCAGCGTACCGTCATCTGCGACATTGTCTGCTACAATCCGTCCGCAGAGCCGTCTTTGTTCCGATTGCATCGTTCGTGTTCCCTATGACTTTCCCTCAGTACATACACTTTGTTTTAATCATGTTTTTTGATATCATGGTTATATTGTTCGTACTACCTAATCTGCTAGAGAATTACATGCTAGATTGTTTATCGCCACGGGTCAAGGAGGGGGCATGAAAGGGTTGGATCACAACAATAGAATAAAGCCAACTACACAAGAAGCCATAGAATACAACCTTACTCAACATGGTCAGATCAAGAGCGGAGATCGACCCATCGCCATAGAACTCTCGCATGAGAAGCTGCAGAAAGTCCATTATGGAATTGGCCGTCAAGGCAACAGCCTCCGCGCTACCTCGTCTGCCCGCGCAGCTTCCACCTCGAGGTCACAAGCACCGGCCATGCTGTGACGCGACATCTCTGCTGCCACCGTCTTTTTCCATTTATTTTCTTGTTGCTACATTGGTGTGGTCTAATAGGTGGTCCCATGCATTGCCACGTCATCTTGAGGTGATATAATAGTTAACTCATACAATGGGTTGTCCTATGTGTTGTCTTATAATAATATGCATAATCATTAATTTATGTATATAAAAAAAATATTATGACTTGCATGGCAACAACAACTCGTACAATGGTGAGGAAGTCGTCTCATAGTCCTAAATTTTAGCCTACGAGGCGGTTGCGAAACAACCACCTGGTTCTCTCTCTGACTCTGCCACCTCATCAAAAATGCTATGTGGACTTGGATGAGACGATCTATGAGACCGCTGATACGTAGCAATATACTTGCCCTAACTCTGTATGAGGTGATGCGGGTTTCAACGGGTTTCTCGGGGTTAACTTATCTTTTACCTGGTTTAGAGATTAGAGAGGTTTCAGCCCAACCAGTGTCCAGCACCAGTACGGCGATCTTGTCAGGGCTGGGTGTGGTCCGGCACCCGATTTTCTCTGACCGATGAACATGGCTAGGCCTGAGAGAGCTGTTATTTCAGTTTTTTTGTGTTATGTACAGTAGTACAAGAGCACGACATAATAAAGACTTTTGATACTTCAGAAAAAAGAGCTAATGCTAGGGTTTGTGACTAAAATAAACTTACCAAAAATGGCTAAGAATATTTAAAATTCCTTAACAACAATTTTTCCACATCATGAGTGGTCTGGGATGATTCTATGAAAGAACATACCATGCTTTGGGGTAGCTTAAGGTTGGATTGTGGTCAATTATAAAAGGGGGGCAGTTCTTTCAAAATATCCAGAACATCCTGATCTTTTTTAAAAGCTACAAGGGAGATCGCTAAAGGTTAATCCTACAAGATTACAAGAGAACAAGGATCTCTTTTCAAAATTACCTTACCATGAGTGGACTGTGGCATGATTTCACACAAGCATATGGCTCTTTCCAAAATAATCAGCAGAAATCGACCGTGGGTGTACAAACGTTGAAGATACTTCTACAAAATTGATAAATATGTGGAGGACTTTTATGGTGCCATATACTACCCCGTACTATTGTCCAAAAAGGACTAGTATGAAATGATCGGACGGTCCAGAATAATTGTATACTACTGACAAGTCCACCAAGAGTATAAGTAGTATGTATATGCAAGTATAGGTAGTATTGGGGTATTATGGACAGAAAAAATTAAAAGATAAGTGTGTAATATTTTGTTGATGAACAGATAGTAAAGATATTGTGAAAAATACAATGGTATGTGTGATAGTTGCAAACAATTTGGTTACGTCTTTTTTTATCCTCTCCTCTCCTGTTCATAGAGCTATTCTGGACTTGCGGCCGCCGCCGCCGCTCCCGTCCCGCCCTCCTGTGCCGCACCGGCGAGGCCGTAACCGCTCCCCTTCGCCTCTCCCTCCATCACCGGGCCGGCAACCCCTCTTCTCCCTCGGCGCCGTCAACCGCGGGTCCGCGGCTATGCTAGGCCCACGCCCAGGCCTCCTCGCCAGCAATCGAGGCATAACATGAACACCCAAGAGGCATCTGTCCCCTCCGAGCCCCGCGTTGTTGCCGTCGTGCTGGCGAACCACGATGGACGCGACCACATGGCTGCCACAGACGCCATGGCGAGCCTGTCGTCCCTCAACTTCGCCGCGGGAGTCGACGCGCATGGGATGGTGGCACTGGATGATGCGAACAGCGCTTGCGGGCGGCGAAGTTCGGAGACCCCAGCTGCCAACATTGCAGCGTCATCGTTGAAGCTCAGCAGCAGGAGGGATGTGTTTGAGGCGAGCTTCATCGGCCAGATGATGATGGCGAACCACGGCGGGAACACGACACTGAGGTGCAGGAGCTCGAGCTAGCTCGCCGCCGTCATGGCACAGATGCTGGCGTACAGGACCACACGCACCTAGGTCACCGACAATGTAGATGACGTCTTGGTTGGCATCGTTGGGGACATGGAGATACTCAATGCTGTCACTATGGGTGTTGCTGCTCCTCCAGCTTGGACAATCTAGAGGCGATTAAATGAGTTTATCTGCTAACTTGAAATTAATATCTTAAAACTCTTCAATGTTCAAATGATTTTCCTTTTGGTGAAAAATTATATAGGTCATAGGTGGGCGAGAGAGTGATCAATGTGATTTTGGTCATGGACATCATGTGCAATTTTGTAGTTTTTGAACAGAGAAAATTATTTTCGGTTACCCCCATGCTCAACAGTCAGTATTACGAGTATTCAAGTAAAAAAATTCAAAATGGTTGAATAGATGTCTAGTACATTAGAAAAATTATGAAGACAGTGGAAAATACATAAAGCTTGACTTTCTCCATCATTTGAGTAGAGAATTCATTTCTGCTATCCCCATGCTCATGAAATATGATTTATTCTGTACGCAATTCAAAATGCTGGAAAAGGTTTCTGAGTATATCGTCAGATAAAATGTTGAATTCAAATACATCTTTCATTGAAAGGAAATTCAAATACAACTGAGAGTGAACATTCTTTATGCATAATAATGCTAGTGCCATTTCACAAGAAGAGAGCACCAATCCTTCCAGTTCAATACACTGTCGGCGTGTGCCTGAGGCCAGGCTGCTGATCACCACAATTTCCAATCTATCTCCCTCCTAATTTCATGGAACAGCAAAATCAAACTTAGAAATTTGGTTAGTCAGCACTACTAATCTCTGAAAATGTAATGTGTAGGAAAGCATCATACAGTTCGTTCTGTGGCTGGTGTGAAAACGTCCTTCACCAGATCAACTGCATCAGAGTCCGTCAAGGGTGTCACTGCATCCTGAATGATAGTGTTGCGTTATTTAGTAGGAATGACATGCTCCAACCGATATATAGTTCTTTGCTTCTCATGAACTGATCAGTGGCTCCTATTGTGGCCTAGAAAATACTCCCATAATTGGATTGACCGTTGAAATTTAAGAGATCCAGACCTCACCCGAGCTGGCAGTAGTAGAGGACTAGTAGATTTCAACTGTTTGTCAATAACAGGCGTCGTCAACGCGGAATCTATTCCCTGAGCACTATAAGGGTGAGTTTAGATCACCCAACTTTTCTCAAAAAACATTATTCATCCAACTTTTCTCTATTCATCCCATACCTAACACTCACAGAACACGCTTCCCAGCATGACCTACAGTGTTTATTTGGATCTATAGTGTTTTTTTCCCCTAAACTAAACCCACCCTAAGTCTATAACCTGTCCTCCTGTAAGACCCAACAGCTTCATAAATAAAGAGAAATTCTTTACTTGTGACATCTGACGAGATGCTTAGAGGCATAATCACACTGAATGACCAATGCAAATCAGTACTCATATGCTCAAACCATAATCTATAACTGAATCTTGAGAATCTTCTTGTTGAGAAAAACTCTAGCTGAAATTTTTATCCTAAAAAACTCAGCCTATGTTTTAGTTTAACAGAAATGGATCGCTTGACTATTGCAACGGTAAGGTTGCTGAGTGGCCAATGGTGAAAACACATCGTCTTACAGAGGTCTGACAAACAAATCCATTTCACTAAATAAATCTGTACTAGCAAACCAATGCTACTACTAAATTTTGTTATAAAGTTCAGATACATGTTAAAACAAAATAAAGAATCCAAAAGTTCACATGCATATAACATGTTTCCATATTCCTTCTGTGGTTTTCAAAATTTTCTAAAAACAAATGTGCTCACACATGTTCTAAACAGATACTTTATTCGATTCACGAATTCCGATGACCTGACAAAGAACAATAACAGGAAAATAAACTAATACAACATGTTTGCATTCCTTCCAGGATTCATTTTCTAATTTTCAAAATGAAATGCAGCCACAAAGGTTCTAAATATACATGCTTACTGACCTGAGCAATACCAATGACGATGAGAGGTGCAAAGCTCTGTTGATGCAAGTGAAAACGATCATGCACGTTGTCCGTTCAATCAGCCATGCGTGATGGACTCCAATCTTGAGGTGGCAGCGGCAAGAAACGAAGCCTTTTCGCGAGGCCGCAGGGCAGGGACGTCGGTGGATCCATCCTGCTCGGGGACGGAGGCTGGGCACGGGCGAGATCTTAAAACGAGTGAGAGGTCGATCTATTGCTAAGTCACTATCACGATCCTTGTGACGGGGGTAAAACAGTTATGCCTGCTCGGGTACGGGGCCGAGGACGAACGACCTGCAAGCAGCGGCGGGGTAGGCCGGTAGGGCGCGAGTCGCGGCTAGGGCATCGGGAAGGGGATGGGGAAGAATGAGATATGTATTATCAACAAATCATTAGTTACCAAATTACCCTTAATTATGAGCCATTGGATTTTCTTTATACTCCATACTACTGTTTGGTAGTAGGGCTCCATTCTAACTGCACAATGCGCATTGTTGTGACGTTTCTCACCAGGGTGTACGCAGTAGCGGACTAGAAATGCTGATCTCTTCCATAAGAGTAATGTTGTATAATAAAGCTACTATAATTAATTAAATCCACAAAATAAGTCGTACGAACACACCCAAGGGCTTGTTCGGTTCCATCGGATTCAATCCGGGCCGGGAATGATAAATATAACAAGAAATTTATGATAGGTCACGATTCATTTCGGATCGAGAGCTAATTTACTCAATAGTAACACCAAAAGACCGGAAAACAATCCACTAGTCAAGAGGTGTGGAATCATTCCGGGTCCCTTGTTGTATCTATCATGAGTAAAATTAGTTTTTGACCCGAAATAAATCATGGTCTCTAGCTATACCTACCATGAATTTCTTATTATATCTATCATTCCCGGCCCGAATTGAATCCGATGGAACCGAACAAGCCCTAAGGTGTGTTTGTGTGACTTATTTTGTGGATTTAATTAATTATAGTAGCTTTATTATGAAACTCATGGAAGAGAGGTATTAGATCTTCATTGATGATGTCCCAAAAAACATGGTAAAATTCGGCCGGAAAGCCATCAGGTCCTGGAGCTTGGCTATGTTCTATTTGGAAAATTTCCTTCTTTATCTCATCCTCCGTGAAAGGAGAGATGAGAATTTCATTTTTCACTTCTGATACTTGTTGGATATCATCATATTCTGATTCAAGCATGCTAAAATTATTCATTTCCGAGTGTCGGTGTCCGGATCAATGATTGTGCTGCTAATCACAACTCCTGATGGTGATGCAAGGTGAACACGGGTGCACGGGGATTTATCCTGGTTTCGTCCACGGGGCCGTACGTCCAACAAAGGGTGCACAACACCGTGTATCTTGCACCTGGGGTGCTCGTAGTAGGGGTTTACAAGCTGTGTGGGAGAGGGAGATAAGCTCACAAGTCCCTTGCTAGAGGTGATTAAGGCGAGTGCCAATATCGCATGCACGTTGAGCCAAGAGGCTTGTGCTGCCGGTAACGTGTCTCTATGCATGCGTTCCTCTTCCCTTTTATAGATGAAGGAAGGAGGGAGAATTATATGTGGCGTTGTTCTTCTAGAGGCTAAAGCGCACTACTGTGGCGCTACATTGGAGACATGACGTCGGGCACGTCTTCTGTACTCGAGCGATCCAGGGCGCCGAGCAGGAATCGCGCGTAGTAGCTTCGGCTCCAGGAGGTGGCATGGGGGTCGTTGTCGATGACTTGAGCCGTAAACGCCCGTTGGGGGCGTCGCTCTAGGGGTAGCGCTGACCTGCATGGCCCCCGGCCCCATACATACGGGTCTTCAACGATTGCTCAATGTTGCGTTGAGGGTCCTCTCGTCGGTAAGGACGGGGGAGCGGTTGCCACAGTGGTTGGCACAGGGCGGCCTTGTCTGCACAGTGGATGGCGCAGGTGGAAATGACCGCAGTCGTTTGCATGGCATGGCGTGGTGATTCCTCCTTTAACTCTCGTGGCATGCTGTCACTTTGGGCATTGAATGCACCTATCCAGAGGGCAGGTAGCGCATCCCTTCGTAGGGTAGGGCAGCCTCGAGCGAGGCATGGCGCCCGAGGGAGCTGGTCTTTCGAGGGTTTGTTGTGGAGGCCTCGACCGTGACGAAGATTTCCCCTGCTCGGGGGTAGGCGATACCCTCGAACGAGACAGCGAAATTGAGGCTCCCTGGGAGACTTCCAATTTGGGCCTTTGTTGGGCCAATTGGTTACCAAAGGCCGCGGGCCTTGGTATCTATCTTTCATTGTACGAGCCCGGCAGGTTGGGCAGAGTCGTAGTCTTGAGTGCTCGTTGAGTGAGTTGCTCCCATATTTGGGTACCCCTAATATAGGTTCCCGACACTAAGGATCCCAAAAGTCCCTTATAATAGTTGGTGATAAATCGTTTAAGATTATCATCACCTTAAATTATGCCCTGTTCTTGATCGAACTGAAATATCCTTGTTCTCCTATGTTTCGCATTTGCTACATGTTGGAAGTATTTGGTATTACAATCGCCATGTAACAACTTAGTTGTCTTGGTTCGTTGGTACCATTCTATTTCTTCGTCCCTTAGTAACAATGCAAGGCGTTGTTTAAGATATTGCTTTAGATCAAGTTCTTGGGTACTAAGCAATTGTGTTTCAGCTTTCTTATCTAATTCATCAGCCATCTTAATTATCTCCCCTTTTTCTTTCTTGTATGTCCCACTGGTATTTCTCACCCAGCCCCTTAAGAATTGTCTAAGTTTTTGGATCTTAAACTGCCATCTTTGTAAAGGAGTTTGGCCTCGATTCTCTTTTTGCCAAATTTGCGCCACCACCTCTGGAAAACCCTCTCTCACAAACCAACCAAGCTCAAATTTGGAAAGCGGTGGTTTGTTAGAGTCTTGCTGCACAAAATTTTCTCCTTCAGGTCGGAAGCTTGTAACAGAAAATTCATCCATAGCAATTCCTTATTATTAAGTTTCATCCTACAATATCATATGGTATGTGTAGTAGTGTGTTGTCATTCATCCTTTTTTTTCTTCTAAAGAATTGGTTATATTTACTGAAAAGCAGCAAGTGTATATTTTGCCAGATTTTGACTGCATACATCTCTTGTCCTCGTAGCCTTCTGGCTATTGTTGAGTTCCTAACTCAGCTAGCTAGCGCGGTAGTGCCCCACCAGAAACATGACAACTCCAAGTCTCCAACACATGTGCTCTAGCCCCCTTTACCCCTTAATATCATCGATCCAGGAGCATCAGCCATTTTGATCCCTAATGATCCAGATGGTGAAGATATGATAATGCTAGTCACTTGACTCCTGTTTTGGACCAAGCCTCATATATAACAACTCAACAAGGAACAACTCAACAAAGATTCTCGGCTCTACTTGCTGTAAAATAAACGTAAACTATCCCGCAATGATAGACAGCATCCACAGCTACCACATGCTCCTGCACGTTGCATGCCACTACTGTCCACCCAGCAGCTTCTATGAAAGGAGGCCGAGGACGGCATGGGTCGTCACTCGTCAGCCCATACAAGACTGCTCATATAGTCACAGACTATCCAAGCTCCGCTTTCCATCCCAAACATAGCTATCAGATCTTCAGTTTGAGTCCCATGGCGCCGGCAAACTTCGCCGCCGTGCTCGTCCTCGCCGTCGTCGTCTGCACCTTTGCCGCGGTACCGACTGCCGCGTATTACTCCGGCGGCGTGCCCGCACAGGAGAGCTGCCAGACGCAAATCATGTACTTCACCAACTGCCTAGCTCATGACGAGATCCGCGAGCAGTGCTGTACCGTGGTCGACAACAAGAAGTGCCTCTGTCAGCTGAAGCGGGAGGTGGCGGTTCCCTGCAGCCTGCACCGCCATCACCAACGGAAATGCGGCCCGATCAAAGGTCCAGCCCCCCGGACGGTGAAGCTGGAGGAGCTGAAGCATCTCCCATGCTTCCACACTCTGCAGTGCTAAAGATCCTAGCTGGTTTGTTTTGTACTTTGCGCACGTATGCTTGGTGAATTTTCACTTCTTGTTGCTACTTTTATCCATTCCGTTTGCTGATGATGTACTAGTACACCACTACTGGGGCTTTTAGTGTCCTCGTGAGCTTTCTTTTTCGTTAGTCCCCCTCCTCCGCCATATGTATGAATGTATTAGGCCTCGTTCGTTTGACATGGATTGAGGCTTGGATCTGTTCTATTGATCAATGCTAGTACAAAATAAAACTAACAATCCAAGGTGGAACCGTTCCAAGGAAAACAAACGAGCCCGTATGTGGTTCCGTCGGAAAATTCGGGACAAAAAACAGTAGCAATAACTTTTATCGATCTATGCTCCCTGTGCATACTCTTTAGACGATGTGTATTGATATAGCAGCAATATACCAGGGTTCCTCAGTATCTTAAAATCTCGACATCCCTAGTGAGGTCACACACATATCCCCTCATCCTCGTCACTAGTTCCTGCAACAACCAGCCACGCTCACAGATAGCCACATTAATAACCGTGGGTACAACAAAATCAGAGACTGAAATTTTCAAGCTTAAGTATCGGGTGTCCCGGTGCAGGAGGTTTTTCATCCATAAAATATTTTAAATCTAGAGAGGCCACTACACATGGTTACAAGTCAAGTGAAATAATACATCTGCATGCGGTGCGCAGGATACTATGATTCAAGGACCTCCTACTCCTAGTCCTACCTCGTGCATAGCTTCGTTACTATCTCAGCAACACAACAAATCAAGTTTAGCTTGTAGATGCTTTCCTTCTAAATTCAACCATGGATACATTATAGTATCGGTTCATAACACCACCTAATACCACATAGTCAAGTGTTATGTCCAGTTGTCCACAAAGATGATTAAATCAATTACCATAAGGCATAATCTTTTATTAGTGCTAGTTTTATTACACTTATTAGGGTATTGCTTTACATTCTTCGCTTATATATGTGCGTCAGAGTAGTAATCCGACACTTGTATGTCTTGCAAGACCCTCGAACCGAGTTTGTGTAGTGGTCACCCATGATTGTGAGAGGAATGTGAGAGGAACCAACTGACAATAGCGGGAAGCATCCAAGAGAGGAAAGCAGAGACTAACTTGCGCGTGGGGAAATCTCATGGCCATCCGCAGAATTACTTGACTAGGGTTTTGGCCCTTGTGCGGTCATTCCCAAGAGTGGATCAAACGAGGATGAGTGGAAAGTGCCACCTTTCTGGTACCTAACTTAAAATATGCAGGAGGTTTTTCATCCAAACAATATTTTAAATCTAGAGAGGCCACCACACATGGCTACAAGTCAAGTGAAATAATACAACTGCATGTGGTGCGCAGGATACTACGATTCAAGGACCTCCTACTCCTAGTCCTACCTCGTGCATAGCTTCGTTACTATCTCAGCAACACAACAAATCAAGTTTAGCTTGTTGATGCTTTCGATCTAAATTCAACCATGGATACATTATAGTATCGGTTCATAACACCACGTAATACCACATAGTCAAGTGTTATGTCCAGTTGTCCACCAAGATGATTAAATCAATTACCATAAGGCATAAGCTTTTATTAGTGCTAGTTTTATTCCGCTTCTTAGGGTATTGCTTTACATTCTTCGCTTATATATGTGCGCCAGAGTAGTAATCCGACACTTGTATGTCTTGCAAGACCCTCGAACTGAGTTTGTGTAGTGGTCACCCATGATTGCGAGAGGAATGTGAGAGGAACCAACTGACAATAGCGGGAAGCATCCAAGAGAGGCAAGCAGAGACTAACTTGCGCGTGGGGAAATCTCATGGCCATCCGCAGAAGGGTTAATTGGATTCATGCCATCGCAACTTTGAGAGTTTGGAAAAATGCCATTACAATTCATCTATTTGTAACTGTGCCATTACAATTCTATGGAATATTTAATGGTGCCATTTTATTCGTCTTGAGCGCCCTCAGGCCCACCTGCAGACCAAGCACTTGTACTGTCGTTCTGTATTTCCCCTCGTGCACCTGTTCTCCATCTTCCCAGCTCGCCCACCTCCCCCTTCTCCTTCCTCTGTCTCACACACAACCAACTCCTCTGTGCTAGCTACTGTTCTGACCTCCAGCTTACTTTCCTCTCATCAGCACCAATCGACGTTGGGCCTGATTTGACCGTCCCTTGCCAACTTCCAATTTACCGTGATGCCACCAAATCCAAAGCACCGAACCCGAAGGCACCAACGATGAGCTGACCGGCCATGAGGCGCGCCGGAGGTGAGCGCGTGGAGCGAGGGGCCAAGACGGAGCAGTGGGTCCATCCCCTCACATGCCGGTCCCGAGCGCCGGGAGCGCGGCGTCGAGGAAGTGAAGCAGCGGGAGGAGTAGGCAGGCAGCAAAGTCGATCTGTCGATGACTGCCGAGTTGACGATATGCCAGCGTGTTCCATGCCTGAAGCACTCGGTTCAATAGCTTGATGTCGAAGTTGGGATGGCCCTCTTCGACGCCGAGGACGTCCGCTTCGACGATGCGCTTGAGCGCCTCGCCACTGAGCGCCCCTCTCACCCACGCCCGCAGCTCTCCTCTGTCGGGAACTGCTGCCTAAATGGCCTGATGGAGGAAGGCAACCAATGGGTCTCTGAAATAACGACGGCGACCGCGGTGGAGGAGGAGGTGGCAACGACGCTGGCAATGTCGCTTCGAGGAAGAAGAAGGGAGGAAGGAGATGAGGTGTAGGGCCCGTGCGTCAGCGAGTAGAAGAGATAAGTTGTAGTAGGGGCATTTTTGGCTATACAAAAATACATACACCTGCAGGTGGACCTAACATGGTGGGAGACGTAGAAAATGGCATGGTTCGAGCTTCCAACAAATTGTAATGGCACGGTTACAAATATGCGATTGTAATGGCATTTTTCCAAACTCGTAAAGTTGCAATGGCAAGAATCCAATTAACCCTCTGCAGAATTACTTGACTAGGGTTTTGGCCCTTGTGCGGTCATTCCCATGTGTGGATCAAACGAGGATGAGTGGAAAGTGCCACCTTTCTGGTACCTAACTTAAAATATGCAGGAGGTTTTTCATCCAAAAATTATTTTAAATCTAGAGAGGCCACTACACATGGTTACAAGTCAAGTGAAATAATACAACTGCATGCGGTGCGCAGGATACTACGATTCCAGGACCTCCTACTCCTAGTCCTACCTCGTGCATAGCTTCGTTACTATCTCAGCAACACAACAAATCAAGTTTAGCTTGTAGATGCTTTCATTCTAAATTCAACCATGGATACATTATAGTATCTGTTCATAACACCACCTAATACCACATAGTCAAGTGTTATGTCCAGTTGTCCACTAAGATGATTAAATCAATTACCATAAGGCATAAGCTTTTATTAGTGCTAGTTTTATTCCGCTTATTAGGGTATTGCTTTACATTCTTCGCTCATATATGTGCGCCAGAGTAGTAATCCGACACTTGTATGTCTTGCAAGACCTTCGAACCGAGTTTGTGTAGTGGTCACCCATGATTGTGAGAGGAATGTGCGAGGAACCAACTGACAATAGCGGGAAGCATCCAAGAGAGGCAAGCAGAGACTAACTTGTGCGTGGGGAAATCTCATGGCCATCCGCAGAATTACTTGACTAGGGTTTTGGCCCTTTTGCGGCCATTCCCAAGAGTGGATCAAACAAGGATGAGTGGAAAGTGCCACCTTTCTGGTACCTAACTTAAAATATGCTGGAGGTTTTTCATCCAAAAATTATTTTAAATCTAGAGAGGCCACTACACATGGTTACAAGTCAAGTGAAATAATACAACTGCATGCGGTGCGCAGGATACTACGATTCAAGGACCTCCTACTCCTAGTCCTACCTCGTGCATAGCTTCGTTACTATCTCAGCAACACAACAAATCCAGTTTAGCTTGTAGATGCTTTCCTTCCAAATTCAACCATGGATACATTATAGTATCAGTTCATAACACCACCTAATACCACATAGTCAAGTGTTATGTCCAGTTGTCCACCAAGATGATTAAATCAATTACCATAAGGCATAAGCTTTTATTAGTGCTAGTTTTATTCCGCTTATTAGTGTATTGCTTTACATTCTTCGCTTAGGTTAGGCAAGGTGTGCACACCACTCTAGTATTAATGCTTATATATGTGCGCCAGAGTAGTAATCTGACACTCGTATGTCTTGCAAGACCCTCGAACCGACTTTGTGTAGTGGTCACCCATGATTGTGAGAGGAATGTGAGAGGAACCAACTGACAATAGCGGGAAGCATCCAAGAGAGGAAAGCAGAGACTAACTTGCGCGTGGGGAAATCTCATGGCCATCCGCAGAATTACTTGACTAGGGTTTTGGCCCTTGTGCGGTCATTCCCAAGAGTGGATCAAACGAGGATGAGTGGAAAGTGCCACCTTTCTGGTACCTAACTTAAAATCTGTCGTACTGAAAGTTTGCATACTCTATACTATTTATCTTTCGCATTTTAGATTGCATTTTACTTTTTATATTTACCTTCCAAGAATTTCCATGTGTAATTGGTAGGATTGGACGTAGTGTGCATAAGTCTGTTTGTGCATAAGCCAACATTTCTACACTACCATAATCTGGTAGTTTGCCGTGTGCCGAGGTCGCACGGCAAAGACCATAAAACACACGACAAAGACCATAAAACGCACGGCAAGGCTTTGCCGTGCGTGGCTCATGACACTCCATATAGCTTGTGGACCCCACTTTTCACTGAGAAGCAAATAGGTAAAAAAAATATGTGCCCAAGGAAGAATCAATCCTGGGACATCTTTGGAGGAATAGAGAACCAGCTCCAACAAAACACAACCACATATATGTTTGTATAAACTAGTAAAAGGATATACATCTATATCAATTCAATTTTTTTTATATACGCTCCGAAGGACGGCCATGCCATGTCGGCGGACTCGCCATGACCTGCCTCGACTACACAGAGGACTCATCACCGTGACAGCCCCTTTCCACAAGTGGTGGCGGTTGGCATTCCCCCTCGTCGTTTTTATGGTACAACCCCACTCTGTCCACTTCACGAGGGGCGACTAGTCCGAGAGGTGGCCCATGGCGGAGCCCCTCGCCAGGAACAATGATTTGACAAAGCATAAACTAAGGAGGGAGAGAATATAGTGGGACCCATGTCACTCTCTCTCTCTCTCCCTCTCCTCGGTACTCTCCTTTGCATAGCTGGCATGGACCCTTATATAGAGATGACATGGTGACTGTTGGGGCCGCCCTTAGGATTTCCACAATCATATTCCTCTATTTCCATCATGTAAATGGAATATTCTCTTGTGGTCATTTAGATTCTCACCTCTATACCAATTTTCCCGCATTGTAGGATTGGATACGACCAAGGTGGGGGGGTTGAACCACGACTACAAAAAGTATCTTTAGAGGCAGTCAAAAATGTTTTTCAGAGGTGGTTTTTCCATCCGCCTATGAGCTGGTGCTTATGGCAAGAAAACAAAAAAAAGGAAAAACCCAGTGAGTGCATCACTGGCCCGTGGAGAGCATCGACGCCGCCACCGGATCCGCCCCCGCACTGCCTCTGCCTTGTACCTTGCCTGTGTAGGCACTCCCCTCCGCCACTAGATCTGACCACCCGACCATCAGACCCGACCTCCCAACCACCAGATCTGCCCGCCTCACCACTGCCAGCATCTCCTGAAAATGGATATTTTATGAAAGCTGACACCTTAAGACAATCGCTTTCAAAAATGGATGATTTTCTGAGACGGTTGTTTTTGAAATGTCCACCTTCGTTAATCAATTTTCCAAGCCGATTAAAGACAAACATCTCCTGAAATAAAAAAAATGTTCACCTTTGTTAGTGCCTAGGATTAACGGAGGCGGACATTTTTTGAGTCTGGCTCTGAGGCTCATTTTGCAGTGTCCATAAAGTCGTTTTTGTAGTAGTGCGATGGGAGCTGATAAAAATTCTCCAATGAGAAATCCAACCTATATCCCAAGCCAAACCCAAAAACATTTCTTCTAGTAATTCAAGATCACGCATCTATGAGAGAGATGCTGAGCATGAAAAATTACCAGGGAGCAAAGTGGAAACATGTAGGAACCATAGAAGCAGAATCAAGACAAAAACCAAACTCGAGCAAATCAAAACTGCAACCCCTAGAGAACAGTTGGATGATCTAAACCAGATGAACACTAAAAATCGGATGATCCAAAATTTTGGATGATTTGAAGTCGGATGAATAGTAAAAATTGAATGAACCGTAAAAACCAGATGATCCAAAATTTTGGAATCAAGTCATCCAGTTTTATAGCGAGATATGAAGAATACAGGTCAGAGGAAGAACCGGGTCATCCGATATGGAGGAAACAGACATCCAGGGCCTAGACGCACAAAAAAATTAGGAAAAGTCAAAATTCAAGCAAATGACCTCCAAATCTCATGAAAATTTTGTCAAGAGACGTGCCACAACATGGTGACTCCATCTTGAAAAGATCTTCCAAATAAGATCACACTTTTCCAAGATTTGGCAAGGGCAATGAGAGGATGGGTTTTCCACTTGTTTTAAGGCCCAAACTGGTAACCTACCTTGGTGGTGGTTTTGTGGAAAACCTCCCGAAACCCCTCCACTAGTCCCCGCATGACTAGTGAAACCATCGTATTTGTTGTTTTATCGCCAAAACCCCCGAAACCCCTTAGCTCGTTGCAGCACGATGTGACATGGCCCCGTTTTTTTGGTGAAATTGGTCAAACCGTTAGTAAAGATGTGTTTACTGCCTCGCATGTAACCCCAGTCAGTGAAGACAGATTGCCATGGCGTGCAATCGCCTGCCTACTCGACACTTGCTATCGCCATCTCCCCGGCGTGCAATACAAACCTACTCGACCCTTGCTATCACCATCCTTCTTGGCTTTGCCGATGCCATCTCCACCGTGTACCCTGCGAGGCACACCATACATGTGCACATCAAAGCTAAGAGCACATCATACAAAACAGTTCTCAATTGCTCATCAATATCAGGGGGCCACCATGGGTCCACCACCATCCTCTATATTAAGTACCAAATATTTTATTCAATCATCCCCAACTTCCATCGCCTATCTCCTCACTTTTTATTTCTGCTATTCCCTCCCATTCTTTTTCTTTCTTCCTATTTTTCATTTTTTCCCTCAGTTTTTCTCGTCATTTCCCCTCTTCTCAATTTCTATTTCTCGCCCCCTCTTTATCTACACCACTTCTCTATCTCTTGGTCTCCCTCCCTCTTGTCTCGTCGCTTTTCCCCAGCCGACAAGCCCGAGCGAGCACACCGCCTACTCCGCTACCCCATCTCCTACGTGGATCGAGGCAGATCCCCTGCTCTCTGGTGGCGTGGGTCAACACTAGCCGGCTTGTGGTTGCCCCCATCAACTCATGCTCTAGTTCATCATAGTCTATAGCTAAGCGAGTGGCCTCGACGGCCACGACGAGGTTTCTAGTGTGGTGGTGCCTTCCTCCTCCGTGGGATCGAGCTCTATCTGGCCGAGAAAAGCAGGGTTTGCCCTCTTTCTCTCTCATACTATCCCCATCTAGCGCTGTCCTCTCTCTCTGTCTCTCTCACTCACTCACTCACTACTACAAAAACGATTTTTGAAGGCGGTTTTTGCATCCCCCTCCGAGCGAGTGCTTCTGTTAATGAGCCACTTTCGGAGGCAGATGTGTGCCCACCTCTGATAATCAGAGGAAAAAAATGAAAAAAGCAAAATCCTAGATGGGCAGGACGAGCCCATCCATTGGCCCGCCGAGCCCATCTAGAGCCGTTGTCACCATCAGATCCATGGCTGCCTCGCCATGCCATGGATACAGTTGGAGGAGACTCGTGTCCCTCTGGTCGTGGTCAGCCGCCTCCCCAACGTCGATCTCCTCGTCGCATCTCTCGGGGATGGAGGGGGAGGGCAGCAGCCTCCCACGCTGAGGACCTCGCAACGCTGCGCCGCTTGGGGATGGAGGAGGAGAGGTGGAGGCCTCCCATGCCGATGACCTCGCCGCACCGCTCGGGGATGGCACTACTACACAAATGATTTTCGGAGGCGGGCATATTGTATTTTCGGAGGCAGATTTTGTGTCCGCCTCCGACCATGCGCTACTGTTAATCAAGATTAATAGAGTCGGTTTTCTGCCCGTCTTCGAAAATCGGACAAAAAAACATAAAAAAGAAAAGACCAACGAGACCATCACGGGCCCGCTGAGCCCAGATCCGCCGTCGCCGCCAGATCCGCCGAGCCCAGATCCACCGTCGCCGCCAGCTTCGCTCCAGGGCGTGTGCCGCCGCCGCCGCTGGGTTATAGATCCACTGCGTCGTTCGTCGGATCCGGTGACGCCGCACCGTTGATGAGCCGCACGGTGGCCGGATCTGCCGCGTCATCGCCAAGTTGGCGGGGCTCGGGGATGGAGGAGGACAGGCGCCTGCGCCTCGCTGGTCGGGGACGGAGGAGAGAGGGCATCCTCACCTCGTTGGATGGAGATGGAGGAGAGGGGTGCCCTCACCTCGCTGCGTCGCTTGGGGCTGGAGGAGGAGAGACAGCGCCCTCACCTCGCCACGCCGCTTGGGGCTTGAGGCCTCCCATGCCGAGGACCTCGCCAAGACACCGCACCAGCCGACCTTCGCCTCCGCCTCACCGCTCGGGGAGGTGGCTGGCGACGTGCGAGGAGAGAGAGAGAGGGGGGGAAGCGCTCGAGGAGAGAGAGGGAGAGAAGTGGCTGGCGACGCTGGGAGGAGGATGGCTGGCAGCACTGGGAGGAGGAGAGAGAGGGAGAGAAGTGGCTGGCGGCGCTGGAGGAGGATGGCTGGCGGCACTGGGAGAGGGAGAAATGAAGTTAGGGTCAGGGTTGAAAGGTGTTGATGTTAGTATATATATGACGAAGGGTTATCGGGTTGAGCTGGGCCAGTTGGGCCGAGGCCTTTTTTCGGAGGCGGGCCTCTTATGTGTCCGCCTCCGAAAATCGATTTTAGGAGGCGGATGGCTTACAACGCCCACCTCCGAAAATAGATGATTTTCGGAGGCGCACAAAAACAACCGCATCCGAAAATAAAAAATGTCCGCCTCGGTTAATCCCGCATTAACCGAGGCGAACATTTTTTCTGTCCGCCTCTGAGGGCTTTTTTGAAGTGTCCTCTAAAACGTTTTTTTGTAGTAGTGTGGAGGACAAGAGGTGGAGGCCCGACCGCACTGCTTAGGGATGGAGGAGGAGAGGCAGTTGCCTCCCTACTTGAAGACCTTGCCGCTCCGCTCGGAGAGGCGGAGGCCTCCTGTGCCACACGCCGTTCGGGGATGGAAGACAGGCAGAGGTCTCCCCATCTCGCGGCGGCAGACAGAGGTGCATGGGGGCTACCGGCTGAGGAGAAGGAAAGGAGAAGGGGAGGGACAGAATGAGGACCCTAACCCTAGAGTATGGCTTTTATACATCGAAGGTAATATCGGGCCAAAGTGGGCCGTTTGGGCTCATAGCTGGGCCTCTATTTTCTAAAGTGGGCTTTATAATGTGTCGGCTTCCAAAAATTGATTTTTATAGACGGACAACTTATAACGTCCGCCTCCAAAAATAGATCATTTTTAGAAGTGGCTGTTTTAAAGCGTCCGTCTCTAGAAATAGATTTTTAGAGTATCTCCTAAAATATTTTATGTGCGGTATCTCTCTCTGACCTCTCCCCTTCCCATGGTTGGCTTCTCCTTCCTTCGGCCGTAGCTGTGCGGCGGCGCCTCCTCGCGCAGCTGCTCCTCACGGGCAGCACGTCTCCCTCGAGCTCCGGGCGGCCTGCGTCATGGCTGAGCAGGCCCGAGCCGACAACCATCTCCAATGCCTCTGCTCCCCCTCACCAGCGCAGGATAGCAGCTGCGGCGGGCAGGCACGGGCCCGAGGCAAGTTCGTGCACAATGGAAGGCCTCTACTAGTGTTTACATGAGCATCTGTGCACCCGCGTTTGATTATCCAGTAGTGCAGGTGGGCCTTCCGTGCCAGGACAGTGCAGCTTTGGGCTAATATGAATGATGAGTTTGAGCAGTAGTGTTGCGTTGACATGCAATAGATTTGCATTACATGATGGATGATAATTTTTGGTCGGAAAGTATATTTTTTTATCTAAAAACAGAAATAAACTAAAACGAGAGGTCTCCTGATATAGCTAATTGTCAGGGTCGACTTTTTTGTTTTTAGCCTTTTCGTTTAATTTTTTTCACAAACAGACTCATAGGAGATCAAATGGCAACTTTGGGCCCGGTGGGTCGGCGCCATGGACCATGGCGCCGAGCCCCAGGGTGTCTCCAGCGAGGACGACCTCGGCGCCGTGCTTTATGGCGCCAACCTCAGCGTCATTCATCGTGGCGCCGTCACCAAAAAGTCACACCACCACGTGCCAGACCGTGCACCTCTCCTCTCCTCGTCAAGTCGTCATGCAGCAGGTACCAGGCCTATACAGTCGTTTTTTGGCTGCCAATGACATGCGTGCACGCAAGGCCATGCAGTTACCCAGGCGGCTAGGATACTAACTTTTTTTGGCTGACCAAAGGCATGCATGCGTGCGTATAAAATTATTTAGTCTGGGTAACTGCATGCATGCGTGCAAGCCGATCATACTAAGACTGCGTTTAGTTTCACCCACCCGCACTAAAAAATATTATTCATTCCATTTTTTTTATTCATCTCATTCCTCCCACTTATAAAACACTATTTATCTATAGTGCATTTAATGTTTTCTGGAGAAATCTTTCCTAATATAAACATCCCTTAATTTTTGGCTGACCGAAGACATGCATGCGTGCACGCCCAAGGGCCTACCAGAGTGAAGCTAGCCAATGCGTGCATTGGAAGTACGATGCCTTCAACAGGATTGATTACCGAGAAAAATTAACTCCTGGCCAGAGTATTTAACAGGATGATGAGGATAAATGCAGCTGCAAAGACGAAGGGTTGCAGAGCGCTAGCCGCCACAGGCGACCAGGCTCGCCTCGGGAGTCAGGAGCCAACACCTATGCGCAACAGGCACCTTCTGCAAGTTCTCAGAGCTCAACGCACGCGCTCGACGCTCGCCTGATAATCAATTAAAATAATCTTTGCAAAATAAGAGAATTATTTGCACGTCTTAGTCTCTGCTTTTTTACTTACGGGTTATTACCGTCGGTTCATTGAGAATTTTTCCAAAATTTCTAAACCTATGACCGAATTGCTCAAGAATGGAGTCAAGTTTGAATGGTCTAAGGAATGTGAAGAGGCTTTCCAAACTTTGAAATCTCGTCTCACTACCGCTCCCGTTCTTGCTCAACCCAATATTCATAACACATTTGATGTTTATTGTGATGCTTCTCGTATTGGTCTTGGTTGTGTTCTTATGCAAGAAGGCCGGGTTGTGGCTTATGCTTCCCGTCAACTCAAGAGACATGAAGAGAATTATCATACACATGATCTAGAGCTTGCCGCCGTTGTTCATGCTTTGAAGATATGGCGTCACTATCTCCTTGGTAAACGTTGCAATATCTACACCGACCATAAGAGTCTCAAATATATCTTCACTCAATCCGACCTTAACACGAGGCAACAAAGATGGCTCCTCTTAATCAAGGATTATGATCTTGAAGTGCATTACCACCCCGGAAAGACAAATGTTGTCGCCGACGCATTGAGCCGCAAGGCTAGATGCAATTGCTTGATCAATGGACCCTACAACAAAACTCTATGTGATGATCTTAGAAAGCTTGGTGTTGAAATGGTCAAAGAAGGTTATCTTGCTACTCTTACTATTGAATCCAATCTCTATGATCAAATCAAGGAAGCTCAAAGGCATCATAAGGAGATGGCTCGAATTCGTGGGCTATTGGAGGAAGGCAAGGCCAAAAGTTTCTCTATTGATGATCAAGGTGTCATTTTATTTGAGAATAGAATTGTGGTGCCCAAGGATTATAAATTGAGGCGTCTCATTCTTGGTGAAGCTCATAGTTCTCAATTCTCTATTCACCCGGGTAGTACCAAGATGTATCAAGATCTCAAGCAAAGGTTTTGGTGGCCTCGCATGAAGCAAGAAATTGCGCGGTTTGTTGCCAAATGCAATGTTTGCCAAAGGGTTAAGGCCGAACACCTCAAACCGGCCGGTACTCTTCAACCTCTACCCATACCTTCTTGGAAGTGGGAAAGTATTGGAATGGATTTTATCACCGGTTTACCCAAGTCTAAAGGGTATGATTCTATTTGGGTGATTGTGGATCGCTTGACTAAATCGGCTCACTTTCTACCGGTCAAAACCACCTACCTAGCCAAGCAATATGCGGAGTTATATCTCACAAGGATTGTATGTCTTCATGGTGTTCCAAAAACAATTGTCTCCGATCGGGGTTCTCAATTTGTATCTCACTTTTGGAAAAGCCTACATGAAGCCATGGGAACCGATCTCACATATAGCACCGCTTATCATCCTCAAACCGGTGGACAAACCGAGAGAGTCAATCAAATCCTTGAAGATATGTTGCGTGCTTGTGCACTCATCTATGAGGAGAAGTGGGTAGCTTGCTTGCCTTTTGCGGAATTTTCTTACAACAATAGCTATCAAGCAAGTATCAAAATGTCTCCCTTTGAAGCTCTATATGGAAGAAGATGTAGAACTCCCCTTAATTGGTCCGAATCCGGGGAAAGGAATTTCTTTGGCCCGGAATTGGTTATGCAAGCCGAAGAACAAGTGAGGACAATCCATGAAAATCTTCGCATAGCCCAATCTCGTCAAAAGAGTTACGCCGACCGTCGTCGACGTGAGCTACATTTCAAAGTTGGTGATCATGTTTATCTTAAGGTCTCTCCCTTCAAGGGTACTCGTCGCTTCCAAGCTAGGGGCAAGTTAGCACCAAGGTTTGTGGGACCTTTCCAAATCACGAAAAGGGTTGGTGCCGTGGCTTATCAATTGGATCTTCCTCCATCTCTTGCCGTGCACAATGTCTTTCATGTATCTCAATTAAAGAAATGTCTTCGTGTCCCGACCGAAGCTATTGACTTAGAACTTCTTGATCTTCAACCGGGTCTCACCTATGACGAACATCCCATTGGCATTCTTGACCACCATGAAAGGAAGATGAGGAAGGGCAATGTCAAGTTTGTGAAGGTCCAATGGAGTAATCACACCGAAGATGAAGCTACATGGGAACATGAAGATAAGATGAGAAAAGAATATCCCGAACTCTTCTCCAATGAGTAAGCCTTGTTTATCCATATACCTCCATGCTTGTTTTATGAGAAGTCACCTTTTGATATATTATATATGTACACAATCACCATCGAAAGATTATAAATAGTTCTCCATCAAATCACTCTTGTTTCATGAGAAACCTCCTTGATGAATATCTTGTCTAGGTGAATATGGCCTACTCTAACTTGAGAATTTTACCTTGAATTCTTGCTGTCCACTTGGGGTTGGTTGAATAAAATTTTGCTTGATCTCATATATTTTTGACATCACTTCTTTTTCCCGACCTTCTCTACTTATTTGAATCTCGGGACGAGATTCTTTCAAGGGGGGAAGAATTGTAACGACCCGAATCTTAAACCCATGATCAACATGTAATCACTAGCATCATGAGCATCATTAGTGCACAAAACTAGCATCATGACATAAGCATTGTGTGCATTTTGAATTGTTTGAATTATTTTAAATGTCACTTTATTAAGGAAGTCTAAATTTCGTGCTGCAACTGTGCTGGTTCAAATTTTATAAAATACTAGATTGCAAATGTGGAATTTAGAGTATTTTTACAAGATTTTTGGAGTTCATTTGCAGGGGTCACAAATTAGTGGAAAATCCAAATTCGTATCTTTTGAATTCAAAACAGCAACCAAACCAAAAATGGTTTTCAACTTTTTGAACTTGCAGAACCTTCCTTGTGTTCTAAGCTTTCCAAAATGTATTCATTTGTGATTTTTGGACTTCGGGAACTATTTCTTTTAAAGCAAAAACGTTTGAACTCATTTTCAAAAATTGTCTCTCTTACACGTGGGTCCCACTCGTCAGCGCCTTCTTCCTCCTCCAGTCACCTCCCTGCTCGCTGGTTGGGCAGCGAGGGCGGCGCCTCCACGTCGCAGCAGCCCACCGGTTCTTGACCTCCCCGACCACGCGAAATGCCTCACTTGCCCCCGCTCTTCCCCCTCTACTTAAACCCCGAGCAACCGGCCTCCAAACCCTAGCCCCATCCTCTCCATTGCAGCCGCCACCACCATTGCCATTGGAGCTCGCCGCCGCCGCCATTTCTCCGCTGCAGACCACCTCGGCTCGATTAAACCTCACCCACACCTTCTCCTACCTTCCCTGCACCTCGCCAACCACCCAATCGCCGCCACCATCACCTGCAGCACCACCACCGCCGCCGTCCATTGCAGCAGCCCGCCGCCGCTCGCCGATGACCCCATCCCGTCCACTAATCCTTCAATCCAAGGTGGGGAATGGGTTGCTCTCGTCGCCCTCTTGCTCCCCATGCCTTTCCCCTCGCCGGAATCTCGCCGGAGGCGGCGGATTTCGCCGGATTTGGCCGCCGGCCATGGCTGCTCCGGCCAGGTCACTGACCTGCGGGCCCCGCGTGTCAGTGGCTGCTGTGCTGGTGGTCGCGCGCGTGGATCTGTGGTTTCCCAGGGACTTAGATGCAAAAGCGTTTTTGATTTGTTTTGAATCGGCTGAAAACTTGTAAAATGCATAGAAAATTGTATACTGCTCCAAAAATTGTGAAACTTGTTTTGTTGGGTTCCTAGAAGGATGAAGTTTCATAAAACTCTATGTTTGCATGTGGTACTGCTGTGTATATTTATTTATAATTTATATTGCTCAAAGCTTGGTTAAATCATATTAAATGTTATACGCTCTAAAAATGTCAAATCTAGTTTTGCTAGAACCCTTGTATCATGTAAATGCTAGATCTATAACTTTTTACCCATGTTTATATGATTTTATCACTGTTTTTATTAAAATATGTGCTTGCTGCCCGAAAATGAGAAATGGCATAGTAAATAGCTCAAAAATGATAAAATGGTAAAACTAATTTTGTTAATCTTGTTTCACTGTATATAATCTAGGAAAAATGCCTTTCATAATTGTTCTGTTGCTAAACATGGCTTTTAGGATTTAATTTGTTTCCTTAGGTGTAACTTGATTTAATCTATAATTAAATATGCCAAAGTAATTTTAATGCATAGCCAACTTCTTTAATCTTGTAATAACAGTGAGCATGCTATATATTTTATCTAGGCCTTAATTCCATGTTTTAGAATTTGTTTGTGTTATTCTTTTGCTTGCTGGTAGTTCTACCTTTTCGGTAAACCTCTATCCGCGTCCTAGTTTTACGGGTGTTTTAAAATGGTTTGTTGAAGTGCTTTTTATCAACAATCATGCTCATGCATTTCATTCTCATTCGCATCATGTCATCATTCTCTAATGCATGCATGCATTCACTCTTTTAGTGAGCGAGACGCCGGAGTGCGAGACCGTTGAGCCCGAGGCCGAAGGAGAATCGGAGGAGAACGTGGTTGACACCGAGGAGAACCAAGGCAAGCAGCTAAGCATGTTGAAATACCTATGTTTGCAAATATATATATTCCAATATGAGTTATGGGTTGCATTGGGTTGTATTTTGTGGTTATGTTGTAGATCCTATTTGATGCATTTACCATTCCTTGATGTTTCTACCTTATGCCTTGTCACTCGAGTAGTAAGGGTTAACTTGTCTTAAGTTGCTTAATGCTTAGCCATGCTTAGTGGTAGAGTGATAGGCTTATTGGGAATGGAATGGATAGGTTAATCAACAATGATGTCGTTATGGTCCTTGGTTAAAAATGGCTAATGAAACTTGTTGATGGAATTGAATTACGAGACTTGAGCGGATATGGTGTAGGGCCGTGAGAATGGAGTCTCGGGCATAGATCCGCTTGAGTTGATTAAGGACTGTCCGTTGTTGACGTCGGCTTGAGCATTTTTCCGTACTACCACATATCATGAATGGGAGGATAAGCTAATTACCGAATTTGAATTGGTCATCCGGGCACGGTCCTAGATATGTGTGTATGGTGAGGGCCCTAGAGTGTTCATAGTGGGCCTAGGCAACCCTCCGCATAAGCTAGGCGTGAACTTCCGGACGTCCAAGGCTTTTCGGGAAAGGTTGACATGAGTACCCCCTTATGCACTTTTGGCCAAGTGTATGAGCCGTAAGGTCCTCGAGTCGTGTGGGTAAAGATGTACACCCTTGCAAGGTTTAAAATCAATTCGAATTGCCACGCTCTTGGTTATGGCACCGCTCAATGTCCCATGGATTCATCGTAGAGTTACCGCATGGATGAGAATGATGTCCACATGTTTATGCTATATTGTTGCTCACTAAAAATTGAGGTGGGATGGGCAAAACAAATAAAACTTGACTAGGTCTATAGGATGATTTATCACTTGCTCATGTTATATAAAAGTTAAGGCTAGGATAAGATAGGCGTTTATGCAATTTATTTAACCTTAAGGCCTCATTCCCTGCTACATCCAAATATGCATACTCCTTGGTTATATTATATTTGCGTAAGTCTTGCGAGTACCCTTTGTACTCAAGTTGCTATATTTCATCAAGTTGCAGGCGAACCGGAGGCCGTGCTTGGTCTCTTCTACCCCGTTGATCCTCATACGGGTGAGGAGTAGGCCGGGCATGTGATGTTTGTGCCATTGGTGTGCTCGTGCTAGGCATCTTTGCTTTTGTCTTACCGCTGCGTTTTATCTTTTATCGTTGTGAGATCGCCATATGAAGCTTGAACCTTTAATTCATGATACTCATGTTTTATTTTGAGCTCAAGACTTGTATTTGGAGCTCTCATTTAAATTTGAATCTCTATGTTGGACTTGTAATATTTTCAATGTTGAACTCTCATGTAATGACTAAAATTGCTCTCTATGGTGGATTTGGTGATGTGTTTATTTGTATGAACGGTATGTGTATGCTTGATCTTGGTCATGTTGTGGAACACATACCGGGACTACCGGATTTGCATTGTTTTATGTGATATTGCATTTATCACGAGCCTCTCGATGTGGGTTACTACGTGGCAAGTCAAGAGACGGACGCGTGCTAGCTCTCATCTTGAGGGATTGATCGATGATTTCATATAAACCAAATGTAAATTGGACGGTTCTCTACAAGTTGGCATCAGAGCCGGGTTTACCATAAAGTGAACCTAAAAATTTGCTTATCAGGGTTAAAAAGAATTAAAATGTGACCACTTGCATTTATTCTTTTATATATACTTGTTACTAAAATTTGTGCATATAAGGTTTTTTTGTTTATCCTTATTTTCTCTTATTATCTTAGAGCTTGTTCTCCCTCTTGCTTAACTTATTTACTAATGCAAATTGTTAACTTGCTTTGTTCTCTTTTGATGGGTTAGATGTCGCGTGGGTGGACTTTGATCATGGCGACACGTGGTGAGAATGTGGTTGGTTTTCCCACACTCCTCAATGTGGCAATGAGGAGATCGCATTATCACTTGAGGCCCGAATATGTGGTTCATGCCATGGGTATTGGAGTTGGCTTGGCGGAGTATAGAGCCACACTCCACATTTATGCAAGAAGGGTGGAGGGTGCAACGGACCTTGGGTTTCAAGCAACGGCAACCTCGATGGAGATGGCCATCCAAGAAGTGGCAAGGGTAGCCCTCACTCGACTTCGCTATGAGCACCAAGAGTTGTGGGAAGGGCCATTCACTTACGTTCCGGTCCAAGAGCCGGATGAGGAGGCATTGAGCTACATGGTTAGAGTTCCGGAGCATGCCCCTCCCCTTGAGAGGGTGATGGCGGACACCATGTCCATCTATGCTTGGGCTAATCGAAGCCTAAGGGCGGAGTTGGAGTATACACGGAGGCGCTATCTTAGTCTTCAAGTATTGGTGGAGCCTTTTGCGCGGTCACAAAGGCCACCGCGTAGGAGGCTACTTGATGAGTTACCATCCCGCACGGTGCAAGAGGACATGGATCTTCGCGACCGCTATCCACTTGTGCCGGGTCATTTCGCGGAGAGAAGAGCCACCCAACTTCGCATGTCCGTGGGGCTGCACACACCTCAATTTCCACGTGTGCGCACCACACGTGAGGAGCTTTTGGGAGCCCCGGTGCCTTTCCCCTTAGAGTGAACTTATTAGTAGACCACCATTTGGGTTTGGTTGATGGTGAGAGCGCCATGGTTGAGAGTTGTATCCGAAGTTTGCGTTGTAACCGTTATCTTAAGACGTTGTTGGTTTGTTGAACTTTGTCGTAAACCTTGTTAAGTTTAGTGTTATTTGATTTCTCCACCATCCTATGTATGCCTTTATGTTATTTATGCTCATTCGTAAAATTGCATGCTTGCTGAAATCTGTCGCTGCACATGTTGTGTTGCTTGTAACGATGTGAGGAGATGACATTTTGCATTCATTCTTGGCATACACATTCATACATATATTGGTTACATGTTGTATCAAAAATTCCACTTCATTCTTGTCCTTTTGCTGTCCAAGCATGGCAAAATATTAATGTAACTCGCTGCTGTCCAAAAACAAATCAGAGAATGTCTTGTTATCTAGCTTATCACCCTTGTGCATGAGAAATCCTTGAATTTTATTGAACCATTTACTCTCATGAAAAATTTCATCTCCTAGCTGTCCTTCACTTGTGAGTTTTTATCCCATTCTTGTTTGTAAATCACTTTTGGTTGCTAACCTTTTTGGTTTGGCAATAGGATGAGGAATCGCTCGGGACGTGAGCATGGTGAACCGGAGGGCAACAACAATCCTCCTCCTCCTCCCTTGCCGGCCAACTTGGTGGATGTCCTTGCCAATCAAACTCAAATTCTTGCTCAACTTGCTCAAAATATGGGAAATCAAGGAAGAAGGGAAGACAATCAACAAGCACATGGCTATGGGGAATTTTTCCGCACCGACCCTCCTATCTTTCGTGATTCCAAGGATCCACTTGATGCGGATTATTGGCTTGGTACTATTGAACAAAAGCTTGGTCTTCTCTGATGTGGGGAGCATGAGAAGGTTCTCTTTGCCACACATCAACTTCAAGACTCCGCCGGGGCTTGGTGGCGTGCTATGCTTGCCACAAAAGCGGCGGACTACCACTTCACTTGGGATGAATTTCGGACGGCCTTTCGTGCCTTTCACATTCCCAAGGGTGTTATGGACATCAAAAAGAAGGAATTCCTTAGCCTCACCCAAGGAAATCGGGATGTGATGACTTATGTTCATGAGTTCAATACTCTTTCTCGCTATGCTCCCGAGTCCGTGGCCGATAATGAGATGAAGCGAGAGCGCTTTTATGAAGGGCTCTCCGAAGAAATGCAAGACAAGCTCTCTACCACCAAGTTCGAAGATTTCAATGACATGGTCAATGTGGCTATTCAAGCAGAACATAAGAGGAAGAAGCTCGAAGCAAAGAACAACAAGCGCACCGCCCCTACTCCGGCTAGTGGGAGTACCTCACGCCCACGCATGGGGTTACCTCCTCCTCGTGCGCCGGGTTCCGCTCCTCCGCGCCATATGTGGGTTGTGCGTCGTCCTCCCAACGCTCAAGGACAATCTTCAAGGCCAACAAACAACACTTGGGGCAATGCTAGTGGTGGCCTAAGGGGCCCATGCTTCAATTGTGGCGGTACCGGCCACATCTCCAAGAATTGCCCCTCTCCAAGGCAAGGCGGTGCCTCCAACGCACCAAGGCAAGGCAACACTCAAGCTCAACCTCAAGCTCAAGCTCGACGTCAAGTTGCCAAGACTCAACAAACCCCCAAGAGAGGCCGGCTCAACTACATTGCCATTGAAGAGATCCCGGATGATGCCGAAGTTCTCATGGGTACGCTCCTTGTAAAATCCTCTCCCGCCATTGTTCTCTTTGATTCCGGAGCTACTCGTTCTTTCATCAATAAGGCTTTTTCAATGCATCATGACATTCAAATACACACCCTACCATCACCATATCTCATAGACTCACCGGGGGGAGAAATCGTCACTAGGCATTATGTGGATAATGTCCCGATTACCATAGAAGGAGTTCCCTTTAAAGCTACCCTTCTCATATTAGAAAAGATGGGGTTGGATGTCATTCTTGGTATGAATTGGTTGGGTAAGCATGATGGAATAATCAAGTGTGGACCTCGTACCGTTGATCTCTTACACCCGTCCGGCCATAGAGTCATGCTCTCTCTTGACAAAGAAGAATCTTATCTTTGCACCATGTCGGGTACTGAAATCACGGCTTTGGAAGAAATTCCTGTGGTTTGCGAGTATCCGGATGTCTTTCCGGAGGAGTTACCGGGTATGCCTCCCGACCGTGAAGTTGAGTTTGTCATAGAACTTTTGCCCGGGACGGCTCCAATCTCAAAGCGTCCCTATCGTATGCCTCCAAATGAGTTAATGGAGTTAAAAGAGCAACTCAAAGAATTGTTGAAAAAGGGTTTCATTCGTCCGAGCTCCTCACCTTGGGGATGCCCGGCTCTCTTTGTGGAGAAGAAAGATCATAGCTTGCGCATGTGTGTGGATTATCGTCCACTCAATGAAGTCACCGTCAAGAATAAATATCCCCTTCCTCGCATTGATATCTTGTTTGATCAATTATGTGGTGCTTGCTACTTCTCCAAGATTGATCTAAGGTTGGGATATCATCAAATTAGAATCCGCAAAGAAGATATTCCTAAAACGACCTTCTCTACTAGATGTGGGCTCTATGAGTACACCGTCATGTCCTTTGGTCTCACTAATGCACCGGCCTATTTCATGTACTTGATGAATAGTATCTTCATGGAAGAGCTTGATGTCTTTGTGGTAATCTTCATTGATGACATTCTTATCTTCTCCAAAACAAAGGAAGATCATGCTCGTCACCTTCATGTTGTTCTACAAAAACTTAGAGAGCATCGCCTTTATGCCAAGTTTAGCAAGTGTGAATTTTGGCTAGAGGAAGTGTCTTTTCTTGGTCATATCCTTTCTAAGGATGGCGTAGCCGTGGATCCAAGCAAAGTGCAAGATGTTCTTAATTGGAAGCAACCTCAAAGTGTCACACATATCCGGAGTTTTCTTGGACTTGCGGGTTATTACCGTCGGTTCATTGAGAATTTTTCCAAAATTTCTAAACCTATGACCGAATTGCTCAAGAATGGAGTCAAGTTTGAATGGTCTAAGGAATGTGAAGAGGCTTTCCAAACTTTGAAATCTCGTCTCACTACCGCTCCCGTTCTTGCTCAACCCAATATTCATAAAACATTTGATGTTTATTGTGATGCTTCTCGTATTGGTCTTGGTTGTGTTCTTATGCAAGAAGGCCGGGTTGTGGCTTATGCTTCCCGTCAACTCAAGAGACATGAAGAGAATTATCCTACACATGATCTAGAGCTTGCCGCCGTTGTTCATGCTTTGAAGATATGGCGTCACTATCTCCTTGGTAAACGTTGCAATATCTACACCGACCATAAGAGTCTCAAATATATCTTCACTCAATCCGACCTTAACATGAGGCAACAAAGATGGCTCCTCTTAATCAAGGATTATGATCTTGAAGTGCATTACCACCCCGGAAAGACAAATGTTGTTGCCGACGCATTGAGCCGCAAGGCTAGATGCAATTGCTTGATCAATGGACCCTACAACAAAACTCTATGTGATGATCTTAGAAAGCTTGGTGTTGAAATGGTCAAAGAAGGTTATCTTGCTACTCTTACTATTGAATCCAATCTCTATGATCAAATCAAGGAAGCTCAAAGGCATCATAAGGAGATGGCTCGAATTCGTGGGCTATTGGAGGAAGGCAAGGCCAAAAGTTTCTCTATTGATGATCAAGGTGTCATTTTATTTGAGAATAGAATTGTGGTGCCCAAGGATTATAAATTGAGGCGTCTCATTCTTGGTGAAGCTCATAGTTCTCAATTCTCTATTCACCCGGGTAGTACCAAGATGTATCAAGATCTCAAGCAAAGGTTTTGGTGGCCTCGCATGAAGCAAGAAATTGCGCAGTTTGTTGCCAAATGCAATGTTTGCCAAAGGGTTAAGGCCGAACACCTCAAACCGGCCGGTACTCTTCAACCTCTACCCATACCTTCTTGGAAGTGGGAAAGTATTGGAATGGATTTTATCACCGGTTTACCCAAGTCTAAAGGGTATGATTCTATTTGGGTGATTGTGGATCGCTTGACTAAATCGGCTCACTTTCTACCGGTCAAAACCACCTACCTAGCCAAGCAATATGTGGAGTTATATCTCACAAGGATTGTATGTCTTCATGGTGTTCCAAAAACAATTGTCTCCGATCGGGGTTCTCAATTTGTATCTCACTTTTGGAAAAGCCTACATGAAGCCATGGGAACCGATCTCACATATAGCACCGCTTATCATCCTCAAACCGGTGGACAAACCGAGAGAGTCAATCAAATCCTTGAAGATATGTTGCGTGCTTGTGCACTCATCTATGAGGAGAAGTGGGTAGCTTGCTTGCCTTTTGCGGAATTTTCTTACAACAATAGCTATCAAGCAAGTATCAAAATGTCTCCCTTTGAAGCTCTATATGGAAGAAGATGTAGAACTCCCCTTAATTGGTCCGAATCCGGGGAAAGGAATTTCTTTGGCCTGGAATTGGTTATGCAAGCCGAAGAACAAGTGAGGACAATCCATGAAAATCTTCGCATAGCCCAATCTCGTCAAAAGAGTTACGCCGACCGTCGTCGACGTGAGCTACATTTCAAAGTTGGTGATCATGTTTATCTTAAGGTCTCTCCCTTCAAGGGTACTCGTCGCTTCCAAGCTAGGGGCAAGTTAGCACCAAGGTTTGTGGGACCTTTCCAAATCACGAAAAGGGTTGGTGCCGTGGCTTATCAATTGGATCTTCCTCCATCTCTTGCCGTGCACAATGTCTTTCATGTATCTCAATTAAAGAAATGTCTTCGTGTCCCGACCGAAGCTATTGACTTGGAACTTCTTGATCTTCAACCGGGTCTCACCTATGACGAACATCCCATTGGCATTCTTGACCACCATGAAAGGAAGACGAGGAAGGGCAATGTCAAGTTTGTGAAGGTCCAATGGAGTAATCACACCGAAGATGAAGCTACATGGGAACATGAAGATAAGATGAGAAAAGAATATCCCGAACTCTTCTCCAATGAGTAAGCCTTGTTTATCCATATACCTCCATGCTTGTTTTATGAGAAGTCACCTTTTGATATATTATATATGTACACAATCACCATCGAAAGATTATAAATAGTTCTCCATCAAATCACTCTTGTTTCATGAGAAACCTCCTTGATGAATATCTTGTCTAGGTGAATATGGCCTACTCTAACTTGAGAATTTTACCTTGAATTCTTGCTGTCCACTTGGGGTTGGTTGAATAAAATTTTGCTTGATCTCATATATTTTTGACATCACTTCTTTTCCCCGACCTTCTCTACTTATTTGAATCTCGGGACGAGATTCTTTCAAGGGGGGAAGAATTGTAACGACCCGAATCTTAAACCCATGATCAACATGTAATCACTAGCATCATGAGCATCATTAGTGCACAAAACTAGCATCATGACATAAGCATTGTGTGCATTTTGAATTGTTTGAATTATTTTAAATGTCACTTTATTAAGGAAGTCTAAATTTCGTGCTGCAACTGTGCTGGTTCAAAATTTTATAAAATACTAGATTGCAAATGTGGAATTTAGAGTATTTTTACAAGATTTTTGGAGTTCATTTGCAGGGGTCACAAATTAGTGGAAAATCCAAATTCGTATCTTTTGAATTCAAAACTGCAACCAAACCAAAACTGGTTTTCAACTTTTTGAACTTGCAGAACCTTCCTTGTGTTCTAAGCTTTCCAAAATGTATTCATTTGTGATTTTTGGACTTCGGGAACTATTTCTTTTAAAGCAAAAACGTTTGAACTCATTTTCAAAAATTGTCTCTCTTACACGTGGGTCCCACTCGTCAGCGCCTTCTTCCTCCTCCAGTCACCTCCCTGCTCGCTGGTTGGGCAGCGAGGGCGGCGCCTCCACGTCGCAGCAACCCACCGGTTCTTGACCTCCCCGACCACGCGAAATGCCTCACTTGCCCCCGCTCTTCCCCCTCTACTTAAACCCCGAGCAACCGGCCTCCAAACCCTAGCCCCATCCTCTCCATTGCAGCCGCCACCACCATTGCCATTGGAGCTCGCCGCCGCCGCCATTTCTCCGCTGCAGACCACCTCGGCTCGATTAAACCTCACCCACACCTTCTCCTACCTTCCCTGCACCTCGCCAACCACCCAATCGCCGCCACCATCACCTGCAGCACCACCACCGCCGCCGTCCATTGCAGCAGCCCGCCGCCGCTCGCCGATGACCCCATCCCGTCCACTAATCCTTCAATCCAAGGTGGGGAATGGGTTGCTCTCGTCGCCCTCTTGCTCCCCATGCCTTTCCCCTCGCCGGAATCTCGCCGGAGGCGGCGGATTTCGCCGGATTTGGCCGCCGGCCATGGCTGCTCCGGCCAGGTCACTGACCTGCGGGCCCCGCGTGTCAGTGGCTGCTGTGCTGGTGGTCGCGCGCGTGGATCTGTGGTTTCCCAGGGACTTAGATGCAAAAGCGTTTTTGATTTGTTTTGAATCGGCTGAAAACTTGTAAAATGCATAGAAAATTGTATACTGCTCCAAAAATTGTGAAACTTGTTTTGTTGGGTTCCTAGAAGGATGAAGTTTCATAAAACTCTATGTTTGCATGTGGTACTGCTGTGTATATTTATTTATAATTTATATTGCTCAAAGCTTGGTTAAATCATATTAAATGTTATATGCTCTAAAAATGTCAAATCTAGTTTTGCTAGAACCCTTGTATCATGTAAATGCTAGATCTATAACTTTTTACCCATGTTTATATGATTTTATCACTGTTTTTATTAAAATATGTGCTTGCTGCCCGAAAATGAGAAATGGCATAGTAAATAGCTCAAAAATGATAAAATGGTAAAACTAATTTTGTTAATCTTGTTTCACTGTATATAATCTAGGAAAAATGCCTTTCATAATTGTTCTGTTGCTAAACCTGGCTTTTAGGATTTAATTTGTTTCCTTAGGTGTAACTTGATTTAATCTATAATTAAATATGCCAAAGTAATTTTAATGCATAGCCAACTTCTTTAATCTTGTAATAACAGTGAGCATGCTATATATTTTATCTAGGCCTTAATTCCATGTTTTAGAATTTGTTTGTGTTATTCTTTTGCTTGCTGGTAGTTCTACCTTTTCGGTAAACCTCTATCCGCGTCCTAGTTTTACGGGTGTTTTAAAATGGTTTGTTGAAGTGCTTTTTATCAACAATCATGCTCATGCATTTCATTCTCATTCGCATCATGTCATCATTCTCTAATGCATGCATGCATTCACTCTTTTAGTGAGCGAGACGCCGGAGTGCGAGACCGTTGAGCCCGAGGCCGAAGGAGAATCGGAGGAGAACGTGGTTGACACCGAGGAGAACCAAGGCAAGCAGCTAAGCATGTTGAAATACCTATGTTTGCAAATATATATATTCCAATATGAGTTATGGGTTGCATTGGGTTGTATTTTGTGGTTATGTTGTAGATCCTATTTGATGCATTTACCATTCCTTGATGTTTCTACCTTATGCCTTGTCACTCGAGTAGTAAGGGTTAACTTGTCTTAAGTTGCTTAATGCTTAGCCATGCTTAGTGGTAGAGTGATAGGCTTATTGGGAATGGAATGGATAGGTTAATCAACAATGATGTCGTTATGGTCCTTGGTTAAAAATGGCTAATGAAACTTGTTGATGGAATTGAATTACGAGACTTGAGCGGATATGGTGTAGGGCCGTGAGAATGGAGTCTCGGGCATAGATCCGCTTGAGTTGATTAAGGACTGTCCGTTGTTGACGTCGGCTTGAGCATTTTTCCGTACTACCACATATCATGAATGGGAGGATAAGCTAATTACCGAATTTGAATTGGTCATCCGGGCACGGTCCTAGATATGTGTGTATGGTGAGGGCCCTAGAGTGTTCATAGTGGGCCTAGGCAACCCTCCGCATAAGCTAGGCGTGAACTTCCGGACGTCCAAGGCTTTTCGGGAAAGGTTGACATGAGTACCCCCTTATGCACTTTTGGCCAAGTGTATGAGCCGTAAGGTCCTCGAGTCGTGTGGGTAAAGATGTACACCCTTGCAAGGTTTAAAATCAATTCGAATTGCCACGCTCTTGGTTATGGCACCGCTCAATGTCCCATGGATTCATCGTAGAGTTACCGCATGGATGAGAATGATGTCCACATATTTATGCTATATTGTTGCTCACTAAAAATTGAGGTGGGATGGGCAAAACAAATAAAACTTGACTAGGTCTATAGGATGATTTATCACTTGCTCATGTTATATAAAAGTTAAGGCTAGGATAAGATAGGCGTTTATGCAATTTATTTAACCTTAAGGCCTCATTCCCTGCTACATCCAAATATGCATACTCCTTGGTTATATTATATTTGCGTAAGTCTTGCGAGTACCCTTTGTACTCAAGTTGCTATATTTCATCAAGTTGCAGGCGAACCGGAGGCCGTGCTTGGTCTCTTCTACCCCGTTGATCCTCATACGGGTGAGGAGTAGGCCGGGCATGTGATGTTTGTGCCATTGGTGTGCTCGTGCTAGGCATCTTTGCTTTTGTCTTACCGCTGCGTTTTATCTTTTATCGTTGTGAGATCGCCATATGAAGCTTGAACCTTTAATTCATGATACTCATGTTTTATTTTGAGTTCAAGACTTGTATTTGGAGCTCTCATTTAAATTTGAATCTCTATGTTGGACTTGTAATATTTTCAATGTTGAACTCTCATGTAATGACTAAAATTGCTCTTTATGGTGGATTTGGTGATGTGTTTATTTGTATGAACGGTATGTGTATGCTTGATCTTGGGCATGTTGTGGAACACATACCGGGACTACTGGATTTGCATTGTTTTATGTGATATTGCATTTATCATGA
Source organism: Digitaria exilis (assembly GCA_015342445.1). Classification (NCBI taxonomy): domain Eukaryota; kingdom Viridiplantae; phylum Streptophyta; class Magnoliopsida; order Poales; family Poaceae; genus Digitaria; species Digitaria exilis. The sequence goes on from JACEFO010002538.1 coordinate 837,984, forward strand.
GCCTCTCGATGTGGGTTACTACGTGGCAAGTCAAGAGACGGACGCGTGCTAGCTCTCATCTTAAGGGATTCATCGATGATTTCATATAAACCAAATGTAAATTGGGCGGTTCTCTACAGACGTGTTACCTCGGCGCCATAAATTATGGCACCGACCCACTGGGTTTAAAGTTGTTATTTGTTCTCCCAGAAGTCTGTTTATGAAAAAAGTTAAATGAAAGGGTTAAAATACAAAAAAAGTTGGTTGTCAGGGCCCTCGTGTTCAGTACTATATAGAGTGAGCCCTGATTCATTCGAAAATTAGCAAATCCATTTCATACTTCCACGGCATCCACTTCTCCGACAAGCACTGGGAGGTGGTGGGATTGGCGGCGCGTGGTTGCGGCGGAGCCCAGACATGCACACAAACAGATAAGCGAGGAGCCAATAAGGGAGCAGCCGCGGATGGGATAACGCGAGGGGATTTTTGGTGTAGACGCCTCTAACTAAAATTTCCATTTCATTTCTTTAACAGTCACTACCAAAAAAAGCCCCCAGTTCTAGTTCGTAGGCACCAATCGATGCCGGTTAACCAACTGGCACTGTGCTTCCGGTACTGATCCAACAGACATCACCCACAGCTTCACATGCTGTACACGTTCCATGCCGCTACCGCTACCGTCCACCCAGCTCTATGAGAGGCACTGGTCACTCGTGGCTCGTGACTCCGGCACATATCAGAGTCACGAGATCAGGGCCTATCCAGCTGCCTTCCCAGACGACGCAGCTAGCTAGAGTCAAGATTTTAGCCATGGCGCCCGCCAAGCTCGCCACCATTCTCCTCGTCGCCGTTGTAGCCGGCGCCTTCGCCTTCGCCTCCACCTCTGCGGCACCGACACAGAGCTGTGCGGAGCAGATCAAGTACTTCACCAACTGCTTGGCCCGCGAGGAGATCCGGCAGCAGTGCTGCGTCGTGGTCGAGAATGCCAGCTGCCTCTGCCAGCTGAAGCGGGCGGTGGCCGTGCCCTGCATCCCACACCGCCGCCACGGGCACCGCGGCCCGGTGAACGTGGTTCCAACGGCGGTGCAGATGGCAGAGCTGCAGCGCCTCCCGTGCTTCAAGGGGCTCAAGTGCTTGCGAGCTTAGCACATAGCTGGTTGTATTTGAGTTATATGCACGTATGTTTCAAACTTTCAATAATGCTTGCTTTGTTTGTTGTGTTTGCCTTTTAGCAATACCTGTGTTTTTTTATAAAAGAAATCCAGTACCTGCTGAACTTTGTAGTGTTCATGCAACCTTCATTTCGATCTTCGTTTGTCACTGTCGCACTTCTTTGTTGTATGAATAATGAAATGTGTGCTCGTGACTGCTCTTAATTAATAAGGCGTATAATGCACGTAACGAGTGATTTTATTTTGTTCATCTCGTGACTGCCTTCAGCCAACGGATGCTAAAAAGCAGTAGCGGGTTCTTTTCCTACGTTCTTTAAAAAATTGCTTTTCATCTCATTATCTCGTCAGTACACCGTGTGTCAAGATTTGTTGTGCTTGCAATTTGCAAACTGCATCCAGAAAAGTTTGATTGATAGTAGTATAGGCCAACAGAATCGATGCATATTACTGACACAATATTTGAGTTCATATTGTTTCGGAATCGGATTGAACACGTATGCCTATCGGATAAATACATGAATACAGATGACCACGACCACAAATACGAATAAATACAAATGAAATATGGGTTGTGATGGATATGGACAATATCGATACTGTATATACTTCCTTGAAACTGAGCAAAGGCGCGGCCACTATATATCACACTTTGTAATTGTTTGTCCACTCCACTAACCTAAATTCTAATTAAGTTGTGTTGAAAAAACAAATTGTAGATGCTATAGTAGTATAGTAGTATGAAGTCACTTTACTTGCCATTGTAAAAATCAATCTAGGGCTTATTTAGAAAGAATAAGTCTATGTTTAACAGCAAATTAGTGTTATTACAAAATCATAGATATATCTGTGAACAACAAATTATTGTTAGACTTCGATTTTAGTCCCAGGTAAATAAGATACGAGGAGTTTTACAATACTTAGAAGGTACCAGAAGGTACCACGCGGTACTTTTGTTAGTCGTTGATTTAGCTAAGTATTCATTTTAATACAAAAAATATATTTAGTTTGTACCTCCATGTACCTTTCTTTGCGTACCTCCCGGTACCTCTTGGTACTGTCCATTTTACCATCATTGGATCTTTGGTAATAGACAGTTCTCCCTTTTTCCAAGCATTGTAAAACTCCTCGTAAGATCCAAATAATTTAAGATGAAGCACCAATAGATATGTTTATATGAAAATTTGGTATTAGTTTGTAATTTTTATCTGAAATAAATTAGTTACAAATTTTAGAGATTAAACAATATTTTTGTTAATGTATATGTATGATGGATGCAATATAACTATATGAAGCTAAGTGACTTATGGCGTGCTGCCTTGATATAAAAATTGTTAGAAATCTAGGCATATTACGACATATGTGAATTTCAAGTTAAGTAGATATATAATTCATATGACCAGAATTACTGATCCAGTGGCGACAAAATATATGCGATTGTTCATGTTAAACTAAGTTTGTAACGTGAATAGAGAAAATAACCACAAGGTTATAAGAATGTACCTAGTAGAGCTACCATCGACAGGTACTCGTTGGGATGCTATCAACTGGACTGGCCATCTAAGTGTGACCTTAGTTGATGTAGCGTTGACGCAGAGAATTTGTGATGTTGTACCGTCCCTCAAACGACCTCCTGGATGGAAGTAGATGTTCGCTTACGGTTGCAAATGTTGTTCGTCGATGCGGAAGACAGGCAGGCATATGGTCCCTAAAAACCTGGTTGTCCGCCTATCCCTGAGCAAGATCACAAAGTTGTACAACAAATAATCCTTCATTTTCCTAATATATTTGTATGTTCCTAACATTTCACCCCCAACCTTTCCAAATAGAGAGGGGCTCGAGTCAAATCCTTCGGAGTATAAATAGCCTCTCGTGGCAATGATTTTCACTATCTTTGTGTTCCTGCATTCAGCCCTAAGGCCAATCTGAGTGGTACTGTCATGGACACAATTACCTAGACTACCGCATCAGGTTTTTAATGGAATGAAATTGCCACTCTGATTGCACGGTTTCATGGACACCATTACACAGGCCATCTGTAGCATTTAGCTTTGCATGTTGTTGTAACCAAATTTGGCATGGGAACAATGTAGCCATTTGTAATCCATTTTTAACAAGCATTAGCATAATAGAGCACGATTACCATCAGGACAGGACTCATATGCTGAGAACCATTCACATTGACACATGCTGAGAATACACATTCATGTTAAATGTAGCAATTTCACAATAATGCTAAATACAAAAGTTTTTAATAGTAATGATAAATAAAGTTGTTTCACAGCACTGATATGTTTAACATTTTCTTGAGTTGAGAAAATTACATAGGAAAAAGTCCATATTACTCCCCTGAACTATAAGAAAGTCTATATAACCCCCTAAACTATCTTTTGGTTCATTTTACCCCTTAAACTATGTAACTTGGTATATTCTACCCCCTAATACAAATTGTTTTTTTATTTCTCCATACACAAGTTGAATTTTAATTTCAAATTTTGCCTGATTGTAGTAAACATCATAGTGTATATGAAAAAATATATTATGAATTTTTCGTTATTTATTTTTGTATAATTTTGCATCTTATGGATTAATTAATTATTAAATATATTACCCTATCAAAATAATGACAAAAAAATCATTTTGTATTTTTTCTACCATGTATTATGATGTCTACTATCATCTCACAAAATTTTAACGTAATATGACACTTCTACATGGAGAAATAAAAAAGACAAATTGTGTTAGGGGGTAAAATAGGCTAAATGACATAGTTTAGGGGGTAAAATAAACCAAAATATAGTTTAGGGGGTTATGTAGACTTTGCTTATAGTTAAGGGTAGTAATTTGGACTTTTTCCAATTACATATTTGATACTAGAAACAACGTGCTTAGTAATTTTTGGTCTCCAAACAACGAACATGTAAAAATAACGTTTAAAACGTTAGCTTCTTGATTTTCATGACATTCCCCTCTATATATTAAAGGTATAAAAGGACCCTTTTGCCCTCCTGATGCTTCTTCATCTGCACCCGTCGATCTCTTTCCTCGGTTCGTTTCCACCAACGCCACCCTTCCGTCTCGTAGAGACGCCGCCGCCCGCCCGTGGACTCACCGCCCAGCAATGAAGACCTCGCCATCGCCGCCGAGCATGGAGAACCCGTTTTTACCTCTGGAGTGATCGGACGCCTCTCGTGGCCGGGTTGAGCTGGGCACTGGCCAGCGGCGAGCAGCCAACATGCAAGTCCGATGCTTGCCCAGGCGGCAGCCAATCAGAAGCAGAAGCAAAACGGCAGCACCGGGCAGCAGAAGGCCACGACTGGAGTACACTACTGGAGAACCTAGCATTAGTATTAGTACCGAACGCAAAGCCGCGTTAGTACCGGTTATGCACCCGGTACCGAGCTCGTGGTACTAAATGGGCAGCCACGTTAGTACCGGCTGCAACAGCCGGTACTAACGGGGCCGCAAGGTCGGTGGGGTGGACCAGTTAGTACCGGCTGGTACTAACGGGTTTCGAGCCAAAAAAATAAAGAAAAAATTTTGTAGCTTACTGAGAGGCTCGCGCACGCGCAACGAATTTTTCACACGTATTTTTCATGCGTAAATGCGCGTGTGCGGTTCGGGTCACAAGTCACGTGAATTTTTCATGCGTAAATGCGGGTGCGCGGTTCGTAGGATTCGAACTCACAACGTCTGGTCTCGCGTGTAACCCCCTCTACCATCCCACCTATGCATCAGTTGTGACTGATTGGGATATGCTTTCCTTTTGAACTATACCCCGCGGACCCATTTAGTACCGGCTCGTAACATCAGCCAGTACTAAATACCAATATTTAGTACCGGCTGGTGTTACGAGCCGGTACTAAATGCATGGGCGCCTCGGGAACCCCCGAGACTATTTTGTACGGGCTGGTAACACCAACCGGTCCTAAATGACACCATTGTATACAGGCTGGTGTTACTAGCCGGTACTAAATGGTCCGAGGGCCCTCGGGAACCCCCGGGGACACGTTAGTACCGGGTTTTAAGACAACCGGTACTAACGTGAGAGGGACGAATGCTCGATTCTCTACTAGTGGTAGGAAGATGCAATCAAAGTATCAGCAGTGCAAAAGGATCTTTTATGTCCGAAATATATGTATTTAGATGAGAAATCAGCCAATGTTTCAAGGGTCATTTCTATGTGTTTGATGTTTCGAGTTCTAAAATTACGTTCTTTCTCCGATTGTATGTGTTCTTAACTACTGATCAGAGTGACGGCCGTCTTAACCAAAACCCATGCACTGAGGAGACTGCATCACTGAGCATTCGTGCAACTCTGCATTGGGACTGAGGTTCGTTCTTTTTTATTTGAGGCTTACTAATTTCTAATTAATCTATAGTTGTTTCTATGTTGCCTGCGCTAGATTGGTTCCCATTGGATTAGCAGTCGATTCCTTTTACATTAGCTGCATGTTTGCCTTTGGATTACTGTAAAGAAAATGGCCCTAGGCCATTGTTTGTGATTTTAGCGATTGACTGACAACATAATCATTGCGACTAACATTTTGTCTAGATGAATATTTGTAGATATTTCTAGATTTCAGGGATACTTTGGAAGCCATTCAAATGATACTCAACATCGAAGTGATCAATATCCAAATGATGGTCATCCGAATTGTTGAAACTGCGCAGACGAAATGTTGAAACAAAGATTACAAAATGTTGAATCAGAGGAAACAAAATGTTGAAGGCAGGGCCATCGAATCAGTCGACGTTACTGAAGGAAGGAGGTGTGTTTGTCTCTAGAAGGTGACAACTATTTCGATGGTAAGACCGTTGAATCAATCGACGGTATTGAAAGCAGGAGATGTGATCGAAAGGCATTTTGTTAAGACTGCACAAAAGATATGTTGAATTAGCAAAACAAAAATGTTGAATAAGTGGAAACAAAATGTTGAATATAGGGCCATCAAATCAGTGGACGGTGCAAAAAGTAGGAGCTGTGTTTGTCTCTAGAAGGCTGACGATTTTGATGGTATGACTGTCGAATCAGTCGACGATGTTGAAGGCAGGAGATGTGATCAGAAGGTGAATTGTTGAGACTGCACAGAAGAAATGTTGAACCAGTGGAACCAAAATGTTATCAATAGAACCAAAATATTAAACAGGTCCATCGAATCGATCGATAGTGTTGAAGGTCATAGGTGCCTTCGCCTCTAGAAAGTTGATGACTATTTCTGTCGAAATAGTCGATGGTACACAAAAAATGTGTAATGGCTATATAACGGCTAGTTTCTTTGGTTGGGCTATAAAGATGGGTTGCCTCCGCTATTTGAAGTGTGCGTGGACTGGGAGAACCTATATGCAAGTGTTCGCCACATTCTTGAGTGCTCAATCCACCAAAGTGCTAATTAGAAGATCTAAGTGATTAGCAAAGTGATTAGTTCTGGGTAGACCTATTAGCACATCTCTTAGGTGATTAACTTAGTTCTTAGCGAGGTTTGCATACCTCTTTGCTTATCCGGTTGTTGCGGGCACTAAGTGTTTTAATTCGGGGCTTGTAGTCTTGTGAGACCCACCAACCGAGTTTGTGGAGTGGCCACTGGTGGTAGTGAGAGGGAGGAGAGGCCCTCGGCTAGTTGGCCGAAGCTCAACCAAGTGAAGGCAGTGAGGAGCATCGGGGGAGGGACGAGCAGGGACCCGCTTGTGTGTGGGTAAGTCCCGTGGTCACCTAAGGAGTTACTCGACCGAGGAGTTTATGCCCTTGCTCGGGCATTCTCTTGGAGAGAGGCTCCAGCAACAAGGATTAGTGGTAAGCTCGTGAGCTTTCTGATACATCAGTGAAAATTATCGTGCCTAGGAGTTTGCTATCTTTATACTTTACCTTCTGCATTGCATACTGCACTTATATTCTGCATTTACCTTCCCTAGACTTGTCATGCTAGTATAGGACTGGACTTAGGGTGCAAATCTTTGTAGCGATAGAGATAGCAACACATAGAAAAAACCTAGAGTACATTTAGATAGAAATTGAAATAGGTTTTGATATGTGTAACTAGAGACTTAGGTTTTAGGACACCTAATTCAACCTTGCCCCTTCTTAGGGTGTCACGGTCCCTCAATTAGTATCAGAGCTGGAGGCTCATATTTGGACCTCTAGCTTCACCGCTAGACGAGCAAAATGACATCCTAAGAGGGTAGAAGTGATATCAGTAGGCCTCCATACTTTGATGGTACAAACTACCCCTGTTGACATATTCGTATGTTTAGCTTTTTAGAGGTAAAAGGACTAGGTGTTTGGAGAGTGACCAAGGATGGAATGTACCCTCTCACTCAGCCCGAAAAAACCACCAAGGCCGATGAGAGGGAGTTGCAACTCAATGCTATCGCTCGTAATTTAATTCTTAGATCTTTAAGCATTGAGATGTTTAATCAAGTCTATGATGAAAATGAGCTAATAAAATTTAGAAAAAGCTTAAGGAACTTCATGATAGCACAAGAGACATGATCAATAAAAAATATGACTTGAATAACCGCAAATTTGATTCTTTTGAGATGTTGCCTAAGGAAAAGACTATATCACCCCCAACCTATGTAGGTTGGACTACATAACCCCCCAACCTATGAAACTGTCTATATCACCCCCTGCACTTCTCAAAATAGATCAAATTACCTCCTAAACCAGTTTTTAAAAATATTAGAAAAATCATAAAATAAAAAATCCAATTGTGTTGGACTCCAAATGAGTAGATATACACATTGAACATGTAATATGGTATGCTTTAGTATATTTTTTTTACTATAGCTTTAGATCTATGCTTTTCTCCATAGTTATAAAAAATGTATTAAACCATATCATATTATATGTTCATTGTGTATATCTACTCATTTGGAGTCCAACACAATTGGATTTTCTATTTTATGATTTTTCTGTGATTTACTATGATTTTTTAAAACACCTTTAGGGGTAATTTGATCGGTTTTGAGAAGTTCAGGGGGTGACATAGACCGTTTCATAGGTTCGGGGGTTATGTAGTCCACCCTCCATAGGTGATGGGGTGAAATAGACTTTTTTCCTATTGCCTAATGAATTAGCCAATGACATGTATTCTTGACTAAATGTTATTGCCAATGAGCTAATTGCTTTAGGTTCTAAGAAGGTGAAAATGAAGACATCTCAAGAAAATCATCCATGCCCTTCCAAAAGAGGAATATTGAAATCTTGTCACCTACCTGTTCATTCGAGAGAACTTCAAAGATGCCGACCCAAAAAATTTTGTGCAAGATCGCCGCATATTAGCTATCCAACAAGATTACCAAAGGGCCTTCTACCTCAAGTCAATCAATTGCGTCATCAAGCAAAAAAAAAGAAGGAGAAGAAGAAATAGTCTTCCAAGCTAAAGAAGAAAGCTCATAAGCATGTATCAAGCTCAAGTGAAGAGGAAGAGAGTGATGATGAGGAAAAGAAGATGATGGTCAAGAAAGTGACTGCTCGCTTGATGAAAATTCCAAGCTACTTATCAAGAAGGTGGAGAGGTTGTTGATGAGGCTCAACTCCATGAGGGTTCCCATCATCATGCAAGACGTGGTTTTCACCAATGATAGAAGAAAGCAAAGAAAGTATGGTTGTTATCATTGTGGTGAGAAGGAGCACTTCCATGATGCATGTCCAATTCTTTCAAAGGAGTTGAAGAAAGCCCACAAGCAAAAGAGGAAGAAGAAAGAGGAGAGGGGAAAGAAGCAAGCACTCACTAGCATTGGCAAAGGAAGTGATTTGGATGAGAAACCAAGAAAGTACTCATCAAGAAAACCCTCATTAAGCTCATCACACATGTGCCGCATGGCCAAATGTAATGTTGCTAGTGATAGCGATGATGATAGCAATTTAAGTGATGATGACTACTCTTTTTCCATGCAAAAGCTTGCTAAAGTAATTCGTACTCAAGAGGATGCTATTAAAATACTAATAACTCAAAACAAGGATCTTAAGGACAAATTAGCTAGCTCATCATCCCATTATAAAGAACTGGTTGAAAAGTTTGAAATTATGTTAAACCACAATGATGAGCAAGCTAGCAAATTTTTTATCCTTGAACAAAATAATGCTTCCTCATATATTCAATCCATTTCACCTACAATTAAAAACTCTAAAATGGATGTATCTACTTATTGACATGATTTAATGTATAAATCTTGCTCATCCTTTTGCAAGGAGACTTGTTTTGAGAATGCGTTTGTATAACCAACTGATGAGCTCATTGAACAAGGAAACGAAGAGCTTAAGTAAGAGGTAGAAAAGCTGAAGAAGGACTTGGCAAGGCTGAAAAGCAAGGGAGTGGCATGTGAGAAGCAAGGAACAATGTAACATCCAGATTTCCAAGAAATCCGAATGCTTCCATATGTGTGCCCAGGATGTCCACAAAACACATATAGATTACAAATATTGAATCACAGAGAACACAATGCTCGAATAAAATAGTTTATATCAGAGTTTAACACAAGACATAGTCTTAAACAAATAACACAGCGGAAGACTTAATACTAATAAACGCTTCATACTAGGTAGAGCCTCAAATCCACAGGGACACCAACTGGTTGAACACAGCTTAGAAGTACGGCGGATCCTCCGGAAACTCAGCAAGCGACTGATCATTCATTGCTCCATCTGTTACCCATCCGGGATTTTGTTGAATAGTTGCAAGTGTAAGTAAACCATCTTACTTAACAAGTATAACACGGGTTATGCAGGAACAAAAGGCTGGACACGGCTGAACTGCAGTAGCACTTTTAGTTGTCTCATTTTATTATCATCCAAATTACTACCAATGAGTAGAATCCCAAGTATAAACCCATTAATAAGGTGTAAGTCATTATAGAACAAACCAATATCAACCACTAATATCATCTTCTAATCAAAAAGGATCCAGGCCGCTCGTATCCGTGAGCACGGCTATCATGATAGATCAACACTCTGCAGAGGTTTCGCCCTTTACCCGCCGGTCACATAAATCCAAAAGAATTTATGTTACGAGGACTTTCACAAAACACCCTAACAAGCACAGTAGCCGTTTTGGTTCAACATAGGCAGCATAACCCGAGGCATCGAGATTGACGTACGCTCAGGGCGCGACGTGAGGGGGTCAATGGCGTCCAGAGCGAGAGCGCAATCATCGCAATGTGTGAAGCTGCCGTACCTCGGGCGCTTACATCACGGGACTTTGCCTAACGGGGCATAGCCAACGGATAAAACCGTCCTCGATGGATCAAACTATACTCTCACCCATGCACCCCACATACGCCTTTCGGTAACCACTGGCGAGCTAGAGACGTACAAGCTAGTTATCCAAGACCAGAGCCATTATAGTTCCAACGGCGGCGAACAGGTTCCTGGGTTGCCGCTTTAAGAACCGGACCTTATGGAGAGACATTAGAACAAAGCACAAAGCACATGCTCTAATTCCCTAGACCAAACCTTATAGAGACACTAGAACAAAGCACACAGCACATGCTCTAGTTCCCCGAACCATGTTGCTAAAAAGCATCTTTTAGTCATCATTGAAGTGAACCATTAATTCAATATTGACATTAAAAATTAATGTTGGTTGCAGCGCGTAGCATAAACTAACCATAATGCATATAACCCCTGGGTAATCAAGGAATAGGGTAAAGACTAGGAACATCCTTAATGGTTAACAGTATTAGACACATGCATATGATTTATGTGATTAATCGGTGTATAGGTAACAAGGATGGTCCGTGTTATACTTGCCTTCCTCAGAGAACTGCTGCTGTACTTGATCTTCGTGAACGGGATCGTCGGCAAACTCGAACGGCTCGGCAACTACTCACATCGATCACCACACAAGCATCCACACATACATGCAATCAAGATATTTAATTAGAACAGTACACCAAACATAAACAAAAGATGAAAAGAAGGCTTTAGAACTACTCTACGCTTCACTACGAACACGTGAGCGCGAAAATCACTCAAATCGGAGTTAAAACGGAGAAACTACGCTAAAAACGGGCTCTAGGGGCTTGTTGGTAAAGATTTTAGGCTTCCAGGGGTGTTTTTGAAAGAAACCAGGGACCTAAAATGTAATTTTGAATAAAAACACAAGGGCTGCGGCGTAAAAACGACTTCTAGGACGGCGGGCATGATTTTTCAAAAGGACAGGGGCTAAACCGAAAGAAAAAGGATTTAGTTGTAAATACTTTTGAACTGCGCTGGACCGCGGGTTGATTTTCGGAAAACAGAGGGGCTCTTTTGCAAAATCTCCACAGCAACGGCTGGTTGCTGACGTGGGCTGACGTCATCGTGAACCGGACCGTGGACCGGATTGAACCGCGGTTCACTGGAACCGGCTCGGTTTAAAACGGCTTTTAGATCTGGCCGTCGGATTGGATCTGAACGGCGGAAAACAGATCGAGCTCTCGGCTCACCGGAGCACAGCGGCTCGCGGCAGCGCGCGGCGGCGACCTCACCGGAGTAGGCTCGGCTGGGGTTACGGGGCTCCAAACCTCGCCGCGGCTGGCTCAAAAGAGAGAGGAGAAGACGGGGAACTCGATTTGGGGGTCCTACTCGAGGATGGGACGGCGGTGGCGGCTGGCGACGAGCGGCGGCGGATTGAGAACTCCGACGAGCTCGAGCAAGCGCGGGAGAGCGAGAGGGAGGGGGTTTAGGGCCTCGGCGAGTTCCTTACCACACGGCGAAGCTTCTGGTGCGGATCTAGGCGGCAAAGCGCGGGCGAAACGAGCTCGAGACGACGGCGGCGGCTAGGGTTACGGCGGCGGCGCTAGGGTTTGAGATGCAGGGGCTAAGGATTGCGGAGAGGGGGTAGCGGCGACTTATAAAGGGGCGGTGGAGACCTCGGCGTGCGCTCCAAGCCGAGGAGTCCAAACACGGCACGGCGGCGCGGCGGTGGAGTCCCGCTTGCCCACGGCGAGAGGTAGGAGGAGGAGATGACAAGCGGGCCCCGCTTGTCAGCGACTGCGGAAGAGAGAGGAGGCGCGCGCTGCGGAGGGAAGAGAGAGGCCGACAGGTGGGGTCACGCTGTCAGCCGCAGCGGGAGAGAGAGGGGAGGGGAAAAACGGACAACTGGGCCGGGCTGCGCGCTGGGCTGGCTCTGCTGGGCCGCGCGAAGAAAAAGATGGGCCGCGCGAAAAAGAAAAGAAAGAGAGGAGGAGGAGTGGGCCGGCTGGGCTGAAAAGAGAGAAGGAAAAAGAGAGAGAAAAAGAAAAGGTTTTTCTTTTATTCAAACACTCATTTGAATTCAAATTCAAATTTGAATTCAACAATAAAAAATAAATGCACCAGCATGAATGCAACAATGATGTTTCTATTTCCTATATTTGCTTTTATTTATTCAAAATTTTTTATTTTCCCTACATTATTTATGAGCACTCAAATATAAAAACCAATTAATTACTAATTTTTAAATAGGGCATTTTTAGGGTGTTACAAACAACCTTCTCAAGATAATCGTCCTAAGATGGTGAGAAAAGCCTGAGAAAGGTACAACCATGACTTGCTACTCATTCAATCAAGAAGGCCACAAGTCCAATGAGTGCAAGAACAAGAAGAAGAAAGGAGGAGAAGAAAAGAAAAATGTCACTCCCAACACTAGGCCCTATTTGAAGATTGACAAGGTGAAGAGCACACCCTACTTAGTCAAGAAGAAAGATAACAAGGTGGTGGCTCACTTGATCAACAAGCAAAATAAGGGGTGGAACAAAGCTTATTTGGGTGCCCAAGGAAATCATCACTACCATGAAGGGCTCCAAGAAGGTTTGGGTTCCAAAGACGACTTAGAGTCTGCGGGACTCAGGAGGATTTGGAGACTTGGGCACAAGAGATATGCAACTCAAGCAAAGAGCCATGTTGTTCAAGGTTTATGGTAGGTTGGAAACCATGATCAATCCAATACCCAAATCCTCCAAAGGTAACATAGGTAATTAGATTTAAATTCATGCAATTTTAATTAGCATCTAGTTCCCTTGTGTTTCTAGGATTGCATTAAGACTGTCGAATCAGTCGATGGTGATGAAGGAAGGAGATGTGATTGGAAGGCAAATAGTTGAGAACTGTCGAATTAGTCGATGGTGATGAAGGAAGGAGATGTGATTGGAAGGCAAATAGTTGAGACTACACAGAAGATATGTTAAATTAGCATAACCAAAATGTTGAATCAGGGGAAACAAAATGTTGAAGGTAGGGCCATCGAATTAGTCAACGGTCCTGAAGATTGGAGGCATGTTTGTCTGTGGAAGGCGACGACTATTTCGATGGTATGAACAGGTTCATCGAATCAATTGATGGTGTTGAAGGCTAGAGGTGCATTCATTTTTGGAAAGGCGACGACTATTTCGATGGGGTACCAATCGAAACAGTCGAAGATACTTAGAAAATGTGCAACGGCTATATAACTGCTAGTTTCTTTGGTTGGGGCCATAAATATGGGTTGCCTCGGCCATTTGATGTGTGCTTGAGCTGGAAGAAGCTATAGGCAAGTTTTCCACACATTCTTAAGTACTCAATCCACCAAACTGATAATGATAATATGTAGGTGATTAGCAAAGTGATTAGTGCTAGTCTAGACGTATTAGAGCATCTCTTAGGTGATTAGCTGTCGGCGAATTATGCTGACAAGGTACTCGAGGAGGTGCCCCGAGAGGAGGGTTTAGGGAGAAGTCATCGAGAATCTAGAACCAAATGTGACAAGAAACGATTTAGACAGGTTCAGGCCGCAATATGCGTAATACCCTACGTCCTGTTTGGTGTATCTTGTATTGATTGGTGTGTTTTGAGGGGGGTCCCTGTCTCCCCTTATATATGCCAGAGGACAGGGTTACATGGAAACCATATGAGAACAGGCGACTTTTACAAGTTAATCTCTAATTTCCTAATACTGCATATCCTAACCGACTAGGACTAATCCTTGTCTTAACCGTCAAGTCTTGTATGTGGACCAGCCCATATGGCGGCCTGCCAGGGTTATTTAGTCCTTTAGGATTCTACACCGTCAAGCCCCCAAACACCTTATCACCTAAAGGACAACGTTGTTGACAATACAGGGTTCTTTGAAGCTTGTCAGGGTTCTTTCGAAATTCGCAACCATGATGTACAAAAGGTCATGAAGTTCTCTCTAATTCATCTGAAGATCGTATTGGAGCGCACCGAATAGGTGCGCCCAATTGGGCAGCACCCGAGCCTCGTTTAGCGTTGAAGAAGAAAATCGAGGGTCATTCGAAGTCCGAATCTGAAGAGAATCGATTTCCCAAAGGAGTTCGAGTTCCTTTAGAACTCTTTTGAATTTATCAATTTAAACCAAAAAATTTCAGAAAAATATTTTCCGAAAATATTCCCACAGCTCTCAAGCCTAAATTTGAACGAATTTAAATATAGGGTCAAGGAAGGACCAAAACGAAAGGTATCAAAGTAATGATTCTAAAAGGCAATATAAATCGTTCACCTCACCTGTTTCTGCACACGCAACTTGCGAAACAGATCAAGGGTTAGCAACAGTTATTCTATAAGCAATCCTAGAACTGCACACACACAAGCCCACAATCCGCAATCCCATCTACACTAAGTCCCAGAGAACCGAGATGGCCGGTGGAGAGGGATCTAGACGAAACAAGAGTGCGAAGAGGAAAGCCGAGGCGATAAAGGGGATCGCAATAAATGAAGAGAAATATCCAAGCAAAGCTGAAGAAATCCAAGAACTTGAAGATCTAATCATCGACTGGCCAACAAGCATGTTGAAGGAGAAATATATCAAGAATCTGCAAGTTGATGGCTTCATAGCAGCACAAGAAATCAGCCGTTGGAGGTGTGCATACCAGCACGAGTATCCGACAGAAGAAACTGAAGAAATTGC
Source organism: Digitaria exilis (assembly GCA_015342445.1). NCBI lineage: Eukaryota > Viridiplantae > Streptophyta > Magnoliopsida > Poales > Poaceae > Digitaria > Digitaria exilis. Next base: position 852,997 of record JACEFO010002538.1, read on the forward strand.
TGTGTGGAAGGCTTTTTATGAGGTTGTTTCTGGAATGCCTAGCTACTTGCGATTTCTTTCGGCGCCTCTTTACTTTTTAAGGAGTGGAGCTCTGCCATTTGACTCCCAACTCTATCTTGAATATATCAATCTTCATCCACCTATGTGAGGCATTCCTAGGAATAGACCCACATTATGCTATGTTTTGCCATATTTTCTGAGTCAAGCTATCAAGTGGTCCACCACAAGTAGTGGGGAAAGTAGTCATCCAATTTCGGCAAGGAATGAAGCCTCGCTACTTGGATTACACAACCAAGAAGAGTTTGAAGGATTGGCACAAGGTGTGGTTTTACGCCTCGAACCATCAACCACAACTGCCGGGTCGCTCTGGCAATCCACCGGAGGTGAAGCCACATTGGTGAGATCCTATTGAAGTGAACCAGGCCATGCAGATACAAGAGCTGCTCAGCATGATCCGAGATCTGAAGGAACATGTGACATCCCTGATGTTTAGTACATTAAAAACACAATTAAAACAGGATAAAAGGGTAGCAATGGTGGTAGCACACATAATTTGACCAAAATTTGAAATTTAAATTTCAAACAAGGCCTTTTTGACACCCAACTGAAATCTCAAGAATTTTGTACTAAACTTAAAAATCTCCAAACATAAAAGTTGTTTGTCATCACAAATAAGGCCTAGTCACTGATGGAAACTTTTTCACATTTTGTAGTTAAGCCCCTCACAAACTCGAAAAACCGTGTTGAACGCTTGATCGAAAATGGCTTGTTTGAGCTTGAAAAATTTGAAATTTCAGGTTCACCCCAAAAAGAAAGTTGTGTCCTACATTTCAAGCTCCAACTTTTGTGTTTGCACTTTTTGAAGTGTAGTTCAAATTTTCGGACAAAAACCCGTTGAACTGGGGATGCTCCACGGTCGTCGCGACAAGCGCTCTGTCCAGGCCGGCAGTGGCCGCCAGCGGCCGCCATGTTGCCGGCGAGCGGCGGCGACCTCGCCTGGCTGGCCAAAGCCGCGGCAGCCGTGTCTCATTTCTCCGCGCACACGCCAGCGTCCATGCCCAGTCGATTCTTGCGTGCTGTCAGCGTCGCCGCGCGGCGCGCCATCATGGCGGCCGAGCTCTCCATTGGCCGCGGCGGTGCACGCCGAGCCGAGCTTCTCAGCGGCCGGATTCGAGCCCGCTTCGCACCAAACAGCAATGCCAGAGAACTTTCGCTCACCCACGCCGTGATCTTCCTCCCCCAACCCGCGGCCGCGCTCTGCCCGAGCTGTCAGAGCCATCAATGGCGGCTCCGACGGCTCGAGCACGCGTGCACGCTTCCCCCGAGCTGCCCAACCCTCTCTAGCTGCCCAAAACTCTCCCAAGCAACTCTCATTTCCATCCTCACCCAGCGCCCTGCCTTTCTCCTTCTCCTTGCGCTCCCTCACTCCTTCTTCCACCTCCGGCCACCGTGAACCGAGCTCGAGCTCGTGCCACTGCAGGCCAAAATCCCCCACGCTCCCTCTACGAAACCCAAATCCACTGGCCCCTCGAACCAGCCCCAACCAAAACCGAGCACTACTCGTCGGGAATCGAACAGATTTCTTGTCGTTCCTACATTTCTGCCCCCGAGCTCCACCTCCACGCCGAGCCCTATTTTCCGGCCATCCCCGTCGCCGCCAAGCACCTTGACGAGCTCCGCCTCATTCCGGTGAAGCTTTCAAGCCGTGTCGCGCCCCGTCTTGACCCCCACAGCCGGCTATCGATGTCGCCGGAGCAAGTCGCTCTGCCGCTCACCATTGACGAGCCTCGCCACTGAACCACCGGCCTCGAGACCTACCCCAAACGACTCGCGGTGAGCCTCTCGTCATTTCCCCCAACTTTCCCCGCGCTAGTTCGCCGTCTCCTCGCCGGCGCAACAACGCCGACGAGCCAAGGACCTAGATGCATTCCCGTTTTTAGTTCTAGGGTCCTCCGTGAAAGTTCTAGGGGTGTGTTTGTAAAGTTTTAAAAGGTTTAGGGTCCCCGGCGTAAAAGAGATTCTTAAACCTAGATCCATTTTTCTGAGATTTGTAAAATCCACTAAAAATTGTAGAACAATCAGAAAAATGCACAAAAATACTCCCTGGACTCGTGAGATTGTAAAATCCAATCTCATGTCGGCATGTATACACTTTTGGTGAATAGTTTTTGAATTAAAATTCAAACTCAGTTTTTAGAATCTTGTACACCATTTCTTGTGATACCTATAGAAGCTTTGTGTCCAAAGGAGACCTAAAAATATGGACTGTAGCTTTAGTTATAGTTTATTTTGTGATTCCTTTTCTAGTTTAGTTCTGCAATTATTAAAAATAATCCATGCAGCCAAAAATCGCCATCTTTCACCAGAGGTCTAGACTCTTGTTTGCACATGTGGTAAAAATGCTAAACTTAATTTTTGATCCTGTTTAGACTAGCAAATAAATAGATGTCCGTTTTCGGATAGAAAATTATTGAGGGCTGTCCAAGGATTATTTTTAGCCACCACTTGGTCAGATCCTTTATTTCACTCATGTATAGCTCTGGTAAAGAAAGCTCCTGTTTTGGAAGTAGTTTTGATTTTATATGAATTAATCTTAATTCCTTAAGCAGCAACATTTTCCATTTTTAATAAATTCTGTGTAGCTCAGTTTTGGCTAGATTTTGGAGTGAGCCTAACTCTTATACTCCAATAGCTGTCGTAAAGTTTATGGATAAAAAGGATGAACAAAAATAGAGAAACAAAAATGAGAAGAAACTAGAGTAGAATTGAGTTTATAAAAAGAAATAGATCACTTTGTTAATTGGAGTAAATGTGGAGCATGTAAAGTCTAAAAATCCAGAACTGCGCCCTTGCTTAAAAATAATAATTTGAATTGTTGTATATGTGTACACAATCACCATCATGAAGGCATAAAAATTTCCACACACCTTCTCTAATTTTGTGAAGAAGAGAATAGTTCACTAGTATGTCTAGGTGAATATGGCCTTCAAGGCCTTGCTTTTAGATCACTTAGGCAGCCACATTAAAGTGGTGCATCTCATGTAGAAGACGCTCTCGCTGACGGCACTTAGAACCTTGTCCCCGTCAACGAAGAAGAAGTCCCCGAAGGTGGTGCCAACGTCGTCGTACTTGACCCGTAGCCTGACAGTGGTTTAGCTCAAGAAGGCAAGCCCCCGAGCATAACCTAACTTTTAAATCGTGCAACTATAAATTTATTTATGCTTGTGCATTTACGTTCTAGGTATTGTATGAATACCTTAGTTGCATATTTCTAGTACCTATGTCTTGAAATACTAGCATGATAGGATCGATAGAGCAATGCCTTTAGGACCGTTACAAGTCAAGTGATTTCCTGTCACTCGCGAGATATAGGAGTTGCTTGTCTTTATTTATGTCGGAATAATAAGGATGGACGGGTAGGATGGTATGTGTAGATCTCCTGTCCGTGTATGATAATTAGATTAAGGTCGAAACGTGTGGTTCTATGTGTCAAGTTTTTGAACGTACCACATGCATGCCGACCTATGGGAATTGGTAAGCCCGGTACCAGATTGAAGCAGCTAGGACCGATAGACATCTCTCCTTGGAAATATTTTGTTTCCCTTCCCGTACACATGTGGATATATGCGTGATGCCATGAGTGAAGCGGTAAACCTTAATCCTAAGGGAGTGGATCCGGCGCTGAATTGTGGATTGATGGGAAAGGTGGGGAAATGCTTATGCCTTTTATAGCAAGCATTATCCGTGTGTGTTGGGTTTCCCTGGCCAGGTAGCAAAATTGGGTTCGAACTGTCCGCTTCTCGCGGTTAATGAGACTGCTTGACCGCTGTGCTGCATTGAGTAACAAGTGGAACTATGAGGACGATGAACTTGTTGTATGTACTAAATTGTATTGCACCACTTGCATGCTTAGAGAGCATGCTAATCTAGAATGGTTAACACTACAAGAATTTGATGCTAAAATCATGAAATTAAGGATCCACTCTTAGTTTCTTTCTGGCAAACAAACCCACTAGCCAAAAGCCTCTCATGTCTAGAAGTCGGTGATGTAGTTTTCACCCGACGGATAAGCCTTGCTAAGTATTAGTATACTCAGCCTTGCTTGCGGCTATTTATTTCAGGTACTGTTATGGATGTGGCAGTGGATTCCATCACTTGGCCTACCCAGGTTTCTCCTGGCTGGCATGTCGAGTGGGTTCCGTCCTCTGCCGAGGATCGGGAGGAGTAGCACCATGGCCGGCTTCATCGTGGTGTTGCTATGTATCGTCGTTAGTTTAATTTTCCGCTGCAATGAACTCTCACACTTTTATTTGAAATTCGAACTTGGTTTGTAATAACTTGATGATACTACTTACGTAAGTTGAATTTGTGGAATGTTGTAATTTCTGGGACTCACCTTCGTGTGGGCGCGTGTTGTTTCGATCGTGAAAGTACGTGGTTAATCGGGTATAATCCGACGGCGCTCCGGCTTATTCCGGATTAAGTGCCTGACTGCTTGATTAGTGCTCCAGGGGTACTTAACTTGGAATAATTTCAGAGTGGTCCGCCACAAAACAAGGATTAACTGGTGCTGACGTATTCATGTCGTTTCTGAAGTGAAGAATCCAACCTTGTAAGCAACGCTGTTCCCCAAGGTACTCATATGCTAGGGAATCAGACCCGTCAAAGAATGGATCAGAGGCCTTCCCAGAAAAAAGGGCACTGCAACTCGTGAAGAAATATATGTCTGGGGTGGATGAAGATTTTCTAGAGATTATGGAAGTATCGGCTGCCACCAATTGCCGTCAACATCTCGGGAGTAAATGAAGGTTTTGCATAAGGTTCCGTGTATAGTTTACTTTAAACTAACAAGTTCCACAAGTTTTGTACAAGTTGTAAGTGCAGAGATGAAATGTCAGAAAACCGGAGAAAACTGGGTCAGAGCCGGCTGCCCACCTCGGCCTCCCTACCACATCTTGGATCCACGTGCAAGAAACACAGATTCAAGCCAACTTAGTGTAACACCCCTGGTGTTTAAAGCGTATAAGTAAGAGTGATTAAACAAACTAAGGAACTATAAACCCTGAAACTAAATCACTAGTAGGAATGAGAATTATACATGAGGATTGTTAAGTTTGTACTCGTGCCTTGGTTCTTGAAATTTTGAACCCTACAAAAACTTTTCTAGTACAAATCTAAACATCTTCTCTTACAAGTTGCACGGCAAAACTCTAAATACATCCTCTCGAGACGACGCATAAAAATCTCCTAAAAAGAAGTCAGGATTGAACGGCAAATTAGTAATGCTTCTATGCCCCTAAAGGTCTTAAAGGACTAATGGCTCATATGAAGTCAACACATGAAACAATTCCAACTAAAGATACTAATGACCTTCAGAAGGCAAGGTTCTAAATTAAAATTATAAATAAGAGTTGTGCACATCACAAACGTCGGATCAATATGAAAGGTTGTAGTTCTTTTCTTATTTCAAAACACTTTTCCTTGGGAAAATATTTTCTAATTATAAAACCAAACCACTTTCTCAAATGGAAGTTGTGTATCTAAAAATGTCATTTGTAACCTTAGGGAGTTATGTATAACTCAGATGGTTAATCCACCAAACATAGGAAATCAAGTTTGAAAGACCAACTTAACCATGAGATGAAAATGAAAATAAGAAAAAAAACTAGAGTTCATGTAAAATTATGAAACTTATACTTACTCCAACATGATAATTTATATCTCTGTTTTTCCTTTTTGGTGTTGGTTGTATATAAATAGTGATAGACCCTTTGTGGCCTCGACATCCCTGCAATAAAAATGTAGAAAACACCTTTAAAACAGGTTAAAAAGGGGAAAAAGTAATGTTGGAATTCAAAAATTCATCAAAACTCAAATTTAAATTCGAAAACAAAGGTCTTTTGACACCCAACTGAGATCTCAAGAATTTTGTACTAAACTTGAAAATATCCAAAAATAAAAGTTGTTTATCATCACAAATAAGGCCTAGTCACTGTTTGGAACTTTCGAAAATTTTGCAGTTTAGCCCCTCAAAAACTCGAAAAACAGTTCTGAACACCTTTTTGAATTTGGGTTGTTTGAGCTTGAAAAATTTGAAATTTCAGGTTCACCCCAAAAAGAAAGTTGTGTCCCACATCTCAAACTCCAACTTTTATTTTTACACTTTTCCATGTTCAGTTCAAATTTTTGGAGAAAATTCAAAAGGGGCAAAGGAGCTCCACGGAGCTGCCAGCTCGCCCCCTGGCGCGCTCTGCGCTGGCCGGAGCGCGGCCGCCACGTGGCCGGCGAGCGGCGGAGGCCGCGCCGAGCCGGTCGAGCCACGGCGTCCGCTGGTGCTTGTCCTCACGCGGTTGTCCCTTCCTTCCCGAGCCATCACGTCGCGTGCGACAGCGCGTTTTGCCTCGCGCCGCGGAGCGCCATCATGGCCGGAGCTCGGCCACTGGCTGCAGCCGCGCGCGCCGCGCAGCGCCGTTCCGCAGGCCGCGATTCTCTTCCCGCTACGCTCCAAGAAGCTCTGCAGAGGATCCCCCAGCGCCACGCCACGATCTCCTTCGCCCAACCCGCGGTCGCGCCGCTGCCCGAGCCGTCAGCGCCATCAATGGCGACCTTGACAGCCCGAGCGCGCGTGCGCACGCTTCCGAGGCCGCTCGGTGCTCGCTAACGCGCCCAAACGCTTCCCTGAGCATCCTCATTCCTTCCCCCAGCTAGCGCCCAGTCCTTCTCCCTCTCCCCGTGTTTGCTCCCATTATCTTCAACCTCGGGACGTTTTTGAGCAAAGCTCGAGTTTCCTCGCTGCGAACCCAAATCGACCGCGAATACCTCCACGTTTTCCCAATCCCCCGCTCGTGAAGCTCGCTCACTCACCCAGCTAGCCGCTCGAGCACTCCCCAGCTCGAATCGAGCCGCACACGCCGCGAATCGAGGCTTTTCCCCACCGCTCGGCCATTATCTCCGCGAACACCACCTCCACGTCGAGCTCCATACCCCGGCCGTCCCCGTCTCAGTCGAGCCCCACGACGAGCTCCACCATCGTCCGGTGAAGCTCACACGCCCCTCCGCGCATCGTCTCGACCACCACAGGCCGCCAGCGACGTCGCCGGAGCCAACCGCACCGCCGCTCAACGTCGACGAGCCGCGACGCTTCACCTCCGGTCACGAGACCTACCTCAACCGACTCGCGGTGAGCTCCTCTCCATTTCCCCCAACTTTCCCCGAGCCAACTCGCCGTCGTTTCGCCGGCGTAGCAACGCCGACGAGCCGTGGACCTGTTCGCGTTTCCCTTTTAGTTCTAGGGTCCTCTGCGCAAAAATCGGGGACTGGTTTGAAAGGTTTTAAAAGTTCTAGGGTCTCCAGCGTAAAAAGATTCTTAAACCTAGATCTATTTTGCTGAGATCTTGTAAAATCCACCAAAAATCGTAAAAAAATAAAAATGATGCACAAAAATACTCCCTGGATTCGAGAGATTGTAAACTCCAATCTCATGTTAGCATGTATATACTTTTGATGAACCAATTTTGAATTAAAATTCAAACTGTGAATTTAGAAACTTGTGCACCATTTCAAATCCAGAGCTCCGCTAGGGCTGAGCTTTGGATATGCTGTCCAAGGGTTGTTTTGAGCCACCACTTGGCCAGAGCCCTCCTTGCACTCATGACTAGCTCTGGTAGGAAAATTTCCTGATTTGGATGTATTTTCGATTTTATATGAATTTATCTTATTCCTGTAGGCAGCAGTTTGTACCATTTTTAATAAATTCTGTGTAGCTCAGTTTTAGCTAAATTTTGGAGTGAGCCTAACTCTTATACTCCAGTAGCTGTCATAAAGTTTATAGATAAAAAGGATGAACAGAAATTGAGAAACAAAAATGAGAAGAAATTAAGGTGGAATTGAGTTATATAAAAGAATAGACCTTTTTGATAATTAATTAAAATAAAACATGGAAAGGTTTAAAATTCCAGAACAGCACCCTAACTCCAAAATAATAAATGGAAATTCTTTTATATATGTACACAATCACCATCAAAAATACGTAAAATTTTTCCACACCCCTCCTCTAATTTTGTGAAGGAGAAAGTAGTACTTTAGCATGTCTAGGTGAATATGGCCTTCAAGGCTTTAGTTTTGGAAGCACTAGGCAGCCACTTTTAAGTTATGCATCTCATGTAGAAGGCGCTATTCCGGACGGCTTCTACCACCTCATCCCCGCCGACGGTGAAAGCACCCCGGAGAACGGTGCCGGCGAAGGAACAAACGACCCGGAGGCTAACCCCCAGCTAGAGCAAGAAGGCAAGCCCCGGAGCATAACCTAACCTTTAAAGTTTATGCATTTATGAATTCCCTATGCTTGTGCATTTACGTTTCAAGGAGTTGATTGAATACCTTAGCTGCACATTTCTAGTACCTATGACTTGCAACACTAGCATGAAAGGATCGATAGGGCATTGCTTTAGGTCCGTTACAAGTCGAGTGATTTCCTGTCATTCGCGAGACATAGGAGTTGCTTGTCTTTACTTATGTTGGAATCATAAGGATTGACGGGCGGGATGGTAGATGTAGATCTCCCGTCCGTGTATGATAATTGATTTAAGATCGAAACGTGTGGTTGAGTGTGTCAAGTTTTTGAACGTACCACATGCATGCCGATATATGGGAATCGGTAAGCCCGGTACCAGATTGAAGCAGCTAGGGCCGATAGCCATCTCTCCTTGGAAACTTTTGTTTCCCCTGCCGTACACTTGTGGATATATGCGTGAGACTGTGAGTGAAGCAGTAAACCTTTATCCTAAGGAAGGTGGATTCGGTTCCGAATTGTGGATCGATGGGAAAGGTTGGGAAGTGCTTGTACCTTTTACAGCAAGCATTATCCGTGTGTGTTGGGTTTCCCCTGGCCAGGTAGCAAAATTCGGTTCGAACTGTCCGCTTCTCGCGGTTAATGAGACTGCTTGACCGCCTTGCTGCATTGAGTAACAAGTGGAACTATGAGATTGATGAACTTGTTGTCTGAATTAAATTGTATTGCACCACTTGTATGCTTAGAGAGGATGCCAATCAAGAATGGTTAAATCTACTAGAATATGATGCTAAAACTATGAAAGCAAGGATCTACTCTTAGTTGCTTTTTGGCAAACAAACCCACCAGCCAAAAGCCTCTCATGTCTAGATGTCGGTGATGTAGTTTTCACCCGACGGGTAAGCCTTGCTGAGTATTAGTATACTCAGCCTTGCTTGTGGCTTTTATTTACAGGTGCAGTGTTGGATGTGGCAGTCGATGCCCTTACTTGGCCTACCCAGGTTCCCCCTGGATGGCACATCGAGTGGGTTCCGTCCTCTGCCGAGGAACGGGAGGAGTAGCACCGTGGCAGGCTTCATCATGGTGTTACGTTGTATCGTCGTTAGTTTATCTTTCCGCTGCAATGAACTACTTTATTCCGCTGCTTGAACTTAATACTCTGATTTGAACTTCAAACTTGGCTTGTAATAATTTTATGATACCCTTTATGTATGTGAATTTGTGGAATGTTGTAATCTCTGAAACTCACCTTCGTGTGGGCGTGCCTGTTGTTTCGATCAAGAAAAGAACGTGGTTAAATCGGGTTTAATCCGACGGCGCTCCAGCTTATTCCGGATTAAGTGCCTAACTACTCGATTAGTGGTCCCGGGGTACTTAACTTGGAATAATTTCGGAGTAGACCGCCACAGCTGGTATCAGAGCCGAAACAGCGCACCGGAGAGAGCAACAAACCTTAAATAAACATTTTTGGAATAAAATTTGCCAACTCGTACTTCCGCCGCGCTTTGCGAAGGAAGGTTATTTTAGGACCGCTAAGGATGTTACCTAGAGCGCAAAGCCTATGTGGGTTAAGGGATCACGATATGATAGGTGGCAAATAATATATTATACTAACTTCCAGCACATTTCATTCTGTCATTTACTTTACGCAATGGTGGGCGCAAGGTACGGCGATTGCTGTAACGTACCACGGCACTATATGAAAATATAGTGGTGGCACATAGTCAATAGGCTGTGACGGCGTATGAAAATAGAATAGTATGGTGGGCGCAAGGTACGGCGATTGCTGTAGCGTACCACGGCATCATATGTAAATATGATGGCGGCACAAAGTCAATACACTATTTCATGAGCGTATGAAATTGTCAATATGTCGCCTTGGTGACATATGAACATTGCCCGTTCAATGTTAAACGTTCGGGTGCCACCTCTACAGTGGGTGGTAATGAATGGAGACGCTTTCGTGAGTGCTGGCACGAAAGGTTGATTATATATGTTCTGGAATGGAATTTTCTGCAGGTACACTAACCACGATTCCGTAAGATGAACGGTTAGAGAAATTCGGCTAGTTAATATAGGGAGAGACGGATATTGCCTAGCCACCGGCACTAACTTCGTAGGCCAAAAGTTTATTGGCACGTGCGATGGTGAGAACGAATAGGCCGCTCATGCATTGCAACTCACTGAAATGTTATTTAACGATAATGCACGATCATTGAACTAACCGTCATCAAAAATTGAATAACAACCGGAAATTGTGTCGAAACTCTGCCGAAACCAGTCTGTTTGCACCCTTAATTCGAAACTGAAAACGTTGTCAAATGAAAAAGTGTTCAACATGAAAGTTGTCATACATATTATGAAGTTTATGCTGTAGAAATTTCATCGAAATTGGTTCAGTAGAACTGGAGTTATGTTTAAAATGGTAACCCCCTGTCTGCTGGAATTTTCTGGGAACAACAAGTTTGAAAGTGGATTTTTACACCCTCTTAACAGCAGTTTCTGCTAGAGACTTAAAAATGAAAGTTGTCAAAAATTTTGTCTAGTTTATGCTGTCAAAATTTCCACAAATTTGGTTCAGCCAATTAAAAGTTATGCTCAAAATACCAACTTCCTGTCTGCTGGACTTTCAGCAGAGAGTTAATTAAAAGATTGGGGTTTTGCGCCACCTAGATCACTTGGTCTGTTTTTGTGTGAACTAAATAGTTATTGGAAATTATCTAAACTGTATTCTGGTCAAGTTGGGTAATGTTTGGGCTTATAGATTTTGAGATATGAAATTTTTCCTACTCTGTCCATAATCTGATTACTTTCTTTAAATATATGTCGGTTCTCACTTTAGATTTGATGTCTATATTGCTGCCGCCTCACTTGTAGCTAGCTCTACTGTGGCATCTCTAAATTTTAAACACTTAACTAAGCTACAATTAAGTTAAGGAAGGCAAGACTTTTGGACAAGTAAAACTCGAAATATGAACCAAATACCGACTTCCTGCCTTGCTGAAAATTCTGGGGACAGTCAGTACAAAATTGTATTTTTGCACCATCTTAACCTCAAAATTGGAGAAACGTTGAACAGTAACATTGTATACAAATATGTTAGGAACAATCTGGTAAAGTTTGGGAAATTTTGGGGTGTTAAATTTTGGTTATGAATAGTTTACTTACTGTCCAAAATCTGCCTTGTTTTGTCTCCTTCATGCCGAATTCCATAATCTGACAGAGGAATTAGTAAAACTAAGCACAAGGTCTAATTTATATAAAATATCAGTGGGAAAGTTATTCCAAAGTCTGACTACCTCATGCTGCCACACTTTGGGAACCAACGGACAAATAATGAGTGGTCAGTTATTGAAATTTATACCCTTAGTTCTCGGCTTACCTTGGGCATTGTTGTACTAGGATATTTTTCGACCCTTAGGGAAATCTGATGCAACACCAATGAATATCAGGTTTGTTCCTAATAAGGTGAACTAAAGGCTGTCGTGCCCCTTTTGATAGGCGAAACTGAAGTTATGGTCAATTGTTAAGTCTATGCCTTTCTAAAAAAGGGGGAAATTTTGGCACAACTAGTAAAGCTCGAAAGTTTGCATATTTTGGAGTTTTGAATTACTAAAAAACTGGACTTTAGAAACTTAAGGTTGCAGCTAGAAATATTAGACTCCCATTATTTCGTTCATAGCCTACAAGTAGGATTTATGTCAAAGACTTTCCCATGAAGATGCTATTTCTGGACTAAATGATGATTATCAAAGCCGATTAGAAAATTTAGATGGAAACACTCACAAAAGTTCAGCCCCAAGGGAATAAGGAAACTAGAGTTATAGGCAGAATCATAGGGTTCGGTGTGCTGAAAATCCATCTAAACCGAGAAGGCTAGATTGAAAGTTTTGACCAACTTAACCACTAGATCAGCGTCTAAGATGCAAAGCAATGTGTAGATTACCAAATTCCTACTACCTGGCCAAGGATGAGAAATTTTGGATGTTGGAGCTGGGAGCTATGAATTCTCTTCTACGGAAACACAATCTGTCCAGAATAATTCTTCTTTAATTTTAATCTCTAATATCCTCCACATCTACGCTACCATAATACACATGTCCCAAAGCAAGGCAATATGGACTACTTCAATCCATTCTCTTTGTCCTATCCCTTTTAGACACTTGATCCGCTTATGAAATAGGAGAATGTAATGACTTAGGATCAGCACGTGCTCCCTCCTTGGGTGTAATCATTGAATTAATAAGTTAGTTGAGGGTGGATCAAGAACGTTGAGCTTAGGAGGAGTATATGGGTATGCAATGACTTGAACCAACAATGTAAATGTAGGGGTGTCAAGTATGACAATGTCCTATTACATGATGTGTTAGGATCCGAACCCTTGACCTCCCTTATTGCTCGATTCCATACACCTCAAATCTCACATCTTGATCAAATTATTATCACTAACTCTCAGATGCCCGCGTAATTTTGATCACCCGCCACTCTCGACTTTTGGTCCCCTATACTCATCTACCTTGATTTCTTGATCCTTGAATCCTTGTTTTATTCTTGCTCAAGGAAATAAAAATAAATGAGAAAAAGACGTAAATTGGGTCAAGGTCACATTTGTATGCATAAAGGTTATCCGTACCTTCTTCACGCAATTGAATCATTCTGAGTAATTCATGTGCATGGGCATTGCATACCATTAACATGTCATTTGCATCATGATAATCTTTTGGTACCTAACCACATGTGCATCTAACTCATGAATGCTTCTCCCTCCTGGTGTCAATTGGGTTGTCCCCTCTGAATTATTTGTGGTATTGTATTCCCTAACCTATGGTGCCGTGATGGAACCTCGGACCTCGTGTGTGCGCTGCAGCCACACGCTTGAGTCACTTGGAGCACACTGGTATCTTGGTATGTGAGAAAATGACCCACAAAGACCTTTATTGACAACCCAAATCGATACTTCCTTACTCTCACTAATTGTTCCGCAATAATGAATTTTAATTATGTGGTGTGAGGTCTACTAACTTGCATCACGGCATGTACATCATACTCTCATAAGCATATGCACCATACGCTCATGTGCATGTGTATCATATCATGTGCACCTCATCATGAACATGCCATGTATACCATGGTAAAGTGCTTAAGTTTGGCAATTTGACAATTAAGATAAAAATTTGAGCAAGAATTTTCCAAAATTTCCATACCACACCACTTTTTTTTAGGTATATTCCCTCATTGCCATAAGCAAATCTTTTATTGCCCCACTCTTCCTTTTAGCTCATCTTAGAATTTGGGCAGCAACCCCGTGTAACGTCATGTCATGATCGCAATATGATGTGGGCTAGTTTTTAAAAATCTTTTGGGCACTCTTGTCATCTCATAACCTCGTTGTTCATTAACCCTCCCTTTTTCTCTTAGGAGAATGCTAAAGAGTTCATTCCTTGTTCCTGTTGATATAAAAGTGGGTAATCATTGTTTAATTAAGACCTACAATTGGTTAAGCATCTTGCCCGTAACTATCTACAGTCTCAAGATCACCCTTGCCTACTGTTTCTCCCACAATCACCGCAGGGTCTCAAGGGCCAGTTTGACCCCCTCCGTATCCGTGCGCCGTGTGCTCTGCCCCGTTCACCAGTCCACTATCACCTTCGTCGTTTTTCCCTACCGCGGCTGGCCAACACTCCCCCAGTTGCCGTCGTACCACCGTCCCGTCACCCAAGGAATCTCACTGCCGGCCACTACCAAGCCACGCGCCACCATTAGTCCATTGCCCTTGCCGGCCCCTACCTCCTGCTGTCGATACACCACTATTGCTGCTCCGCTCCGGCTGTTGATAAATGCAGCCTCTCCAATGGCTGCCATCACTCTAAGGTACTCCACTTGAGTCACACCACTCCACCACTCTCGCCTCTCTTCGGCGACCTCCACGGTACCCAAGCTGCCCATTCCCCACCGTGTCCTCCATTCTTTGACAAGCAAGCTCTGCCTCCACCTTTTTGTAAAGCCACGAGGAAGTGCCCCCCCCCCCTCGGCAACCCACCTTGTCGTTTAACCAAGATCCACGGCACCAACTTCATCGAAGAAGGAGTTCGCAAAGAAGTCACCTGAGGATTCCGCAAGAATTAAGTCGACGAACAAGGAAGGATTCGACTTTTGACACCATCCATGGCTTGCCCTTTCTTTCCCCCAAGTGGCCCTGGAGTTCACTGGACAATAGTGGTGTATTACTTTTGCCTTGTGTGCCAAATCTTGATGCTCTTAGCTTTCCATATCTACATTCATCGCCCGCTCCCACATGAACGACGTTGATGTTGTATCGGAGATCTGGTATCATTTATCATCTCCAAGCCGTGAACCTGTAAGAACTTTTGTGCGTTGTATCTGCGTTTCATTGACCAACACCTCTTCCTTCTAATAAAATGTCCACCTTTCCTCCCTGTGCGAATCTCGGGACGAGATTCTTTTTAAGGAGGGTAGGCTGTAACACCCCTGGTGTTTAAAGCGTATAAGTAAGAGTGATTAAACAAACTAAGGAACTATAAACCCTGAAACTAAATTGTGACATCTCTGATGTCAAAAGAATTAAAAAGTGCAATTAAAATCAATGCAACAGGGAATTGGGTTGAAATTCAAAAATTCGTCAAAAATTCAATTATAATTCAAAAACAAGGGTTGTTTGGAGACCCAACTGAAATCTCAAGACTTGGGTGCTGAACTTAAAAATCTCGGACCAAAAGAGTAGTTGTCATCACCTACAGCCCTTCGCGACAACCTCGCCACGGCGTTCGTTCCGCTCGATAACCCTCGAGCGGGGATGTCCGTGACGATCGAGCCTAGTCAGTATTGTCCGTGACGATCGAGCTATGTCCGTGACGATCGAGCTATGTCCGTCACGATCGAGCCTAGCCAGTAGTTTCCGTCACGATTCGAGGCCGCACGATAGGACCCTCGAGGCCCCGACGTTCCGGCACGCTCGAGGCTCCGCAGCCAAGCTCGAGGGGGGCACTTACCCTCGAGCGACGTTCCGTCACCCTCGAGGCTCCGCAGCCAAGCTCGAGCACTTACCCTCGAGCGACGTTCCGTCACGCTCGAGGCTCCGCAGCCTAGCTCGAGGGGGCACTTACCCTCGAGCGACGTTCCGTCACGCTCGAGGCTTCGCAGCCAAGCTCGAGGGGGGCACTCACCCTCGAGTGGCGTTTCCGACCATTCGAGGCTCGGCAAGCTCGAGCTTGCGGTTCAAGCTCGAAGCGCCGTAGCGCCTGGTCGAAGTGCCTGGTCCAAGCTCGAAAGTTGTGTCCCACACCTCAGACCCCAACTTTTAATTTTACCCGTTTCGAAGTTCAGTTCGAATTTTTGGAGAAAATTCGAATTTGGAAATCGGAGCTCCACGGGCATGCTACAGTGCCCCTGGCGCGCGCTGCGCTGGCCGGAGCTCGGCCGCCACGTGGCCGGCGAGCGGCGCAGGCGGCGCTGAGCTGGCCAAGCCGCGGCGGACGCCGGCGCTTGTCGCCTAGCTCTTGTCCGGCCACTCCCGAGCCATCACTTCGCCGCTGTCGCCTCGCCTCGCCTCGCGCCGCGGAGCGCCATCATACGGTCGCGCGCCGCCGTGGCCGCACGCGCGCTCGCGCCGCGCCGAGCGCACTACAGGCGGTAGAGTCCATTCGCGTCGCGACAAAGCCTCTGCTGAGGATCTCCACTTCATCACGCGATGATCTTTGACGCCCAACCGCGCGTGTGCGCTCTGTTCGAGCTCGCGCGCCATCAATGGCGACCGCGACAGCCACCCACGCGCTCGCACGCTCCCGAGGCCGCACAGTGCCTCCCTTGCGTGCTCAATCACTCCACCAAGCACTCACACCCCTCCTCTCACTCACTCACTTGGCCATTTCCACTTCCCCGCGCTCGCTCGGTCTTCTTCTTCCTCGCGCCGCGCGAACCGAGCCGAGCTTCTCCGAGAAATTCACCCTCCACACTCCACCATTCCCAAGTTCGTCCCGCACAAAGCTAGCCCTCTACTCCAGCTCCATTTTCCCCCATTTTCCCCAAGCTATTGTCCCTTCTCCGGCGAGAATTCGTGAATTCCCCCAAATCGCGATTTTCGGCCGCCGGAGCACCCGCACGTCGAGACCCTACTCCGAGCCGTCCCCGAGCTTCCTCGAGCACGCCATTAGCTTCCCCAAGCTCTGCTGGTGCTCAAGGACCTCTCCCCCCCTCCGCAACGACCCCGAGCTCGCCGGCGTAGAAGCCGCGGCGGCCGCGCCGCCACCTCCTCGTCGCCGGCACAACTCCGACCTCCCCCAGCCTCCAAACCATCCTCAAACGACTCGTGGTGAGCCCAGGATCATTTCCCCCCACTTCCCCGTGCCTAGTTCGCCGTAGTTTGCCCGGCGCAACTCCGGCGAGGTCCCAGGGACCTTTCTTCATCGTCTACCTTTGTTTAGGGGCCTCTGTGCAAAAGTGCAGGACTGGTTCGCGAAGTTTTGAAAGATCTAGGGTTCTCTGCGTAAAAAGATTCTTAAGTCTAAGTTTGATTTTTCCCGAATCTTGTAAAATCCGTTAAAAATCATACAAAAATCAGAAAAATGCACAAAAATACTTTTTGGATTTATGAGAGTCTAAAATACAATCTCTATTAGACATGTTTATACTTTTGACGAACTGTCTTTGAATTAAAATTCCAACTATGAAAATCTAAAGTTGTGCACCATTTCAAATCCAGAGCTACGCTAGGGTTGAGCTTTGGATATGTTGTTTTTAGTGACTTTGGACAGCTTGTGTCCAAAGGGGACTTAAAAATATGAACTACAGCTCCTGTTATGAATTAAAATAGGTTTTCTGTCTTTTTGCAGTGCAGAAATTATTAAAAATAATCTGGGCAGTGAAAAATCGCCATTTTTCTCCAGAGGACTAAAAACTTGTTAGCACACCTGTGAAAAGTGAGGAACTTAATTTTTGCTCTGTTTAGGATGGTAAATAATTAAATATGTGTTTTTGGATGGAAAATTATTGAGGACTACCCAAGGGTTATTTTGAGCCATCACTTGGCTAGAGCCCTCCTCATGCTTATGCCTAGCTTTGGTAGGAAAATCTCCTGAAATGGATGAATTTTCAATTTTATATGAATTAATTTCAATTCTGCTGGCAGCAACTTGATATAATTTTTATAAATTATGTGTAGCTCAAAATTAGCTAAATTTTGGAGTGCGCTTAGCTCTTATACTCCAGTAGCTGTCATAAAGTTTATAGCTAAAATTGATAAACAGAAATGGAGGAACAAAAATGAGAAGGAATCTAGATGGAAATTGATTTATATAAAAGAATAAACCTTTTTGGTTAATTGGTTAATATAGAATGGATAGAATCTGAAATTCCAGAACAGCACCCAACCTTGAGAAGAAATAAAAAGAAATCTCTTATATATGTACACAATCACCATCGAAATCGATAAAACTTTTTCCACACCTACACTTGTTTTTGTGAAGAAAATAGAAATGCTTAAGCATGTCTAGGTGAATATGGCCTTCAAGGCCTTAATCTTAGCATCTGTAGGCAGCCGCCTTAAAATATGCATCTCATGTAGACGGCGCTATCCCGGACGGCGACTACACCCTCATCCCCGCAGACGAGGAAGGAGTCCCGGAGCACGGTGCCGGTACAGAAGTGACCAACCCGGAGGCTAACTCTCAATTCAAGCAAGAAGGCAAGCCCCGGAGCATAACCTAACTTTACCAAATTATGCACTTTGAATTCTCTATGTTTGTGCATTTACGTTCAAGGAGTTGATTGAATACCTTAGCTGCACATTTCCTAGTACCTATGACTTGCAATACTAGTTTGAAAGGGATCGATAGTGCATTGCTATAGGTCCGTTACAAGTCGAGTGATTTCCTGTCACTCGCGAGACATAGGGATTGCTTGTCTTTACTTATGTTGGAATCATAAGGATTGACGGGCGGGATGATAGATGTAGATCTCCCGTCCGTGTATGATAATTGGTTAAGGTCGAAATGTGTGGTAGAGTGTGTCAAGTTTTTGAACGTACCACATGCATACCGGTATATGGGAGCCGGTAAGCCCGGTACCAGATTGAAGCAGCTAGGGCCGATAGCCATCTCTCCTTGGAAACTTGTTTCCCCTGCCGTACACTTGTGGATATATGCGTGATGCTGTGAGTGAAGCAGTAAACCTTTATCCTAAGGAAATGGACCCGGTTCCGAATTGTGGATCGATGGGAAAGGTTGGGAAATGCTTGTACCTTTTATAGCAGGCAGAGTATCCGTGTGTGTTGGGTTTTCCCTGGCCAGGTAGCACAAATTCGGTTCGAACTGTCCGCTTCTCGCGGTTAATGAGACTGCTTGACCGCCTTGCTACATTGAGTAATAAGTGGAATTATGAGATTATGAATTTGTTCTATGAATTAATTTGTATTGCTCCACTTGCATGCTTAGAGAGGATGCTAATCTAGAATGGTTAAATAAACTAGAAACTGATGCTAAAACTTGAAAGCAAGGATCTACCTTTAGTTGCTTTTTGGCAAACAAACCCACCAGCCAAAAGCCTCTCATTGTCTAGATGTCGGTGATGTAGTTTTCACCAGACGGGTAAGCCTTGCTGAGTATTAGTATACTCAGCCTTGCTTGTGGCAATATTTTTCAGGTATACCTTTGGATGTGGATGCTTTGTCTTGGCCTGCCCAGGTTCCACCTGGCTGGCACATCGAATGGGTTCCGTCCTCTGGCGAGGATCGGGAGGAGTAGCTTCGTGGCAGGCTTCAGCACGGAGTTATTTTGTATCGTCGTTAAATTGTTTTACTTCCGCTGCAATGAACCTCTAAATTCAGTTGTTATGACTTTTTAAATTCCGCTGTAATGAACTTTTATTTCCGCTGCAAGACTTGTACTCTGATTTAAATTTGAACCTGGTTTGTAATAACTTGTGATATCTATGTGTGTAAATTAATTTGTGGAATGTTGTAATCTCTGGAACTCACCTTCGTGTGGGCGTGCTGTTGTTTCGATCGAGAAAAGTACGTGGTTTAATCGGGTTTAATCCGACGGCGCTCCAGCTTATTCCGGATTAAGTGCCTGACTACGTGATTAGTGGTCCCTAGGTACTTAACTTGGAATAATTTTGGAGTGGTCCGCCACAGCTGGTATCAGAGCCGAAACAGCGCACCAGAGAGACCAACAAACCTTAAATAAATATTTTTGGAATAAAATTTGCCAACTCGTACTTCCGCCGTGCTTTTCGGTGGAAGGTTGTTGTTAGGACCGCTAAGGATGTTACCTAGAGCGTGAAGCCTATGTGGGTTAAGGGATCACGG